>ML681990.1:33426251-33534333 GCA_007922195.1 Podocnemis expansa | reverse complement strand
TCCCCACTACAAAAAGGACAGGGACCTACTGGAGAGAGTTCAGAGGAGGGCAACCAAAATGATTAAAGGGTTGGAGCACAAGCCCTATGAGGAAAGACTGAAAGCATTAGGCTTATTTAGTCTGCAGAAGAGAAGATGGAGTGGGGATTTGATAGCAACCTTCAACTACTTGAAGGGATGCTCTAAGGAAGATGGAGCTCGACTACTCTCGGTAGTAAAGGAGGACAGAACGAGGAGCAATGGTCTCAAGTTGCGGTTAGGGAGATCGAGGCTGGATATTAGAAAAATCTTTTTTACTAGGCAAGTCGTGAAACATTGGAATGAGCTGCCAAGGGAGGTGGTGGAGTCACCATCTTTGGAGGTGTTTAAGGCCCGGCTGGACAAAACCATGACTGGGCTGGTTTAGTGGGAGTGGTCCTGCCTCTGGCAGAGGGTTGGACTAGATGACCTATGAGGTCCCTTCCACCCCTAGGATTCTATGATTCTACTACATTTTATTGGACCAACTGCTGTTAGTAAGTGAGAAAGGTTGTCTCTCTCACACCAGAAGTCTGTTCAGTAAAAGATAGCTCCTCATCTACCTTGTCTCTTTGGTGTCAAGTTTGGCAGACAGATCAAGGGGGACTTGAAGTGAGAAGAAACCTTGATCTTGGCCAGCAAGTGGCCATTAGTGGCCTTCGTGTGTTTACTGTCACTGAACTCAAAAGGGAAAGAGTAAGATGGTGCAGCAGTGCGTAGACAACATGCTCAAGAAGCTGGAAGTGAAGTGGAGAAGGAAAGTGAAGCAGGTAGTAAGAGGAGCAGGATGGGGTTAAAGAGGGACTGGTTTTTGGCTGCAGGAGATGATAAAATGTTTCAAGGCTGAGGGAAGCACATTAATGAAATGGAAAAAAATTCTAGAAGGTACACTGCAAAAAAAGTCTTTAATGGGTCTGACAGCTGCATAGAAAGTATTTGCATTGTCAATTAAATAACATGTGGCATTCACTGTGATACAGTTAGACAAGAGGTAACAGTTTGGGGACTAGTAATACCAGATAAAGTATTACCCTTCTGAGTCACAGGCTTCATTTTGGCACAGGATTTTAGTGACTGCAAGTCATTACCACCTGATTGCTGTTCTATGGGCCGTGTGAAATGAGTTGGTGGTTCATTCCAGTTTATAGTGAGCAGCTATCCCCATTACAAAAATCTTCACTGCTAATTATAAGGCATTTGCACTAATTAGCATCCTTGCGGGACGTATCAGTGGAAATACTAAATATCAGGCTTGGAGAGTGAAGTATCCTCTTAACTCATAACTGTTGTCCCTACAGGTCAGGTTTGGGTTGGTCTACTTTGAAGGGGCAGCTGAAGGAAGCTTACTTTGCTGTGTTATATCAGTGATGACTAATAGTTTTGAAAGGGCTACTGGTTTTGTATGCCTCAGTTTTCAGGGCTTGCTGTTCCCACTAATATCATGCACACTCAATCACTCAAAATATACAGTTAAAGAACCACTCATTTTCAAACCAATTTAAATGTTTTATTTTCTGATTTTTTTAATGATTTTTTTCTTGTTATTTCCTCTTCTAAAGCTGAAAGCAATGTAATGCACTAGCCACAGCAAATGGACAAAGGTGCTTTTTAATGGATTATTTCTTTTCCCCATGGTTTCTATTTTCAGATAGGATCACATAGCTGAAGAATTACATTGCCAGATCCTTTTCAAGAGAACACTGGGTGCGGCTAGTAAAAAAAAAAAAAGCCACATACTTTCTTGTCTTTTAGTTTTATTGCTTGCTTGTTGACATTGCCTTATGCAATATCCCTGCAACTGAACACATGGATAACTGGTTCCCTGAGCTAACCACGTGACGTTTGCCTCTGAGCACTGCTTTAGTCAGTGCAGTGATCCCAGAGCAGAGTGCAGTGTGGGGCCAAGGCTGTGGACATGGCCATTCCCAATCCCTGCCCATGTATGCCTTGCCCATTTGATCAGGATAAGGAGTGGAAGCCCCCTGAACCAAGGATAGCTAGTTCAGGATAAAAAGAGGGTTCCTGGCATATGCACATAGCCAGATTTGCAATCTCCCCATAAACAAGTCACTCAGCATGCATCCTTTTGTCCGACCATTTACTTGATTTCTCCAAAAGTATTTGTTTTTCAGAAATATTTGCCATATAATGGGAATTTTCATGCTGTAAGTCAGCTTGGGTGTGTGACTCCTGGTTGGTGAAGGGAAGGAGATACCAAAGATGACTGTGGGTCTGTGAGGCTTTAGTAATATTAAGGTCATTTAGCCCCCTGAACTCCACAATGGCTCGAGCAGAGAAGCAGCTCCTTAAGTCCCACACCAGCTAGGTGTTCAGCCGAGTGAAGAAGTAGTCCCTCTAAGGGAGCAGCAGTCATGAGCACTGCCCCAGCTGAGCACAGCATCCCTAAGCTGGCATGAGTGAAGGAACAGCCCCAGGATTGCTGGAGCAGTGCAGCTCAGCCACAGTGGGGGCCTGGAGCAGCACTACCCAGTCCACCAGCACCATTTAACTCCATTATCCTCTGTCCAAGAAGCAGGACCATACAGGGCGTGTGGTATCAGCTGAGCCAGGGTAACCTTAGCTTCTTACTCAGGTAAGAACAATTTATTATTATTATGTATGTAATTTAGTGCTTTTATTATAATCACTATGGCTGTGTTTACAGCTAAAACCTTAGTTTGGACTTCCTTAATCCAAACTAAGTAGTTCAAAGTTAGTTCGAGCTAAACACAGTTTTTTAGTTCGAACTAACTTTTTAGTTCAAACTGGCCACACTTTTTTTAGTTCAAACTAACCTAAAAGTGGCAAGTTCAAACTAAAAAATTAATTTGAACTAAAAAAACCATATTTAGTTCAAACTGCTAGTTTGAACTAGCATGTCTCCATTGGGCTAGTTTGAACTAAATATGCAAATTAGTTCAAACTAAGCAGTTAGTTCGGACTAACCAGCTGAACTAACTACTTTGAACTAAACAAAGTTAAAATTTTTTTAGTTCGAACTAGGCAAAGCCTAGTGTAGACAGGGTTCAAATTAGTTCAAATTAATGATCCTTAATTCAAACTAATTTGCTAGTGCAGACATGTATATAGGTGTTTTTATGGTCAATGAGGGTGGGGTGGTGGGGGACTTGCATGTTAACTAGTGTAGCTTTCACTCAAAAGAGCTGGGAACCACTTCCATAGGTGGATCTCAAACATCTTCTGTGGGATTTTTGGTTGTGGGATTTGGATGCTGCAAAACATTTTAATACAAG
Organism: Podocnemis expansa; assembly: GCA_007922195.1. Classification (NCBI taxonomy): domain Eukaryota; kingdom Metazoa; phylum Chordata; order Testudines; family Podocnemididae; genus Podocnemis; species Podocnemis expansa. The sequence goes on along the minus strand of ML681990.1, from coordinate 33,531,061 downwards.
AATAATGATTCAAGTAGAAAAGAATGAACTATAAATAATGAGGAAGGGTCCTCTGGAAAATATAGAATGCAGTCCTATAATTAAAGACTGTCTCATAATTCACATGGAAAAGGGTGCTGGTACAAGACAGCCTTAATTCTGGCATTTCCTAACTTTTGAGTGCATGACTTGACAGCCTTAACAGCGTTCTTTAATATAGGGGGCTTTGTGCAGAATATATGTAATGTATACAAAATGTACCGTAAGCAACCTGAACTTTGGTACCATAGCAAAAGAGGGAAAATGTGATTACAGTTGTATTACAATTCACTTTCCCCTGTAGTCTGGGACATGGCTCACTTGCTGGTGGATTCTCTGTACCTTAAAGTCTTTAAACCATGATTTTAGGACTTTAATAACTCAGTCATAGGTTAGAGGCTTATTACAAGGAGTGGGTGGGTGAGGTTTTGTGGCCTGCATTGTGCAGGAGTTCAGACTAGATGACTAAAATGGTCCCTTCTGACCTTAGAGTCAATGAATCTATGAGTCTTGTCTGCTGTTTAACACACTTCAAATTTTTCTTTAAGTCATTCCTCTATGATAGCAAAAGAATCAACATTTTAGTAGATATAATTTCAAGATGCTTATATAAAGCTTATAAAGCTGAGAGAATATCCAATATTAAATAGTGAACTGATGTAAACCAATACAAAATAGTTAAGTCCTCTAAAACAGTTTCAAGAATGTTTATAAAGATTATAACAGGTATAGGGAACAAGCAGGATTCATCTACAAGTATTATTTAGTAGTGAGTAGATAAAAAAATCCTAAAAGTAAATGAAACAATGATGATCCTTTCTGAGAGAATCTTTCAATCTTGCCATCATCACTCCTCAACTTATATTTTAATGATCAGGTACTGTCCTTTATGCTGAATTTTTATTTTAACTTGTTTTGTAAAGAAAATCCTTTCTGGAATCATTGGGGAAAACCCAAGAAAGAGCAAAATATATCTGCCTTATAAACATAGCTCGTTATAAGTCTTGATCAGATTTAAATGAAATACTTAACGTTATTTCATGCTTTTAGCATATGTTTCATAGCACATTTCTTTTGTTATCACTCTCCAAGAAACAGAACTGTAAAAAGTTCACTTTCAGTCGGTAGCTAAGCTCAATCATCTTTTTGTGATACCAATTTCTTTTCATCTGGTGAGTGTCTTTCTGCAAGCGAGACAACTGTTTTATTGGTCTTAAAGGTCAAAAGAGATAATGGTGTTATAAACTTTCAGTATCCAACATTAAAACTGTGAGACTTAAGTTCAGGGCTTTCTTGGTTTCATTCAGTTCTTTTGTAAACACCTAACAGTGTTCATTCACATTTAAAAGTTTTACTGATTAAACACAAGAAAGAACAAGAGATTAAAATTAGCATTTATGGCGAAACTGAGGATATGTCTACTGACGACGGCAAAATCACCACTGTCAGCCCTGGAACTGGAGTTTCTGAAAGCTGACCACAAGGCATTTGCGGTTGGCTTCCCCCAGTGTGTCTCAGTGGCTTAGAAAGTTGTCAGTAGATACGCAAAGTATTGTACACACCTTGCGTATCTGCCATCAACAGCCACCGAGAAGCAGTGAAGTATAGACTAAAGCTGAAATTGAGTTATTATGCAAAACAAAAATAATTAAACCTTTAAAATCTTTCCTTTTTGAGGTAAAATATCAGGCGCCTATTTTCAACCTAACCCATCTTTGATGAAAAGCAAAGGGTAAGTTTTCATGTGCCCTGCTTCTAACAAACATATGTGGATGAAAGATAGCATAGGCAAGGTGTGTAAAATATTTTATTAGTGTCTTTGAAAAAACAGTTGGCTGGTCAGTCACAGATGGATGGCAGATCAACAAAAGCTCATTTTGTTTGGACTCTGGCTCACATTTTGGTCAGGGACATCACCTTGTTGGGTCTTTTCTCTTTAGATGGAACAGGGTTGTAGTCTTCTCATCTTGCTGTGCTGATGCAGTACAGTTGATTTCAGGATTTTATGAAAAGCCAAGAAATTGAGATATAGGATAGGAGGAAAGAAATATTTGGGAAGAAAAGGACACAACAGGAAAGAGAGGCAGACCAGTATCTTATGTGGCTTTGTGGTGCTGGTGATTAGGCATCCACCATCGATGGCCTTAGGACTAGATGTCACTCTATGAGCTGCAGGACCCACAGGTAAAAAATAAAGTGCCTTAAACAGCAGCAAGATCTGTTGGTCTTGCTCTCAGAAAGAAAATCATTCAGTCTGGTCCTTTCCTTCTGTCTTGAAGTCAGGGAAGATGAAATGAGAAGAGATAAGATGGGTTGCAGGGTCAAAAAGGAGATTTTTTTCCCCTTCAAAGACTCTTAAAGAAACCCAAAAAGGGGGAAATTGGGTGACGTAGTTCTCTTCTCTTTATTTTGTTCACCAATCAGGTCTAATGCCCAACAGTCAAAGGTTGCTTCATTAATTTCCAGCTCAACATAATTTATTTTTGACAAGTGTAATTGCAACTCTCTTCGAGTTCTATCAATGTGGCCTTTTTGTCTGCATTAATTTAGCCTCTCTGTCTGGTCGTCTTGCAATTGTTTGTAACATTATTTATTGAAAGCAGCCTGAATTTGTTTTATTAACATTTGTTATTAGAGATGATTGTGTACATGTTATGAGCTTTTTATAACTGAGGTTACAAGTCAAGTAAATTTGTAGGGTCAGTAATCACAACAGGACTTGAAATGATTTCCTGATTCATCCAGAATAATGACTCAGCATTATAACTTGGACTTGTTGCACTGAATGTTTAGGGTTGAATCTTATTCACCTTAATCACAGTAGTAGTTCTTCTGACTGCAAGAGAACTACCAGCATAATGAATGGGATTGGTCCCTAAATGTGGTCTCTCAATAAGAAGACCAAACTATGGACCTTTTTAAGGAGTGTCAAGGATGCACAGGCTGGAGACAATTACTTCTGTTATTTCTAATGGCACCCAAAGCTGTGCTTGGCATGTCCCTGAACAAAAAGAGCACTTGATCCCACCTCTGAGTTGTTTTTAAACCAACCCTGCACCTTGAAACTGCTAGTGTGAACTCTGAGCCCATGCACAGTCCCTGCTGGGGTCAAAGATACACCCTGCACTAGTATAGTAGATCTTGATCAGTGGCATACTGAGGGTTGCCGATGCTTGGGGGCAAAGCTTACATTTGTGCCACCACCACCTCACACCCTCTCCTGATGCAGGGCAGCAGAGGTCTCAACATCATCTCCCAGCTGTATCTGTATCTGTGAAGTGGGGGTGGGGGCAGAGGCAAATGCAGGCTTGGCCCCCTGATCTTATCCAGTGTGTGGTGCTCACACTGAGCGCTCACTGCTCAGTCAAGTTCCAAAGCAGCAGCCATGTCAGACTAGCTCAGCAGCAAACACAGAGTCCTGCGGCACTTTTAAAGGCTGTATTTTTGCAGGGGAGGCAGTGTTAATAATATATATGGTTCCTACAGACAAAAAAAGGGCTTGCCCTGCTTTTGTTTGTTTGTTTTAAGGTGCAAAGTCCATTTGAGGAGTCAGAAAATGCTTTCCCCCTCTTCTCCTTCCCTGCTGGGCGGCAATAGCCATTCCCATTGCAGACCACAAGTAATAGTAGGGCAATGGGTGACAGAGGTATCTCAGTCCCCAGCCTTGCCCCTACTCTTCAGAGCTAGAGGCAGGCAGCTTTCTGAGCCTCAGCCCTTGCAGTAGGAGACTGCGGGGAACCCCCTATCCAAGCAGGTTCCATCCAGCCTTTTACCTGTCCCCTCCCAGCTCCAGGAGTCCCCCTAGCTCTCACCCTCTCTCAATGACCATGTTCTAATGCTGAGGTGAGGGACTCCCTCATCCCAGCTAGGCAGGTCATGGACTTAGAAGCCCTGGCTGGAGCTGGGCTAGGGTCTGCCATGTGCAGCTCTAGGGCCATGGAGGAGGGTGACTGCAGCCCCCAGCCTTGCCTTCCCCAGTGACTTTAGAGCACAAGGCAACTTTTTAGTCTCTTCAGCAGGAAGCCTGTTGGCAGCCTTCTCCACTCTGAGGCAGCCGGTTCCAGGGAATCCAAGTTAGCCCTTATCCCCTGCCACCTCCCCTCCCCTCACCATCTCCTACCAGGAAGATATTCACTCACACTCAGCTCAGCTGTAAGTGACTGTCAGGCAGTGCAGCAGTGGCACACTAGAGCAGGATTTGGTGAGGGCCTGCCTGGTGCCCCTTCCTAGGCCAGCACCAGGGGCATGGCCCCCTTCCCCCCTCAGTATGCCATTGATCCTCAATGAGCATCAGGACCTACTATTAGGCCTGATCTAATGGAGCAAGTAATAAAATGGTGAAGGATGACTGGGAAACATCAGAAAGACTATGCGGTCACTCAACAAGGGCTAGTGCTTGACATAATGACGTTGAGGGTTTTTGTTTGTTGTATTATTTTAGTCAATTAAAATGGATGTAATATTTGGCTAATTTCATTCAGGTGTCATGACAGAAGTGGGTCTTGAGTAAGGACCTGAATGAGTGGAGTATAGGACCTCAATGGGCGGAATGGCATTGCAGATCAGTTCAGGAAGGATGTTCCATGCAAAGGTGTGACCTGAAAGGATACATGAAGGTTATGGGGGAGAACAGGGTAGAGAGTCTGGCGTCACTAACAGGGAAGAGGAAGCAGGGAGTGTGGGGTGCCATAAGGAATAATCCTGAATCAGTATGAGGGGCAGATAGTATTGGAATGGAGATATAACTTGATTCTACACCACTGAAATCAGTGGGAGGTTTGCCATTAGTTTCAATAACCAAGCCAATAACTGTGATCTTCTAAACCGACCCCATAGTTGAGATAGATAGTTACAGGTCTGGAGGGTTTCAGGAAGCATTTAAATTCACAGCAAATAGATAATACTAACCATTCACTGTGACGAATGAAATTTCACTCACATATTCCTTCTGGGAGTATACTTCAAAGAATGTTCCCAATTAACACGGTGTTAAGCATTCAGAGGGCTAGTTCACAAGCAAAAATTCCAATCCTGGTTGTAAAATATTAGCATATTATAGACAGCTGGAATTTTAGCTCCCAAGGGAACTGCTGAAAAACCCATCATTCCCTACACCGGTGGTTTTCAACCTTTGGCAGGTCACAACACACTGGGTGGCACATTGCAATCCTACAGGACACACCAGCCCACTCCCCCAGGCCAAATCCAGCCATCTCCTTGGCTCTCTGTGCCACACTTACCACTGTATGGTGACACACTAATGTGTTTCATCACAGTGGCTGAGAACTACTGCCCTACACAGCTGGAGCATTACCTCTAGAAATAACTACAGTACTTAAAGTGATGCAAATTTAGTACTTCTTATAAGCATTATTCTCCTAATATCAGTGAGATAAAAATTAGTGTCCCTATTTTACAGGTGGCAAAGCTGAGGCAAAGAGCTTCCAAAGTCACAGAGGAATAATTGTCAAAATATGTGTGGTCGAGAAATAAAGATATGAGTGCCTAGAAGGGAAATCTGGGAACACACTTTCTTATGACATTAATATTGTCTTTTTAGGAAGAAAGTTAAGCAAAGAGTTGGTTAAAAAAAGATATAGAGTATATTTTGTTGGCATTATCACCTCTTCAGTACTTCTCCAAGCTAGTTCTGTTCTCTTCCCTGTCTCATAGCTTAATCTAGGCCTGATCACATGTTTCAGTTTACAAACTGGTTCTCATGAACTGGCAGGAAAACCCCCCAAACAAACAAAAACCTGATTTCCCCTTTGTCTAACCTTGTTGAGAACCCATAGGCAACATTTGGGTTGCATAGGCTTATGACTATTTGCTTAGATTTTGACTTGTTTGCTGGCATCAGAAGTGGCACTGGATCTCAGTACCAACACATCATCAGGATTCCAATCTCAGGTAAACAAACCCTCCCTTATAAAAGTTGGTTATAACTATTATGTGAGTCAACAGATATAATTATAATGAGACAGCTGAAATTCCATTCATTAGAAAGAGAATGAGTAGGCCTAAATGAGGAATTCACAGAGACTTGAGTTTAGCTATGACTCAAAAAAAATCAGTAACTAGCGTGCCCAGTAACGACCCTTTACAAAGCCTCATTTTGATCTCTCCTCAGTTTTACACCAGTTTGCTTCCATGAAGTTACTCTTGAGTTTCATCACTGAGACTGAGATAAAAGGTAGGCAAATAGACTGACTATATCTCAAGTCTGAAATTCTGATGAAATTAAAAAACAGGCAAAACAATGTTATCTGAATTCTGCCTTCTTTGTTGCCTCTTGTAATCCTGCCTCTGACATAGTGCTGGCCCAAGTCAAACAGAACCATGGAGTACAAGTATTGTTTGCTACACTATGGGTATGTCCACATTGCAGTAATTACACCAGTGAAACCCCAGTAGGTGGAGGTAGCCTAGAGCAACAGAAGGGGTTTTCCCATCACTATGGAGACACCACCTTCCCCAGAGACAGTAGTTCTGTTGACAAAAGCATTCTTTCATCAACATAGCTGCAGGTATGTTGGGGCTTATGCTGGCATAGGTATATCAATCAAGGGTGTGGATTTTTCACTTTCCTGAGCAATGTTGCTAAATTGAGCTAACTTTTAGAAGTAGATGAAGCCTAAGTGAAAATGCCGAGTATGACTTTTCTGTGGAATCAGAAAGATCAGCTAACATAGCTTCTCTGAGAAGCTATGACAAAAATGTGTTTTTCTGAGGTGAATGATCACATGGATGAGTGAGCTGCACAAGGAATATAGGAGAAGGTTGACATATACCCAGGGACACTGAAAAAAAACACTGTGACTTCCATCATATGACCTACTCTGCATGACCTAATCCAACAAACAACATTCGGAATCAAATACACATCAAAAATAGCCACCTGATACAGGTTACAGATAGAGAAAGAGTTGGCTAAACATTTCTACAGAGAGTTCAAGGACAATAAAGAAATGTGGTCATATCAGTACTAATGCACAGATACTGCTCAGAACAAGGGTGATAGTGAATATTTTTGCAGATCAAGTTGAACAGTTCACACAGTCCTTGTGCACACTAAGTGTGGCATGATTTTTCAGAGAGTGGGTACTCAGCTCTTTTTGAAGATCAGGGGCCTTTAAAATGGCTCTTTCCCTTCCCCACATTCCCAGCAGGGAGCCGGGCAGCCTTCTCAAGTTCCTGGCTTCACCATGAGCTGGGCGATTGATAAAGCCAGCCAATGTTCTCAATCCTGGGGCAGAAGCCCACAGGCTTCTTATCCCAGATCACTACTGGAAGTGGGGTCCAGCTGTCTGCGCTTCTGTCACCCTGGCTCCTAGCTGGGAGAGGGGAAGATGGGGTTTAGCTGTCCACCTGGGAGCTCTGAAAGTGACAAGACAGTCAACAGCTAATGAAAGTAATGCAGTGTCTATGCAGACAGGGCACCATCCTCACTACACCAACATATAAGCCTTACACCTCTAATGCAGGTTAATTTGTTATATTGGTGCACTTACATCTGCAGGAGAAAGGCTGTAGTGTAGATACTGAGATAATTAGGTTCCCTTACTTTGACCTAACTGAATAGAGAAGATCAGCTCTAGAAAATTATTTAATTTTTTTTATTCCTATTGTTTGGTAGCTCCCTGGATGGAAAACCTATTGCCTTTCACATATTAATATTTCCCATTTGCTTCCCCTTATTTACACTTTAAAATATTTTTAAATTAATTTTCTGTTGAGACTGAGTGCCCTAACATTTATTTAGAGTTTCCTTAGTTCAATGTTTATCTTCTCTTGCATATTGTAATTTAAATTTTTTTGTTTGTTTGCTTATAGGAGCACTGGAAGAATTATTGCCACACTGGGAAGAAAAGATGTGTGATTCTATGAATATACATACAGTATTGCATATGAAAAACAAACAAGGAGTCCTGTGACACTTTTAAAGATTAACAAATCTGTTTATCACATGAGTTTTTGTGGGAGAAAATCCCACTTCATCAGATGCTTGAAGATGGAAGTGGGATTTTCTCCCAAGAATACCTATGCAATAAATAAATTTATTAGTCTTTAAAAGTGCCACAGGACTCCTTGTTTGTTTTGCTGAAGTAGACTAACTTGGCTACCCCTTTGGAATCTGAAAAACAGTTACCCAGCCCCCCAGATGTGATAAAGGGCCCAATCTTGCAACCATTATGCACATTCATAAAACCAACTTGCATAATGATTATCTCCAAAGGAGTAGCTGTCTTAGACTCGTTCAGCAAAACAAATAAGAAGTTTTGTGGCACTTTTAAAAACTAACAAAGTTATTTATCACATGAGATTTCATCGGAGAAATCCTACTTCCACCTTTAAGCATCTGATGAAGTAGGATTTCTCCCATGAAAGCTCATTTGTTAGTCTTCAAAGTGCCACAAGACTTTTTGTTTGTTTTGCATAATGATTGTAAATCAGGCTTTAAATAGAAAAGTTAAAGCTGATTTCTGCAACTTTGTACCTTCTATGAGGAATTTCTGGAGATTTACTTATGGGGAAAAGTGCAGAACTGTTTTTGAACTAATGAAGTTCCTTCACTAGACCATATTTTTCTGTAGAAACTTAAAGTCCTTTCCCTTCCAGTATGACTCCATTTTTGTGTGTGTAGTATCTTTCAGACTAAATACAGTGGAATACTTCAGAAACCAATACAGTCCTTTAATAGAAACACAATTAAATGTGTATCTTATAAATTAAATTGTAGTTTATTATATATCCTGTAGCTATAGGGAACAGTCATGTGATGAACCAAGTGCTCTCAACTCCAGTCTTACATGAAGTATCAAATACAGGCTAGGGTATTGGTTAAGGATATAAAAGACAAATTTTGCAAAGAAGCATGGGGCTAAGTAACAGGTCTGAGATTTATGTTGAATACAATCTGAACACGTTTCTATATGTTAGAGTAACAGCATTTCTGAAGATAGACTGAAAGATTTTTTTCCCCATACATTCATAGATTACAAGGCCAGAAGGGAGAATTATGATAATCTAATCTGCCCTTCTTTACAGCACTGGCTAGAGAACTTCCTCAGAACAGTTCCTACAGCAGATCTTTTAGAAAACCATCCCATTTCAATTTAAAAATTGGCAGTTATGGAGAATCTACCATGATCATTGGTAAATTGTTCCAGTGGTTAAGTCCTCCCAACATTAAAAATATGTGACTTGTTCCCTTTTTGAATTTATGGAGCTTCAAATTCCAGCCATTAGATCATGTTGTGACTTTCTCTGCTAGATTGAATAGCAAATATTTGTTCTCTGTGTAGATACTTAGAGGTTGTAAACAAGTTATCTCTTAACCATTTCCTTTGTTATGCAAAACAGTGTTCTTTGAATTTATCACTATAATGCATGCTTTCTAATTCATTAACCATTCTCATGGTTCTTCTCTGACTCTTCTTCAATTTATCATCATCATTTTTGAATTGTGGCCAACAGAACTGGACACAGTATTTCAGAGGTGGTTGCATCAATGCTAAATACAGTAATAAAATAGCCTCTCTACTTCTTGAGATTCCCCTGTCTATACACTCCAGGATAGTATTAGTTCTTTTGTCCCCAGTACCACACTGGGAGCTCATGCTCAGCTGATTATCCACTATGGCCACCCAGATGTTTTTCAGTCAGTGCTTTCCAGAATACAGTGCCTTTCCTGAATGTATGGCCCACGCTCTTTGTTTCTAGATATATACATTTGGTTTTAGCTGTATTAAAACCCATTTTGTTTGCTTACTCCCAGTTTACCAAGCAATCCAGATTGCTCTGAATCAGTGTCCGTCCTCTTCATTATTTACCAGTTCCCCAATTTGTCACCTGCAGATTTTATCAGTGATGATTTTATGTTTTCTTCAAGGTCATTGAGAAAAATGTTAAATAGAATAGGGCAGGGGTAGGCAACCCCCAGCACATGTGCCGACAGTGGCCCTTAAAGTCTGTTATATAAACATTATCTTTATCAACCAAACTTGTAATCTTCTCAAAAGAGGTATCATGTTAGTTTGACAAGGATCTATGTACTATTAAGCCATGTTGATTGGCATTAAAAAAATCACCCTCCTTTAATGCTTTATTAATTGAATCTCCTGTTAGACCCTCCCTTATCTTCCCAGGATTGATGTCAATCTGACAGGCCAACAATTATCTGGATCATCTCATTTACCCTTTTTAAAAGTTGGTGCAAAGTTTGCTTTCTTCCAGTCTCCTGGAACATCCCTAGTGCTCCAAGACTTATTGAAAGGCAACATTAATTCTCCATGAGAACCTCAGTCAGCTCTTAAAATTCTTGGATGAATGTTATCTAGGCCAGCTGATCTGAAAATCCAAAGCTTCTATTGAACATCTTCTAGTGATATTAGTGGAATAAAAAGAGTGTTATCATTCTTATATCTTGAGACTATATCATCTGTTTTCTCCCCACTTTTGCTTTTTCCGCATTGTTATTGAAAATTCTAACATTTCCATCTAGTAATACATGAATACCATTGTCAGGATTATTTTTGTTCCTACAAATTCTTTTTATTGTCTTATGTCTATTGGTTATAGATTTTTCCTTGTATCACTTGATTTCCTAACACAATTTCTATGATTCTTAATTGATTTATATTAATTATGATCAACATCACCTTTCTTCCATTTGTTTCATATTTTAAAAAGAAAATTTAGCTACCCTCACTACTACCTTAAACCAGCTTGGTTTTTTAACCAATGTGGTACTCTTTTTTGTTTGTGGGCTTGCAACTTTTGGGACATCTAATAAGGTTTTCTTTAATGATGTCCAATAATCACTGACATTTTTTTCTGATTAAATTATTCCTCCTAAGCAATTTGACTCCTAATGGTTTTCAGTAGTGGGTACATCTACACTAGAGTCTTAAGTGGACTTAATCTCCCTTAAGTTGACTTAAGGAAAGACACTTGGTTAAGTTGACTTAATAACTCCAGCCCTTAAACTCAACTTAAGCATTAAAGTCGACTTTATTAAGTCAACTTAACACATTGTAGATAGGGTTGTCTACACTGTAGGCTTTGTTAAATCAACTTAACAAAGTCAACTTAACAGAGCCCTCCAGTATGGACGTAGTCTTTAAGTAGACTTTGTTAAGTCAACTTAACTTTTAAGTCATCTTTGTTAAGTCAACTTAACTGAGCCCTCTAGTATAGACATAGCCATTGTGCATTTGGCCCTGTTAAAACACTAAGTATAAATATCACTGGTCTGGACTTTGCTCTGTTTCCCCATTATAACAGTGATCAAGTCATGATTGCTTGCACCTAAGTCACCATTAATTTTTAGTTCCTTCATCCATTTTTCCTAATTTGTTAGGTAAAAGTCTAATGCAGAATTGCCTCTTGCTGAATGCAACATTTCCTGAGTTAGGAAATTCTCTGACATGGGACAGTTGTATGAAATGTACAGAACTGAGATGGTTTTTCCTTTGTTTTTTTAGTGGGTGTAGTTCAGGAAAGGTTCTTCCCTCACTTCCCAGTCCTGCAGTCAAATCACAATCTCTTATTTATGTCTCCAGTCTGAGGAGAGGAAGATGGATATGATTATCAAGGATTCTGGGCCAGATCCTCAGTTCTGATTAATTCCCCTTTGTAAAATGCCCATGCAAAGGGGACATAACACTGCTTTGGCTTAAGGGGAGTTTGGTAATGAGAAGGAAAAGTTTTTGTGGAGCTGGAGACAGTGTGTGCAGGTGATCCTGGGTAGGGAGAATGGTTTCTTAGGGGTCCCATGCCTGTAGAAGCCACACTGCAAATACGGTATAAACTACAAACTTGTATTTATATAGTAAGAGTATATTTGTTTCAGTAGGGTTGAGTGACCTATTTCTATCTAAACAAACTAAATGGAAAATGTAGGTCCGCTTTGTAAGAGATGAAAGCTATACAGATCCTCTTCAAGGGAACTCCCTCACCTATGCACAATGCAGAAACACTGATCTTTTGGAGCTTGATGCATGCTACTATTCAGAAAACTTTGTTTTGGAAGGTAGAAATTCAGTGCAAGAGTTTGCAGCTACACTAGAACATCTTACGTGGCTCCTGCTGCTGTTAATTGGCAGCTGCAGAGCTTTAGTACAAGTGCTCTGAGGCTTTTAGAAAAAATTCCCTACTGAACTCCTCTATGCACAACTAATCAACTCACACTCCGTCAAGAAGGAGACGATTTGATCCGATGGTGCTACATCCCTTAATATTCTTACACAGGATGGCTACAAAGACATTTTTCAAGTGGCAGTGTAATTATAAAAACACTGTAAATTCTTTCATAGCACACACAATCATGGAATAATTGGAGTGTAAAGAAGTATTGCTGAGCTTTGTGAGCTTTGTCCTTTGTCTAGGGCAGGAAGTTATAATACTATATTTATTCTTAAACATTCTTACAAGTTTTAAGAGAATGTCAGCAAAAACTCAGTCAACATAATTAGACTCACAGGGTATGTATACACTGTGAGTATAAATTGACTTAAAGCCCCTTAAGTAAACTTAAACAATGCTTTATCCACACTGAGAAGCTATTAAGTCGACTTAAGCATTTGCTTGAGTTGACTTAACTCTCACTTGTAAAGTCGACTTAGCAGTTAAGTTGACTTTACTAAGTTGATTTAAGTCAATGTGACCTGGGAGCTGGCATAAGTTGACTTACTTGTCCTCCTAGCTATTTGAAATATGGGGCTGGGGGCTGGAGAGAAGGCACAACACAGCTGGGAGTGTTCCCAGCTGTGTGCAAGGCACCCAAGCTCCCCATGTCTTAGCCCCAGTCCTGCAGCCCTGCATCCTGACTACAGCCCAGGTTGCCTTCCCCTGACACAATCCAGCATGTTTCCCCTTCTCAGCCTGATTTCCTGTGTCTCTCCCTTTGCCCATCTCCAGCACGACCCCGCACGTCTCTCCCCTTTTCAGCCCAACCCTGCATCTCTCCTTCTTCTCTGCCTGACACCATATCTGTCCCCCTTTTCCATCCTGACTCGACCCAGCGTCTTTCCCCCTTCTCCAGCCCAACCCTGCATTTCTCCGTTTCTCAAACTGACCCTGTGTGTCTCCGCCTTCTCAGCATGACCCTGCCTGGCTCTCCTCTTGCCCATCTCAGCCCAACTCTGCCTGTCTCTTCCCTTGCCCTTCTCAGCCCAACCCTGCCTGTCTTTCCGCTTCTCTGCCTAAATCTGTGTCCCCTCCTTGCCCTCCTCAGCCTGACCTTGCCTGTCTCGCCCCCTCCAACCCAACCCTGTGTGTCTCCCCTTCTCAGATGGACCCCCCTGATATTGTTGTAAAACAAACAAGGAGTCCAGAGGCACTGTTTAAGACTCACAAATTCATTTATTGGATGAGATTTCATGGGAGAAAATCCCACTTTGTCAAACAGTTTGAAGATGGAGGAACTGCATGGTAGGAAATAAATGCCCCGGAGTGTAAGGCATAGGATCAGGTCACACTGTAACAGCAAGTTGTTTAGATTCAAACACATGGAAACAGCACACAGAAAGAAAGAAAGAAAGAAAGTTGCTATTTCTTTAAGATTAGATTGTGTGAAAGCAGGATTAAATTGTGACTATGGATTTCTTTCCCATTACAACAGGTGATTTGACTTCACCATCCTCTATGTGCTGTGTCCCAGCATTTGAGTCTTAACAACTGCTGCACCCTGCCTCTGCGCTGGCAGTTGCCCTGCGGCACCTGGTCCAGAGCCGGATGAGACTGGGCAATGCATGGAGGGTGTGGAGTGCTGTGCTGGCACATCACTGGGTTACGTCAGGCTCCCTGACCTCCCTGGGCTCCCTGTTGCCACACATATTATGGAGGGTGGTGTGGTCACTTGCTTCCTGTAGTAAAAGAGTGGCCAGGAGAGAAGGGCACCTCTGCTGTGGTGCACTGTGGGCCAAGTACCCACAATGCACCACTCCTAGGGTGACCTAGCAGTTGCCAGTGTGGACGTTGGCAGTCTCCTGGCATTTTGAGTGTGGACACTGTAAGCTGACTTAATAAGGTCTGCTTGAAGCCAGCTTAAAGCAGACTTTATTAAGCTGACTCAACCAATCCCTGTGTGTAGGCATAGCCATAGACTCTAAGGTCAAAAGAGACCAATGTGATCATCTAGTCTGACCTCCTGCACAATGCAGGCCACAAAATCTCACCCACCTCTCCTGCAAACAACCTCTAATCTATGACTAAGTTATTAAAATCTTCAAATCACGATTTAAAGAACAGAGAATTCACTAGCAAGTGAGCCATGCCCCATGCTGCAAAGGAAGGTGAAAAAGCCTTAGGCTATGTCCACACATACATCATTATTTTGAAATAAGGTATTTCAAAAGGACTTATTTCGAAATAAAGTCCTTATTTCAAAATAAGTTAATTCGAGTTAAGGGAAAGCCTGCTTTCGAAACAGCTGTTATTTTGAAATGGTTATTTTGAAATAAGGCTGTTTGGACATGTTGTTTCAAAACAGTTGTTTCAAAACAATGGTGTTGTTTTGAAACAGCATGTCCAAATGGCATTATTTCGAAATAACCATTTCGAAATAACAGACATTTCAAAATGAATGGGGTTTAAGCTGTTTCGAAATGACAGTTCTTATTTCGAAATGACAGAGCCTATCATTTCAAAATAAGAAAACGTCATGTGGACATTCAGTTTTTTATTTTGAAACAACCAGTGTTGTTTCGAAATAAAAGACTCATGTGGACATACCCTTAGAGCACTAGCCAATATGTCTTGACCCCAAATATTGCAGTCAGTTAAACCCTGAGCATGTGGGCAAGTTTCACCAGCCAGTCACCCCATCTACTCTCACTTCTCAGTCCCCTGGTATATCTACCACCAGAAGTCAAAACCCAGTCTATTGCCAAACTAGGCCAGCCCTCCCATAGCTGTACAAACTTAGCCCTCCACCACTTTTTTTTCCTTTTCTCTAGGCAGGATTCAAACCAGCAGACTTTAGGTTGTAAAGCAACAGACCTAACCCCTGCCTCAACTAGTTTATTAACATACTTGGGAGACTTTAGATCATTAGTGAACTGTTGTTTATGTGAACTTATCTAGCAAGGCTGTATTAATCATGTTAAAATTATGCACCTGTTTGCCATGTTCATGAGAGGTGCTGGTCCAATAAGAAAAGCTGAGTCACCCGATGCTGTCAAATGGAATTTCTTTTAATGATAACGATGGGCAAATTGCTCAGTGTGAGCTTTTGCTGTTCCCCTGGAAATACAGTCAACACAGGAACAGAAGATAAATGTTATCTTTTGATCCTTTAAATGCAAGTAGGTTTTATAGTCATGGGCGGGAAAGCATAACTTTGATGAAACTTGCAAGATCCTGCAATCAAAGCAATGCTGAGAGTTCCCGAGTGCTATTCATGGTTAAGTAAATATTTTAATGGAGTTGTGTACAACAAGCCAATGTGTCGTTGTTATGTATCAGAAATAGCAGAGCAAATCTTGGGATGTTATTTCCTGCTGTTCTGCACTAGAAATATATCTCATATGGGGGGGGGGTGTTAAATACGTCTTTGTGAGAAGAAACATAGGAGACAAAGAAAAAATAGCTTTTCACTTAAGAGGGACCTGAGCCTCCATGAGAGCTGATGGCATGAAGGCTATTCACTATTCACAAGATATGAAGTTGCCTCCCTTCTTCACATGAAGAGCTGTGTTCTGGGAATTAAGCCTCAGGCCAGTAAAGAGCTCAATCTGAGTACACTAAAGTACAGATCCTACAAGAAACTCCAAGGATGTAGGAGTGGTGCAGAGAATAGGTTCCACCCCTTGCTCACAATCCATGGGGATTAGCTACTATGCATCACCTGTCTGATGGAACAGCAGCTGTTAAACTATCTCTATAGAAATAGGTGTTCCTGGCCACTGTCTTTATTCAAGCATGAACTCAGCATGGAACCCACTCTCCCAAAAACACAGAGGCTTGAGGGCTTTCTTAAAACTCTCTGGCAAGTCTGCTCCTCTCACACATCAGTCTCCAACCTGTTCCTGGAATCCATTGACTTCTGAGGGGTGGAGTGCCCCCCCCCCACCTCTGTACGTTAGCAACATGGTCCTTAAGGACCAGGAGGGCCACAGACACAGGTACACTTCCACCCTGCCTCCTCCTCCTTCTGTGAAACTTGAAGTATTCCACAACAATGTTTGACTTTGGTGTGCTAAGATGTTTTGCAGATCTTCTAAGTGTTTATCCCATGGTTTCTGAGGTTGTAACAAAGTTCTTAAGAAGTAGGTTTTGCTGCCACAGACACTAAAGGTAATTGCTTTCTGTCTGTCCTCTGTAAACTTATTTGCAGATAAACAGTGGTGCATTCATTCAGTATCTTGCTGCTAGTCCTTATTTTTTGTATTAAATGCCTCAATTTTACCACAAATTCCCATTCTTATGTCTTTCCTTGTTATCAATTTTGTAAAGGGACAGCACAAAAGAGACTCATTATACAGCAGGCTGGGAACATGTTGCTTTATTCAGATACAGAAACAGAAGGGAGAAGAAAACACTAGCTACACAGGAAGTAACAGAGGGATACTATAGCCACAAACCATAATACTCTGGGTAACTCAGTTAACACCTCTACGACTTTTCTACAAAGAACTGATAGAAGATTCTACCCCTGACTTTGTGCTGCCAGCTCCCATTCCAACTGAATTGAAAAATGGGAGTATTGCCCTGCTTGTAAGGAAGGAGTCAGTCAATGGACTCAGAACCCAAGTTTGAACTATGTGTTAATTGGTTGAGTTAAAGTTCTTTTGCTTGTTAGTCATCTGAAACTCTGGTTCTTTCCTTGCCACACATGGCTGGTAAAAATATTGGGATATCTCTATGCTGTAGTTATCTCTGATTAAATTCCTACCTTATGAACAGTTCAAGGAGTATTCTTCATCAAAGGGCAAGTGGTCGGCAATTTGAGACAACCTCCTAGCCAGTAGCAAAATCCCAGAAACACGTTGAAAGGGATGAATTGTATACATGAGGTTTCAGTGGAAAAGATTTCCATATTTCTCACTCTTTGCACTTATGCAAATTAAAAGTGCAGTGGGAGGGCAAATTTCACTCCTGATGACATGAAATGATAATTTAAAATTGCAACTGCCTTTTTTCCCCTAAATGAACAGTTGCACCTAGCAGAGTTAGCTATGTTGAAAGGAGTTGAAATTTTTAAAGTTAATTGGTTTTTTCTTCCTAACTGGATTTTACCCCAATGAAACTGTAGAAATGCAGTTCTTGTGCTTTGCAGTCATAATGGGTCTAGGCTTAGCAAAGTGGCATCATTCATTGCATGATATATGAATATCATTTGACTTCTAGTTACTGGTTTCCAAGTTGCTCTATTGGGGGTTGTTTATATAACATGAGTACTCAAAATAATTTTAAAATAGGAATTGAAATACCTTTTAATAGGGACTGTTGTGGCTTTTAAGGGAATTACTGTAAGCAATAAGGAAAGAGCAAAATGTCAAGCACTGGGCTCACTACAGCACTATATAATCTGTATTGGTAACAGTGGTTTTGGACTGTTCTATCCAGTACCCGATAAATGCATTCCTTATTCAATAACCTGGCTTCCTAAGAACAAATAAACTGTACCAATGACTATGCCCCAACTGTAATGCTGCAAATACTTTGATTGTTTTCTTCCTAATAGCTTGATTTTGTTTAATGAAGTACAATTATTCATTAGGAAGATGTAAGATGTCTCATGTTTTACAGCAGGATTTTAGAGCAGATTACACATTTGACAGTTCCCCTGTGTGGAAGCGAGGCCAGCATGAATAATGAAGAGTGTCTCACTGAGCTAATCTTATCCAGCAGCAAGAGCAACACTGTACTTTTCCACCTCTCCTGACCCATTTAACTGTGTCACCTCCTGTATCTTGCTGTAGCTACTGCCACAATCTACAGAAGCATTATGTTGCATGGAGAGAGAGCCTGCTTAATATTTCATATTTTATAAGAAAAGAATCCACTCCATGATCTGATCTAAGTGTTGCAAATCGAGCAAAGTGGGCATCAGTGTTCATCAGTTTTACATGGCTATTCTAGTGCTAAGGCTACAAAGATGAGCAAAACATTTTAAGAACACACACACACTCATCAAAGATCAAGGTCTACTACAATTTAGCATATTAAGTTACTGGTTCAAATAAATATGGGCAACTATTGTTCTTTACTTACCTAGGAGCCAATCATGAAATCCTTTCTTGAGTTTTAGCCAATCTTAATTTCACTAACCACTGAAGCCCAAGAGTAGGCCCATAGCAACTATATAGGGTATATTAATTATATTTGCTAAATATATAGGGCTGGTTTACCAGCTGCACTGAATGAAAATTGGTGCAGTTGAGCAGAAAAGGAAGGGAAAGTGGCTCTGAACTCCTTTTGCTCCCCCATTCCTGAGGCTGCTGGGAGTTCAAATAGCTACTTTAAATGACATCAGTTGCAGTGGTGCCCACTGGGGGCTAGGCTGCAAATAGGACAGGGAATCCATCTTTACTTATATAGCAAAGCACCATGTACCCAGGTGGACTTTTTCCTGCCCTGTACTGATTGGCTGTTTGCTCCACTCCTCCCCCTCTGCCTTCCTCACAGTCCTGTCACCTTGCCTTCACCCCACATCTGCTTCTCTTACCCCCTTATTCTCCAGTTTATCCTTTTCATCCTCTTCCCTTCCCTTTTCTTCACATTTAGCTTGTCCCCACTCAAGAAACCCATTCCCAAAATAATTGAAGAACTAACATGATTTTGTTACCATCACATTGCTCACTCTGTTTGTACATTGTACCCTTTCTTCCACGCTGTGTCTGTCTTGTGTATTTAGTCTGTAAGGGTGTGTTCACACAGCACTCTTATTTTGAAACAACAGAGGTTGTTTCAAAATAAGAAATACCCTGTTCGCACGACGCGCGGTTGTTTTAAACAACGGCACCCATTGTTTCGAAACAACGGCGTTGTTTCGAAACAACTTAAACCCCATGTGGGGACGAAACAATGTTGTTTAGAAATGATTGTTTTGAAACAATGCCATCCGAACATGTTGTTTCGAAACAACAGTGACTTATTTCGAAATAACTGTTGCCTGAAACTGCTATTTCGCTTTGAGCATTTTTCCTTAATTCGAATTAACAAACTGTTAATTCGAATTAAGTTATTTCGAATTAAGGCATTATTTCAATACAAGTTGTTTCATCACAACTTATATCGAAATAATGCCTGTGTGTGAACACAGCCACAGATTTCACAAGAAGATTTAACAGTGGATGCTTTAAACTAGCACTTTGTTCCAGTTTGCAGAAATGCATAGTGTGATTTTCAGGGCAGATTTTGTCTCTAAAAATAGTCATTTTAAACAGCATTTTACATTTGTTTCTGAAACAGAAAAGAGAAGAAACGATTCTGTAAATCAGCCCATAGTGTTTTGGATGGATCGTAATTTACCTGGCGATAAATGAGCTGCATTAGCAAATACCTGATCTTTTTTTAAAATTCAGAGTGTAAAGCAACTGTTAGCATAGGCAGTGGATAGCTGGCAAACTTATTTACATCCCTCTAGTTGAAGGGAAGAGGCAGCAGTACAGAGGTGCCTAAGAGGTATACATAATGCTAAATAATTTGAAAATCTTATTTTTTTTTCCAAATACAGCTAGAAAGGTTCGAATCACATGTAAATTCCTCCACAGAGCATCATGGTGAAACATTTTGGTTGAAGTGGCACGGTCTCACTTTTTGGAAATGGCATATGAAGATTTCATTTTACTTCCATTCTTTTATTCATGGCTAATGAGCACTCAGTCTTATTTTAAAGTATAATGATAAATATGCTAATACACATTTTTGTTCTTTCCACAAGTAATTGAACATCTTATTGCTGTGCACTGGGCTGACACAATGAGCATAGCTAATGCAGGGGTTCATGCACTCTTTTATTTCAACCACACAGCATGAACAAGCCCTATTAAAAATGAAATCAGGCCTGACACCCAGCCAGTTTGTTCATCATCCTTGCTCACACTGGGCCCAGTTTTCTGTTGCTCTCCAGTCTCTTTACTTGGCAGCATAAAAGGGGAGGAAGAAGAAAATGTCCCCCATGTCTAGTATGTGTATTTTCCAGCTAATGTAGGGTTATTGGTGCAGCTTTAAGCTGATACTTCTCCCAGCCCCTGGTATAGGAACATGCCAGGTGCATTTTGTTGTCAGTTGTTGGTTGTACGTAAGTTTTTCCAGTGTGTATTCTGTCCCCGCTCTGCAGGTAATTAAGACAACAAACACATGACTGGATTACCCGATAGGTAGCAGAGTGACTACTGTGGGCCCATCAGTTCCAGCTGGGGAGCCCCCCCCGGGTATGTCTACACTACAGGTTTAAGTTGACTTCAAGCCCCTTAAGTCGACTTAAACAAAGCCCTGGCCACCTTGAGAAGCTATTAAGTCGACTTCAGTGTTTGCTTAAATCAGCTTAACAACTATCACTTGTACAGTTGACTCAGCAATTAAGTCAACTTTACTAAATTGACATAAGCCAAAGTACCCCGGAGTTGGCTTAAGTTGATTTAATTGGCCCCCTAGCTATCTGAAACATGGGGCTGGGGGGCTGGAGAGAAGGCACAACACAGTTGGGAGCACTCCCAGCTGTGAGCAACACATCAGAACACCCCCACGTCTTAGCCCCAGCCCTGTAGCCCTCCATCCTAGTGCAACAGCCCATGTTGCCTTCCCCAACCTGATCTGGTATCTCCCCACCTTCTCAGCCTGACCCCACATCTCTCTCCCTCCCCTGACTGATCTGGTGTCTCCCCCCTTTTTGACCTGACCCAGCATCTCTGTCCTTCCTCCGACCTGATGCGGCTTCTTTTCCCTTCTCAGTCTGCCCCGCAACCCTTCCCTTCTCAGCCCAACCCCACATCTCTCTCCTTCCCCAGACCTGATCTGACCTCTACCCTCCTTCTCAGCCCAACCCCATGTGTCTCTCCCCTTGCCCATCTCCAGCCAGACCCCACATGTCTCTCCCCTTCTCAGCCTGACAACATGTATCTCTCCCCTTCTCAGCTTGACCCTGCGAGTCTTTCCCAGGGATTTCCATAACGCCCCCTACACCCACTCTGAATTTCCCAACACCTCCCCCGGTTGTCAGCTAGTAACAGTGTTATACCAATTTAGTGAGAACCCCAACACCCCCCTACCCTTCCCCTACACTCCCCCTAATTTCAATTCCTGGGGAGAATACTCTCTCCTCTTCTTAGCCTGACTCCCCTGATATTGTTGTAAAACAAAAAAGTAGTCCTATGGCACTGTTTAAGACTAACAAATTTATTTATTGCATGAGCTTTAATGGGAGAAAATCCCACTTCATCAGGGGGCTTGAAGAAGGGGGAATTTCCAGAATGGTAGGAAGTAAATGCAGGGAAGTGTAAGACATAGGATCAGGTCACACTGTAACAGCAAATCAAAGCAGTTGTTAAGATTCAAACACAGGGAAACAGCACAAAGAAAGAAAGAAAAAAAGAAAGAAAGAAAGAAAAAGAAAAATTGCTATTTCTTTTAGATTAGATTGTGTGAAAGCAGGATTAAATTGTGACTATGGATTTTTTTCCCATACAATAGGTGATTTGACTTCACCTTCTTCTATGTGCTGTTTCCCAGTGTTTGAATCTTAACAACTGCTGTGCCCTGTCCCTATGCTGGCAGTTGACCTGCAGCACATGGCCCAGGGCCAGAGGAGTCTGGGCAATGCATGGAAGGTATGGAGTGCTGTGCTGGCACATTGCTGGGTCACATCAGGCTCCCTGACCTCTCTCAGCTCCCTGTTGCCACACATGGTATGGAGGGTGGTGTGGTCATTCACTTTCTGTAGTAAAGGAGTGGCCAGGAGAGACGAGCGCCTCTGCTGTGGTGCGCTGCGGCCAGGTACCACAATGCACTACCCGTAGGGCAACCTAGCAGCTGCCAGTGTGGACGTGGGCAGTCTCCTGGCATTTTGAATGTGGCCGCTCTAAGCCAGCTTAATAAAGCCCTGTAGTGTAGACATAGCCCCCAGGCTGATTGGCTCCAGATCCTGCCCCTCCACCCCGAGATGGTCCTGCCTGTTAGACCAGTGATCGGTTTCAGTAGTCAAGGCACCAAGTGTGCTGATCAAGCACAGTAAAAGTAAAAAGCGCTCAATAAATGCTACATGTACACATATGCCCATGACAATGGACCAGGTCAGTAAATGGCAGGACTTCCCATTTTTCATCAGTCAGACAGAGACACTCCATTTGAGGCCCTCTTTTACATTCTGATAGAATCGAGCTACACATTGCCCCTCTGCCATGTATAGTTCCACTCTCTGGCATGGAAAGATACCACCCTTTACCTTGTACTAGATGTTTCAGTCAAAACATCGTATCCATCATATGGTCCTCCTGAGGGTCAGTCAGTGCTAATTATCTTGGGATATTGGGATGTTCTGCTACCTTTCTGGAATGTGATTGTGCCTAGCCCTTCTCTGGAATTTGTGAGTTTGCTAGTTTCTGTGAAATTTCAGACAGGCTTACAGCCTGAGTCCTGTTAACTGTGCTCTCTAAAGGCAGGGCTTGACTGCTACTTTAGCTCAGGGAGTCAGGCCTCAGGCCTCATACCTGGCCTACTATACTAGGCCACATCTCTCAGGTTCTCACTTCACAAGGGCCAGGAGAGGTGTGATTCATGGCTGGAGGCAGGGATATTGCTACCTGAAAAAAATATTTGGGACACAGCTCCGGTGCGCAATCCCCCCACCAGTACACAATCCCCTGCTGCTCAAACCCCCCATCCCCTGCCCCTTTCATCCTCCTCCCCTTCTTTCCAAAACCACCCTCCCCCACCCTGCTCCTCCGAACCCACCGTCCCCTGCCTTAATCACCCCCCATGGTCCCCACCCAGCAGTCCCTGCCCTCACCACCCAGAAGGCCATCTTTAAACCCATCTTTGCTCCCTCTGCCCTAGCAAAGGTGTTTTTAAATTTAAACCATCTTTGCTCCCTCTTCCCTATATTCCCACAGTGTGAGAGTGGAGTAATGGAGAATCTAGGCCACTGATTTCAGTTAATATCCCTAACAGTACGGTTAGGAAAGGTGAATACAAGTATCTAGCCTTTGAGCAAGTGTCAGAGCCCCTTACAAGTGATACTTGCTTTCTCCTTTATTAGGATTAGAAATCATTGTCTGATTCTCAGATGTGCCAACCAACAATTTCCCTTGCAATGAGTTCCAGTGGTTGCCCTATCTAGATAAGCAGTTCCAGTTATATTAAATAAAAACTGTCTTTATTCAGTCTTGGTTAGAAGATAGAGAAAAATTACAAAGTAAAAGGTAACTGAAAATAATCTCATCTGTTTAGACGCTACAATAAAGCCCTGGAAAAAAGACTCAAAGGCTGTATATGAACATGTTAACTACAGCATGCTGTAGTAAAACAAACACATCATTCAGAGTAAATGTGCCCTACAAAGATGCAGCCTTCACTGATAGAATGAGTTTTGCTGTCAGCATAGGAACACTGGAAATTAGTGATGTTGACAGAACCCTCTTGCATCAACACAGCTGCATCTACACTGGGGTCATGTTGCCTTGGCTATGTCAGTCAGAGCGTGTGGCATTTTTTTCCACAGATCCCTGACTGACATAGCTTTTCTGATATACAATTTCAGTGTAAACCATGCATCAGGACTTCACTCAGTTTCTCTTTGGGAGCCTTGTTTTAGCAATCTGACCACGAAGGGTCACTGCAATTGAATACCCATGGCTGACCTGTGCCAACTGACTTGAGCTCAAGGGCTTAGGCCCTTATCAGTTGCAATGCAGATGCTCAGACTGGAGTCTGAATTCTGGAACCTTCCCCCCATGTTAAAATGAAAATAAATTATTATAAGTAGCACACGTTCCAAAGGGGTAGCCGTGTTAGTCTAGTTCAGCAAAACAAAGGAGGAGTTCTGTGGCACTTTGAAGAGCTTCAAAGCGTCTGACGAAGTGCAATTTTCTCCCACAAAAGCTCATGTGATAAATTTGTTAGTCTTTAAAAGTGCCACAGGACTTCTTGTTTATATGTAGCACTTCAGAGCTGGTGCTAGGGTTTCCAGCATCCCCCTGCAAACCTATAAATGGGTGCCCTCCCCCTTCCCCAGGAAAGGCCGTCCCTGGGGGGGGGGGTGAGGGGCCCCAGACAAATAAGCCCTCCACAGGGCCCCCTCACCCGGGCCCCCCAGCCCCCACCAGCCGGCCAGGGGAGGGGCAGACCCCTGTGTTGCCCCCCATGCTGGGGACCAGGGAGCAGCTAAAAGGGTGACCAGTGCAGCACTGCTGATCCCCCCCCCATCATGTGTGCTGCTCTGGGCTCTGTGCCGGAGCAGTGGGGAGGGGGTGGGAGGCAGCATGGCTGGGGTGGGGCGGGGGGTAGTGATACTGGCTCCGCACTGCCTCCCGCCCCCTCCCTGCTGCTCCGGCACAGATCCCAGACAAGCACACGTGGCGGGGGGGGGCGGATCAGCAGTGCTGCACTGGCCGCTCTTTTAGCCGCTCCCCAGTCCTCAGCATGAGGGTAGGGGGGCAGTGGTGTGGCCATGCGGGGCCCCCCAAGGTGCGGGTCACCTGGGTGGCCACCTGGGTCGCCCCACCCTAGGGTTGGCCCTGCCCCCCAGCACTGGGGGGTGGGCCAGCTAGCCCAGGGGATGGGCTGTCCCTTGCACCGGCTGGCCCATGCTGGCAGGGACAAGGGGAGCCAGCCAAAAGATCACTCTTTTCAGCGCCTCTGGTCTGCCCCTCCCCACCGCCAGGGACGCTGCTCTGGGCTCTGTGCAGGAGCAGCAGGGAGGGGGCTGGAGACAGCATGGCCCGCTGGGGAGGAGCGATGCCAGCTCCATACTGCTTGCCCCCTCCATGCTGCTTGGGCACAGAGCCAAGAGCAGGGCTGGTGGCTGGACAGCAAACCGGCAACGCTGAACAGGGCACCCTTTTGGCTAGCTTTGCCAGTGCTTGCCAGCATGAGATGGCCAGGCCAGGGATACTTCCTCTGTACTACAGGGCATTTGGGCACCCCTCAAACGGTGGCGCCTCCCTGTGGTGTTTACCTTGCTTACTGCCTTGCGCCGGTTCTTAGGTGACTTACTCAATTTTTTCATCTACCTAGTTTAAACAATCTGAGGTAAAATTCAAATGTTAATTTTTTTTAACTTCTATGGTTATCAGTATTGTGCCTTAATTTATTGAACTGCCCAAAACTACCCTTTAACATTTTTTTCCTGATTGCATTATAGTGGCTAGCACCTCTGCTTAGTATGCAGATGGGCCTGGGTTCAAGCCCCAGAGGGTTGGACTCGATGATCTCCTGAGGTCCCTATGATTTAATTCTCTTCTCTTTTACCACTAGTACTGTATTTCTCATCTGGTTGCTTTGACAGTCCATGGAAAGAGCTGAAATTAGCAAATACAATGAACAAGCTGCTGTTATTTCTCCAGATTTTTATTTTCTGTAGAACAATATGAATAGGGTGACACATTTTTCCCTTCTTCCTGGGATTAAAGGTCAATATATTGAGAATCCAGAACTATCACTAACAGATAATGATATTTTAAATCAGAGGTGCTTCTTGTATTTGTTCACACATATCAGTACAGACAGTAATCTCTTCAAGCAAGAATTCATGGCATATGGCATTGCACTTTAAAAATTCCACAGCAATTCTTAAAAATGGGGGGGGGGCATGCATGTGCTGATTAACAAGAGATTAAAAGAAAACATGAAATAATTTGTCATCTATATAGAAAATTCTCAGTTATTCACAATTTTTAGTTACACATGTGCAACCATATTAAAGTCAAACAGACCCTAGAATTTGACCCTAAAGCTCTTGTTCAGTAAAAATTGTTACTTGAGGGAAGTGGGAATGTAAAAGAGAAGAGAGGCCTATGCAGGGCAGAGCAGGGCCTGGGGCAGAGCTGAGGAGGGGCCTAGGGTGGCTGTGGGCCAAAGAGGTGGGATGTGGGACTGTTCTGCCCAGAGGCCTGACCTCCTGTGTCTCTTCCTTTCTGTAACACATCATTATTTTTGAGGAGAGGAACTCAGTTCATTTATTCCATAAGCCTTGGGCTCTCTTTTTCAGATGAACCAAGTAAACATTGTCCATTTGTAAGTCACGCATGTGATCATGTTCCAGTCCAGAAGCTCCCAAGAATCTTCAAAGTTGGGAACGTATTTTTCAAGCAAGCACTCCTTACATTAATGACAAACTCCCAAAGCTGAAAGTGCTTGTGGTTTTACATAAAGACAATATAGCATTTTTCTTAAATACTTTATTGTCATTTTAAGAAAGATACTAGAATAAAATTGAGAAAAAGCCACTTAGACTCCATAAGCATATTGTTTTTATGTAACATCAGAATCTAATATGTTCTGCACAGACACAGCATGGTGTCAACATAGATGAAAATTTGCAACCATCAATCTTGGGCCATAAATATCTACTTCAGAACAACCAGCTTGTTCTGACTCATATAATCTAAGGACATTTTTTATCTTTCTGTCATTAAAACCTCCCACTGCCTTCAAGTTGAAAATCAACAGCTTATTGCTGCTTCAATAATAAAAAAAACTTCCCCAATCCCTTTAAAATTAGAAAACTGCAACTTTGTTCCCCGTTCTTGTCGTTACCAAGCTTAAGCAGGCAGTGGTAGTCTGGAATTTCTGCAGCTCTTGCCTGAAAATAATAAAGATGACAAACTGTGACTTCAATTGGAAAAAAAAAGAAGGAATCTACTGTTGGAAGTATATAAATGTATGTTGTAGAAACCAACATCTTAAGAGGGCCTTGGACATGAGATGTTTCTAATGGGGATTTGTTCTCCACAGCCAAATAAAAGTCATAACATGTAAATCTTCATATTCTATGTACCTTCTGTCCTTTGACACCAGCGTGAGCATCTGCGTGGCTCAGCCTCAGCAGGAGTACAAAGGGATGTTTCTTTTCCTTCCATCACAAATCAGATTTATTAGGAGGCTTCATTAAATGTCACTTTTTCATATCAGCATGTCTTTTGCTTTGCACTGAATTAAATGGAGTGTCTTACTGGCAAATGTTACTGCTTTCCTTATTTGGGATGTGTTCTTTTAACCCAAAGCTTGTCTGTGAGAAGGTTCCTTATGAGATAGATTGTGACATTTAGTCACAAGCCCTGAGTGTAAGCAGTGGGAAATGGTTCCCCAGCAGAATTATGGAAGGTTGTTATCTCTTCCAGCTCTGCTTTCTGCTCATGGAGGTGTGCAGTTTTCTAGCAGTTCACAAACATTATTCATTCAGGACCAGATTCTGATCCCCTTTTTCACATTTTGTAACATCTTATTTCATACACTTTCCTTCACATGCTTGTTTGTCTGTTTTGAAAAAGCTACCACCTAAGATGATTAAAGGGGTCAGAATCCAGCCTGTGTGATTGGGGACGGGGGAGAATGTAAGCCAAAGCTATGATACGTAGCATGCTAAATTTTCTTTTAAACACCCACCCACACTAAAATACATCCAAGACAACAGATGCTCCTGATTACCGCTTTCAAACTGTTATGCTCAAATTCTGGACTTGTGGACAGGGATTAGAAAAGATAGGTTCAGTCTAAGACAGGGGTCTCAAACTCAAATCACCATGAGGGCCACATGAGGACTAGTATGTTAGCCTGAGGGCCACACCACCTAAACCTTTTCATACAATGATATTGCAAATATTAATAATGATAGTGTCATTGAAGGGCGCAGGAAATAACTTTAGGGGCCTCATGTGGCCTGTGGGCCACCAGTTTGAGACCACTGGTCTAAGGGATGGGTTTGCAGTCTTTTTTTTCCTCCCTGTCAACAAGTCTATAGAAAAGCAAAGGGAATAAAGGGCAGGCCTAATACTTTATGCCTTTTTCCCTCCTCAGGAAAGCTGATAGTTGTAATTTGTTTGCAAATAATCCTGGGAATTGTAATCCTTGGCATGATGTGTGCATGGGAGGAGACTTCACTCTTTTATGGGAGGAATCTTGACTTGATCCTACATAAACAGCCATTTTTCCTTCCCTGTTCAGTATGGGTCAGAGCTTTATGGGGACAGACATTTTCTTAATCATGTAAGCAGACAAAAGTAACTATTGTTTGCATCTTGTCTTTGATATTTTGCTTAATAGTTTGTCTTTTTATAGTTATTTTCTTTTTTACTAAAACCATTCACCAAGTAATGGAATAAGATTTTCCCTATAGCAGAGGTCTCTCTCTCGTTTAAATTCTGAAAGATTTCCTCACTTTTTAAAAAAAACATGTCACACACTAAATTATTGCAAATTCCACATAGGTGATTGTTCAAAAATCTGCTTGATGCAGAACTATTGGGAATAAGTGAAATACCCTAAGAAATATATATTACTGATCATTTTTATTGTTTGGAAAGATTGTGACAATTTACTTTAGTGAAGAAACTAAGCCCTAGTCTACACTGAGAGGGCTTTTCAGCTGCAGTCAACCGGCAATTATGCAAGGCACGTAAAACTCCTTTCATAACTGCCAGCAATTTCCTAAGCCACTGGGACACAATGCTGAAAGCTGCAAATGGCTTGTGGTCAGCTTTCAGCTGTCTCCTAGGGTATAGGACTTCTGGCATCGACCTTCCAGAGCACAGCAGCAAGTACATACTTGCTGCTAATCATGCCCAGAATGTTGAGCTGATGGTGGTGTTTTTGCAGCCTCTGTGTAGACATACCCTAAGTAAGAGAGAAGCTGATAGAGATATACAAGATAATGAATGGTACAGAGAAGGTAAACTATGTGCTCCTACTTCATAATACAAGGGATGGGGGAGGGGGGATTCAGTGAAGCTGGAAAGTACTAAAGGGAAATACTACTTAAATCCCACAAGCAAAGTTGGCCTAAGAGACTTATTTGCCATATTAGTGAGGCCAAGAATTTAGCAGGATTTAAAAATATATATACATTTATACAAATGAGCATCCATGATTACATAAAACAGGGTACTTTTTTCACAAGGGATGAAAAACCTACTTCAGAGCATAAGCCAAACTACTAGTAGTCTAAGGTCAGAAAGATACTTTCCATATAAGCAGGTTATTCCATAGTTGTCTCTTATGGGGTTTCTTGTAACTTCCTCTAAAAGAATCTGGTGCTGGCTGCTGTCAGATATGGGATATTGGACTAGACGGATTAACTCATCTTTATACAAAATTTGGCTCCAAAGGTCCCCAGTGATCAATGAAGTACTTATACAAAACCTCACGGTGTGGCACTTTGGCAAAAGACTGTGAAATAGTTTAGCATGGTTTCTGTTATGCCATTAGCTTATGCACTACTGTATAATAAAGTACATCTGTCTGAATTGTTTAATGCTGTTTGCACATCCCTGTACTCTGGTATAGTCATGGAACAGTTAAAATGCCAGGCCTCTGTAGAGATTTTGATCAAGTCAGGAGTCAAGAAGACAATGAAAACTGGTACAAAGGAGTGTTTTATAGGCTGCTCAGATCAGGTGAGCACTTGGCTCTCAGATCTGATGTAACTATGAATTCAGAGAGATAAATGAGCTATATGTCTTGCAATCATCCATGCATCAGTGTTTTTTGAAGTCCCCTTTTTCATGTCACAAATTGTTCTGTGCCCCACATGGACTAATAAAAATCCTGCTATGAACCAAATCTCACCTTGGAAGCAGAGTTTTGAAGAAACGGGAGTCAGTATTTTGGGGGATCCAGTTATGGAACAATCTTCTACAAGTGACCAGGTGAATCCAGACTCTTTCTATCTTTAGCAGGACTACTTGGAACATGTCTGTTAGGGTCACTGCCAACCTCTCCTCTCTGAGAAGGCCTTTCCACCATCAATAACACTTCAAGTGTGAGCACCCCTTTATTTCCTCCCCAGCTTTTGTCCCCAAACAAACCCTATCCAAAACAGAGTCTTGATCCCTGAAGGGGAGTTCTACTGGAGACTCTATGAAGTCCCAAAGTAACTTTACTGCTATTGATTTTATATGGAGAAGGGTGGCAGTATCAAATTAGAAAATAAATAAATAGCTTCAGTTCACAAAGAGAGGCAGAAATCTATCCCCATTTCATAAAGCAATATACTTCACAATAGGAACTGGTTCAACTATCCTGGAAAAGGTCTAGAGCTTGGGGTCCAAGCCAAATTTAGAAGTCTATGCAGCAGTGAAACAACCCCCCCGTCCAAGCCTTACGAACCCAAGTCAGCTGACATGGGCCACTAGCTGTGGGTTTTACTTTTCTGTGTACTCAGACACTCAAAATCCAGGAGTGCAGAAGAGCTTGAGTCTGATCTATAGTGTGCTGTAGCTGTTTTAGGGATTTTTACAGTACCTATAACTGAGATAGCAATGACCCTGATTTAGGAAACAAGTAAGATATGGGACCACTTACATCCAAGCTTAATGTTTAGTATGTGCTTACATGCTTTGCTGGATTGGGACCTACAGTAAAATCGAACTGTGACATTGTCAACAATTTACTTCGTAATGTTCATAACTCATTTTGTTTTTAAGCATTCTTTCTTCTGAATCTCCAACTCATGGTACAAAGGTTTCTATTCATCATATGACAGATAGTTCAGTGTAAGATAGTGTCCAGTAAATAAGTGATTATTTACAGTAATAGCTTTCATGGGAGAAAATCCGACTTTAAAGCATCTGACGAAGTCATTCTTCAAAGCATCTGATGAAGTGGGATTTTCTCCCTTAAAAGTTCATGAGATAAATAAATTTCTTAGGCTATGTCTACACTGACAAATTAGTCCAGATTAAGGTGGCTTATCCAGACTAATTTAGATCATGGCCACACTAGGCTTTCCTTGGCTTAAATTATGAAAATTCTTAGTTCGAACTAGGGAAAGCTTAGTTTGAACTAGTTAGTACCGGTACTTAATTGAGATTAACCTCCTTAGTTTGAACTTTAGTTCAAACTAAGTCTGACCAAGGCCCGGACTAAGGCTTAGTTCGGATTTATGAAGTCTGAACTAAGCTGGTTAGTTTGAACTAACTGTGTGTTCTAGTTCAAACTAAGTGTTAGTTCAAAGTAAGCTTGAACTTCTTAGTCTGGACTAACAAATCCGAACTAATTTGGGCAGCTGTAGACATAGCCTTAGTCTTTAAAAGTGCCATAGAACTCCTTGTTTGTTTTGCTGAACTAGACTAACACAGCTATACCTAGTTTTTCTCCTCTTCTATAAAATATCATCTTTCTGTAGTATTATCTAGTCAGACAGTAAGTAGTCCTGCTTTTAGCAGGGAGTCGGACTAGATGACCTCATGAGGTCCCTTCCAACCATACGGCTATGTCTACACTTGCAAGTTAGCTTGAATTAAGGAGGCTTAATTGAAATTTAGTCCCCATCTACACTGAGCTTTCATTGGTTCAAATTAAGGCATTTCTTAATTTGAACTAATGAAAGCTTAGGTAAAACTAAGACCTTAATTTGATCCTTAGTTCAAACTTGCCAGAATGTGGACATTTAAGTCCAGTTTGTTAGTTTGAACTCAAGGCAGTTAGTTCAAATTAACAAAGTGGGTTAAGTCAAATTAACTGTAATTCAACTTAGACCACGTTGTTAATTCAAACTAATAAGTTTGAATGTAGTTTGAGCTACCTTTGAACTTATTAGTTTGAATTAACAAATTTGAGCTAAATTTGGGAAGAGTAGACATAGTCTGTGATTCTATGATTCTAAGACAGTGTGAGAATAGAGAAACAAACAATTAAAAAGAAACAAATACAAGAAGTGAAGATGTAATTCCTATTCTGACTTTTGATTGTTTGATAGTTAGGTGGTGTAATTTTGGGTAAAGCCTGATTCTACCCCCTTTGACTGCATACTGCATTTACATCTAATAATGTAGAGGTAGTGGGCACTCAGCCATTTGCCCTGTGTATTTTACATACTATAAGTAAGAGTTCATTGGCAGGGTAAGCAAATTTACCTTACAGTGAGTGCAAGTTTCATGGGCATCAGGAAAGAATCAGCTGTGATAATAAAAACAGATCAGGACAGTTGTAAGCCAAAGCCTATTTCCAGGATTTATGGAGCCATTGTGGTTACAAATAGAAAAAGTGATTTCACTACTAAGTATAAGTGACCATGTGGGAGGAGACAGAAGCTCCCACATTCTCATGTAATCTATCTAGCTAGCTAGCTACTGGAACTATACCTGACTCCACATGTGACCTTGAAAATATTGACTCCCTGTTCATACAGCCTGAATCTGAAATGCCCTTTTCCTTTGAAGTTAAAAACCTTCTAGTCAAATTATTTGGAATGTGATCCAGAAGAAAGGCCTTTTCTGCTCTGGGCCTTTTCTGCCCAACTAACATTGGGTAAAATTTAGGAAAACCAACATCCGCAATAGTGTGGTCAAATGATAGCAAATTAACAGAATACCTAGCAGTGAAGAACACCTTAGAAAACAACATAGTTTATTCTTGGCTCTTTTATCTTGTAAACACACAAATCTGAAGTGACATTTTAGACTCCATTTTTTTATAATGCATTGCGCTGAGGTAGCCTCTGAACCAAATTCTATCATTGATCTTTGAACAACACATGCACTGGCATCCCAGTGGATACTTAGAGCTAGAATGAAAATATAAAGGGTTGTATACATTACTGTAAATCAGCAAGTTTTTGATCTCTTCTGCAATAACTCAAGCAGAGGCTCCTCCTTAAATTTTGGTCCCGGTGAAGGAATCTACGTACAAATCCTTACTCCACAGGGGAAAAACCTTTCTTTTAATATGGCATGTGGGTTTTGTTTTGTTCAATACATGTGTAAATACACTGTGAACACCATGTTGTAATTTCCTGGTTCCCAAGGTCTTATATTCTAGCAGAGGGCAGTCCCTCACTACTTTATTTATGTGTTTGGCAATGTCCACACATACATGGTTAAATCGATTTTACATATATCGATTTAATAAAATTGATATAAAAACATTAAATCGATATAAGTTAAATCGATTTAACAGGTCCACACCAAAACCCCCCCCCAATCAAAATAGCATGTCCAGACGCAGGACTTGCTATTTCTATTCTGGACAGGGGCACCAT
The DNA here is from genome assembly GCA_007922195.1 of Podocnemis expansa. Taxonomy (NCBI): domain Eukaryota; kingdom Metazoa; phylum Chordata; order Testudines; family Podocnemididae; genus Podocnemis; species Podocnemis expansa. The sequence continues at coordinate 33,497,901 of ML681990.1, read as the reverse complement.
GGGAGGTGAGGCAACATGTCCCCCTCATTGGGCCATGCACCCACCCAATATATAGGAAAAGGAAAGCACCTGGGAAGGAGAAGGGCAAAAAGTGTTAAATTGATTTAACAGTTAAATCGAAATAACATACTAGGTTTTATTATATCAATATAACTTTCTTTATATCAAAATGAGGGAGCTCCTCATTTCCAGATAAGGAACATCGTGTGGACCTACCATTTTTTAAACTGAAATAACCAGTGTTATTTTGATTTAAACAGTGTGTGTGGATATACCCTTTGTGAATTACATCATTAGTGTGTATCAATCATTTCTTGGCACGTTATTTCTAGACTTTAATGAATAGTCCATAAAGTGGAAAACTGAAATTAAGGCACTTGATAATACATTATTATGACTTAACCTCCTCAGACATTTAGAGTTTAGTGAAGCTGAGGGTTAGGTAGGAAAATAAAACAAACAAAGAGTCCTGTGGCACTTAAAGACTAAAAAGTTTATGTTTTGTGTGAGCTTTTTCTGAAGTACCTGACAAAGTGGGATTTTCTCCTATGAAAGGTCATGTGAAACATAAGCTTGTTAGTCTTTAAGTGCCACAGGACTCCTTGTTTGTTTGTTTTACTGAACTAGACTAACACGGCTACCCCTTTGTATCTTTGTAAGAAAATAAGTTACTGTCTTGCATATCCAACTAAAATCATGGGGAAATGTGCATTACATTGACCAATTCCTTTTCAATAAATGATCAATCAGTTTTCTAAAAAGTCATATTCTTGTTCTTATTAAATTCTGTTTGTCATTGCAGAATTATAGTGCATTATCACTGAGTTCATTGGGAAGACAATTTTGTAAATGATGTTTGCTATTTTTAGTTGATATTTTAAAACTTTCTAACCAGTCTTTCCCTTTTTGAGTCAGATCAAAGTGGTTTACATTAAAATTAAAGTGAAAAATTATTTGTCCTGACCAAGTATAAGGCAATAAAAGCAAATCTTAACCATAGCTTTAAACAAAAGATATTGCTAATGACAGTAAGCAAAGTGTAATACCTTGAAATCTTAATCTTTTTTAAAAACAATATAATCAGATAGAAGAAGGAGGATATAAAACATCAATAATGGAGGAATTTTGCAAGTTACTTATTTGAGTATAACTGCTGCAAACCTGAAAAGAAAATAGTGGGCCAAGTTCTGACATCCTGTACACCTGAGCAAGCTCATTTAAGTAGCAGCTACAATTCACAAGCCCACTGCCAATTTCCTGGGGTTAGGGACATGTTTTTCATAATTGTATGGTTTATTCATTTTCCCTTTGAAGCATCTGTTCCAGTTATCTCATAGGTGGGGTTGGATTAAAGGGCACTGGGCTGTCCCCTTTTGAGGGGCCCCCATCTTGGCCCCCACTATGTACTCCCCATTTGGCGCTCTGGCATCCCACCATCATGGCCTTGGGGTTTGGCAGGTCAGGGCCTGAGACTGTGTCCACCAGTGGTGCTCCCACCTTGAGGTAAGCTGTTCTGCCTCAGGAGGCAGGACTGGCCTGCCGGCATATGGGACAGCCTCTGGTGTGGCCCTCCAGGGCCAGAAGCACTGTCAGGCCGACACTTGGGGCCCCCGGGGTCTGGCCATGCCAAGCTGAATTGCGGGGGCCCCAGCACAGTGGTCCAATGATGCTTCTGGCTCTGGAGGGCTGCCACATTGGAAGTTGCCCAGCCCTGTCTCTGGAGCCCAGCAGACAAGTGCTGGCCTACCCAGTCCCTCTGGGCAGACCAGCTGGTCCAGGGGCAGGGTGGGAGAGCCGTGGGCTGCCATGGCCTCTGGACTGAGGGCCTTTCCTCTTCAGCACCAGTTCCCCAGTCCTGAAGGGCTAGATCAGCAGGAGCATTAGGGGATGCAGCCTGGTACCCCCCTTCAGGTCAGAGCCTGGGACTGCGGCAGGTTGCTGCATTTATCTGGCCCCGCTCATAGGAACAGGGGACCATGCTCTATGGACTCCTGGTCTGATCTGATATGGCAATTCCTATGATTATAAGTAAGAGCAGAATCTGTCCCACTGAATGGGTTAACAATGCCACTTATTTCCCCTTTCAGTTGTCATGCATTTACTGCAAATTTCCACATAGATTCCCTCCCTTTTCTATTGTAACAACAAATTCAAGTCCTATCCTACAAACATGTACATGTCATGAATGGGATAGTCAAGGTTAATAACATGCATGAGTGTCTGTAGGACGGGAGTCTAATAAAATAACATCTCAACAAACAATTATATAAAGCGACCCACTTTGAGAAAAACAGGGAAAGAACATGAGTATCAGTTTCACTTTAGCTGGCTCAAATGGTAACTTCACCAAGATGTTATCGCTTATGCTCTTTCCAACATATCATTTCCCTCTCTCTCCCTATGTAACTAAAAGCTCACAGCAGCAAATGCTGATATGTGGAGCTAGGAAACATCCAGGGCTTTAAATATGCTGGTTTGTCCATGACACTGGATTCTGATCTCTGAATCAGCTGTCTGCTACCAGAATGCCATAGATTTGCTCTCTCCAGATTAAATTCTAGAACAAAGTGTGTCATTTTCATAGATTTAGATTTGTGATTATAGATTAGTAACATAAATTGGTGTTTTTAAAGGAAGGAAATGGCATATTGCGATGCACTGTCATCCACTTGGGGCTTTGGTAGCCCAGTTTGCACCTGCTTCCTTAATAGCCTTTATCCATGAGTCCTGGGCTTGAACTCTTCTCTGTGGCAGCTGTTAGTTTACACATCAAAATTTGTTGGGTGGAAAGGCTGCTATTTACAGAGCTTTCAGTTGAGGGAAAAATAATAAGACACATCTGTTTAGTATATAACCACAAGCATAGAGCAGTAATTTTCTGCCAACATGTGCTTTGTCTGGTGGTTGCTAATCATCCAATTGGATGACAGTGTGTTAGGGTTATTAGAAGAGAAAATGGGGAATTTTTCCAGTAATGACCAAACAACTCTGGGTTTTTCTTTTATGTATATTTTTTCTTACAATAAAATCTCATTTTAAATCTGACTTTTTTTGGAGTAATTTTATTTAATGCCTTTTAAGCCCACCCTTTATCACAGGGGCCAGCTGTGCAAACGGAATGGTAACATTGATTACACATGCTTGATTATTAAAAATGAAATTCATCCCCACTCCACAAATTAGCATAACTAAGTTTCTGGTGAAAAGCTCTGCAGTGGCTGGGATTAGAGAAGAATGAAATTCATGTCTTATTCTGACAAGTTCCCAAGGGGTAGCTATGTTAGTTTAGTTTGGCAAAACAAACAAGGAGTCTTGTGGCACTTTTAAAGGCTAACAAATTTATTTATCACATGAGCTTTCATAGGAGAAAATCCCACTTCATCAGATGCTTTGAAGCGTCTTTAAAAGTGCCACAGGACTCCTTGTATGTCTTATTCAGTAGCTCTGTGTTGGAATAATGGCTTTGTGATGAGCCACAGATGCCCTGTGTGAGGTATGCATGGGGTTTGAGCCATTAGATCTACCTGAGTATGACTACCAGTGTGCTCTCCCTGCTCTGCTAGACTGTTCAGGACTGGCACTGACTCTCTTCAATGTGTGTAGCAGGAGGGGCAAAGGCAGTCTAAGGATAAACCTGTGACTGCCCTGAGCCTCACTGTGGAGTTTAAGTGTGTGGAGAACTTGCACGAGCACTGCTGCACTTGTGTGAGTTTCACTCAAAATGATGATGAAATCACTAGGGATGGATGAATTTCAGCTAATGGTTAAGCACCTAAATGCTTCTGTGACGCTTACAGAATCTATCTGTATCTGAGTTCAGTTTCTTGGGATTCGTGATCTTTCCATTGATTTCTGCAACCTTTTCGATATTGCATGGAAAACTTATATTGTGCCATGGTGGCACTTCCTCCTCTGGAACCAAACGGAAAATAAAAATATAAAATACATTTAAGAAAGATAATCAACATTTTGCTCAGTATCAATCTATTTCAAGCAAGTGCTACACATGTATTGCTAGTGTAGAGAGTTCCGCTGAGGGAAGTCTTCATGGAAGATGTAACTTATATGGGTATGCCCATGGAGTACCTGATGGGACTTCTCTTTAAAACAAAAATCCTTAGAGTCGATTTCCTTCCCTGCACTCATGCTTTCTATACAACTATGGTGGTTGTTCAGAGACTCTGTAGAAGCTGCAATGGCCCCTGGGAGACTTTCCCCTGGTGAAGGAGCATATATATCCCTCTACTGACCCTCTTTACAGTGCTTGGTATAAAGACATGTCCAGAATGGGAAGAGAAGATGAAGTGTTCCACGTTGGCCATTTTGGCTAAAAAGCAGACCAGTGGTATCTGTGGAGGTTGTCATAAATTAAAACCAGGAGCTACTTTGCCCCAAAATCCCAAAGTCACTGAGATACAACAACTTTTGCCCTGTCTCCTTCTGGGCTGTTCTTTCTGTCCTGTGCCTCCTGAGACACACAGCACACATTATTTGCCCTTCATTCCCAAGCCATAGGGATGTACTGTGGTCATTACATGAGCACCTGATTGGCTAATGAAAGCACCGCTGTTTGCACTGAAGTTATGTCACCAGCAGCAAATTCTGACATAAGCAGCCATACGATTCTGACGAAAGCCAACATGCACATTTCCTCTGCGAATGAAGCATGACAAGGAAGAAAAGAGACAATTCTGCTTGCTGAAGGGAGAAGCAGAATGCATTACAGCAATTTCAATGAGGTACCAGAATGTCTTTTTATATACTGATTACTTCATTTAAAGTAATGAAGTAGATTCCCAGACAGAGTCTACTCTTCATGCACAAGCATCATTTTCTTTACTGTTAACTAGTGTTTCATTTACACATCAAAAGGAGAACATATTCCTAAATGCTCATTGTGCTATATCTTTAAAAATAAAATAACCCTTGTGTGAAAGTATGTAATACTTGCTCAGAAAATACTGAAATCACATAGTTTTCCTTTAAGCATTTTAATAAAAGCATACTAATCCCAACCAGTAAAAGTACAATTATGCAGTCATTGTCCAGAAAACACTAGTAATGCAGAGAGATTTCCATTGTCTTTCACTATGTGTCATGGACTGATCTAGTAGATAACATTAATAAAAAAGATAACAACAGGCTAATTTCTACAGCCACTGAGGCTGTCACAGTCACATTCATTTATCTATTTACATGTCAAATTTCATTATGTAATTATTCTCCATCTGTGGCAAAAGTAGCAGCTTTCCCCTCAAAAGACAACATTTCTGTTCTTTTTTTCCCCCATTTATTTAAACTTCATTTTAGGCTGATTAAGTTTTGGTAGCTATACCATTAAAGATCATTTTGTATAGTTGTGGGGCATTTCTTTAAAAATATGCTATATTAGGCAAATTTTAATTAACACATTCAATTTTTGTCTACAACAGCCTAAGTTAACTTATCCAAAACCATTAAGCTATCATTTATATTATCTGAGCTGACTAATATAACCCCCTACATTCATTTACATAGTATCTGGGATCCAGTCTTTCTATGGTCTAATTTCTGCTCTCAGATACCAGTGCACAGGCTAGGAACCCTTACCTGAAAAGTTAAAGAGCTGTGCTTTAACAGAGTAAATATTACTCTAATAGTCAAATGGCTTGCAAAATCACAGAAATGTAGGGCTTGATTGGCTGCCTAGGCCAGGGACCTATGGGGAAACCTAACTTAGGTTTTGGTTCAACAAAGCACTTAGGTCTATATTAAATAGCTTTGCTGAATGCAGATCCCTAAAGCCTGCTGATTCCTGATGTAGCCCAGTTATCATGCTGCCATTGTCTTCTGGCTGTGCTGGTGATGGAACACAGTGGTATGTCTACACTTGCAAGCTAGTTCGAATTAAGGAGGTTTAATTCGAACTAACTAAGTCCCTGTCTACACTAGGCTTTCATTCGTTTGAATTAAGGAATTCCTTAATTCAAACTAATGAAAGCTTAGTTCAAATTAGTAAGAGCTGGTGGTTAGGTTGAACTCAGCCCCCGGGGTAGATAATGCCCGGCAGATGTGCTAACAGTGGTATGAGACCCCATAAAGAGTGACACGTGGCACCCACTGCAATGACACAGAAATTGTGGCTCCTGCCACTGAAAACCACTCCAGGCAGCTTCTTTCAGGGGCAGCTGGGGCTCTGAGGGTCCCCACCATGCCCATGTTCCAGGCATGGTGCGGAAAGAAGATGCCTGGAATGGCTTCTCTCTATGGTGTGTAGCCGCCAAGGAGCCACTCTGGGGAGCTTCCTTCCTCAGCATGTCTCGGGATTCCCCCAAGAGGAGCTGCTTCTTTCCATGGCATCCCTGGGGACCCTGGTCCCCCGGCATGCTGCCAAGCGGAGCCACTACAGGCAGCTTCTTTCTGCGCGTGGCTCCTTTCAGTGGCATGCCGGAGAAGAGCTCCCCTCTCTATCCCCCCAAGCTCCAGCCATGGCTGCCACCAAATTTTCAGGCAGCTGCTGCTTTTACTTCTGTGGAGGGAGCCACTGGCACCGGCTGACAGTCAAAGAGGAGGGGCCGGTATAGGGGTCAGCAAAAGTTGCCGAGCCCTGCACTTAGTTCAATCCTTAGTTAGAACTAAGGACAGTGTAGACTAGGATTAACCTTTAGTTCAAATTTAATAATTTCAAATTAAGGGCAGTTAGTTTGAATTAACAAAGTGAAATAATTCAATTTACCATTTAGTCAAATTAGTCCACTTTGTTAATCTGAACTAACAAGTTCCAGTTTAGTTTGAACTAAACTCAAACTCGTTAGTTCAAATTAACAAATTCAAACTAACTTTTCCTAGTGTAGACATAGCCTCTGGTGTGTGTGGGAGCACAGTTCTGCGGGAGGGGAAGTGGGTTTGAGATGGGGAGGGGTGACAAAAGAGGACCTTGGCATATAACCACACATCCCTATGAGATTTCCCCTTATGTTCTTTCCATCTATGCTGCCTAGCAGTGGAGATGCCTGCTAGGAGACTATTTAAACCCAAGTGTTAGAAGTGATTCAAAGATGGCATTTCCTACCTTATTCTCAGCTTCCATTCACTCTGGATTTGCCTTTGTAATTTGGCAAAGATCTTTAACATTTACATGTTTGTTTTGGTTGCATCCTTTTTTAAGGTAGTATTTTCTTTTTTAAAGTTTGACACTCAGGGTGGTGCATGGGCTGAGATTTTGTGCCAAATTTTACACTGCAGTGTATTTTTATGGCTGGTTTGCAGGGCCATGAAAATAAACATTTACAACAAAAGCCTGACAGAGTGGTTAAAGATTAGAAACACATCCCCAATAATATGTACATCTGTAAATTAACAGCACAGCTTTGCACTGCTTATTCCTTCCAGTATCCAGGCTGGGTCACAACTTTGTGGTGTGATGATAAAGGGAATTCTTACTACTGAAGAATGGGATGCTTAGACATGCCCTGTGCCTTCTATTAAGAAATCACATTTTAAGGTGGTTACTAACCAGCAATGACTAAACTTTCAGTCTACATTGAGTGATGTCAGCTGCGTCAAAGCTCTGGCACAACAAGCATGACCTAACACATCTTCAAATTCCTGAAGCAATCTTTTTTCCTTATCACCACCGTTTCTTAATTATTTCCCACTGTGTTTAAATTATGTGGTTACCCTTTCTGTTAGGAATGTTCCTTTACTGAGAATAATTGTTCCACTCTTTAACACACGGGATGATGTATATAGAGCCATGCATATACCAAATGGATAACATATAACTAAAATCATTTAGAAAGTTCCAGCAAATGTTACAATGTATGAAGCAGTACTTCTCTTTCAACAAATGCACTCTTATTTCAAGTAGCACTGCTTAAGTCAGAAAGCTGCAGTGTCTAATACTGTGTTACACAAGCAGTGAATCATTACAGCTACAAAGTTTTGCAGTCTTGCTTCTTTCTGGTCCAGCTTTGACTGGTTCAACCAGCATCCCATGCAATCTTAGGGTTGCAGAACCTCCAGAAAAATTCATCCTTTGTTGTAGCATTGGGCACCAGAACCAAGCCTTCAATGTGGATGGGAGGAAGGGTGAGATTCTTTCTATGCCTCCCTCATTCTTGTGAAGATAAAACTAGGCTATGTCTTCACTGAAAAAGATGTGTTTACACTGAGATTATTATCTCAATGATATAAATTCACCTTTATTTCAGTGAAGATGAAGCCCTTAAACAAAATTCACTCAGATGCATTGTTACTGGCCTGTGGGATTTTCCCCCACAAAAGCTCATTCACTAACTGAATTTGTTAGTCTTTAAGTGCCACAGAACTCCTTGTTTGTTTTACTGGACTAGACTAACATGGCTACCCCTTTGGATCTTAGCCTAAAATCAATAGTTGTGTGTATGTGTAAGGGGTGTGGGATCTATCTTTATTTTCTTAACTTTGAAAACTAATAACACAAATTTCACAGCATGGTTAGCAATTTAACTGCTGATCATGTGAACATCCAGTTAATGTGTCTATCTCACTAATCCATGGAGTCTGCCAGACTGTCCCAGATTCCTTAAGTGCAAACTGTTCCAAACCCAAGTGCCAAAACCTTAATCTTTTTTATAACCACTTTTCAAATACAGTTTTCTGTACACCATAATTTGCATTACAATAGGTCAAGGCCCACAATGTGTTGGTGTGGTGCAAAATTCTGTAGTGAATAAAAAATGTAGCACAGTGGTGTTCTAAGGAGGAAGGTGGAGGGTGCCAGGACCTTGGGTGCCAGGCTGCAGGTGGGCACCAGCCTAGCACCCTCTCATGGCTGTGGGGGGAGGAGTGAGGCTACCCCAGCTGGGCTGGAGCTATGAATAAGAGGGGGGTGGGGCAGGATGGAGTGAGGCAGCGGCTGGCCCTGTCAAACAAATGTAGAGCTGGAGGATGCAGGAGGCACTGGGTGTTCCCCTCAGCCTTCCCTCCTTGTGCATTATGAAAGGCCACCCTGGCCCCTGTACCCCACACTGGAAGATGACGCTTCCCCATCAGAGCTAGCAGTGGGCTGTGGGTCTACAGGAAGAGAGGTGGGCACTGTGAATTGGATAAGTGCAGGGACAGAGCAGTGGAGTCAAGTCTGTATTTTCACCCCCCAAAACTCCTTCCTCCCTCATCAAATGCGGCCCTCCCTCTCCATCCTCAGGCAGCTGTGGAGTAGTGCTGCGACACCTCTTACCCTGTGCAAGGGATGTGAGGTGAGGGACACAAATATAGGCTTGGCTCCCAGGTGCTGAAGACACTTGGTATGCCACTGATGTAGCATCAGGATAAAGCTGAATTAAATAAATTATTATTCTGACTGTTTTACTCATTCTTACATTGATTGCAGCAAAATCCTCACAATTCAAAACTCTTCTGAAGCTGCCATAGGATTGCCAGTCTGCCTCAATGGAGTGGCATGGAAAGCATTAGGACCTTGCAGCAGAGTTTAAGTCATGCTTCTGAGGAGTTCACTTGGCTGCAGCTATAAGAGAAAGAAGAAAGAGGATGAAGTAAGGCAAGAAAAGGAAACCATTAAAACTTCCTGCGCACAATGATTTCTTAAAACAAGTTGTTGCATTTTACTTAACAGTGACTAGTTATTTCTAGATATTAAGAGCCTTGGACAATTGCATATAAACTCTAATATGCTAGAGAGCCATCAGCTCTACTCTTGCTTCTCCCAGCCAGTATCTGCCATGTTTTTACCCATAAGTCCATTCCCTGCCCTTTCCCTTCCCTCAAATATCTTTGCATTTCCCTCCTTCCTGTCTCTTGTGCATGCACAGAGTTCCTCATAAAAATCTACAAGGTCATTCCATTGTCCTTCTCCTGAATTCTTCTTAAAAGTCACCCGGGACTTGATGCCTCCAAAACACTGAACAATGACTAGGCAGTTGGTTAGCTGTAACTGCTGCTTATTCTACTAAACCAGTGTTTCCCAAACTGTGTACTGTGGAACACTGGTGTTGTGCAGGTTGAGAGTAGGTGTTCCATCAAAAAAGCACCCAGGAGGGCCCTTTAAGATCTCCCACCCTCTGCAAAACTGCAAGGGTGAGTTGCCTGGCCAGAAAGCTGCATCCAGGGGCTGGCATCAGCCCCTTTCAGGTAGGACAGGAGCCAGGGAAGGGGTTGAGGAACCCCTGTGGTGCAAGCCAGGGCAGGCATTGAGGTGCCCGGGAGGAGGGAGAGGAACTGACACATGGCAAAGACAGGGGAGAGAAGCTGATGCACATGGAAGGGGAAAGTAAAAGGGAATTTGTGATCAAAAAGGGGGGAAAGGAAAAGGGAAAGGAAATTTGTGATCAAAAGACGCAAAAACACTCTTCTGATTAAAAAACTGTCTGGTGTTACTTACTTTTATTTTCCAGTAGTTTTCTGTCATAATAATAAATTTATAAAAACAAAAAAATTAAAATATTTTACATACCTAATTTGTTTTGCATTTATTTTTCATAAAAAAATGTTTTTAAGCTTTAAGGAAGGAAAGTCCTTTTTTGAGCAAAATTGTCCTTCCTATTTTTGTAGACAAGAAGGACACTAACCATCGTTCTTTCAACTGTTATATTGATATTTTATTTTGGGTTCGTACTTAATTTTTAATTTTTATACCTAATTATAGGGTTCCTAACCATACTCCTATCAGAAAGATAGTTGTTCATTCAGGTGATCTTCCTTCATTCTTCCCTCTTTATTATTTTTTGTTCTCTGTCAAATAAAAGACATCCCAAAAAATCTGACTCTTTCAAATCAACTTTTGAGCAATACATGCTGCAATTTTTTGGTATGAACTCCACCCCCAGACCAGCATGTGTGTGTTCTGTCAATATATTCCAAGCCCAGAAGTGTTCCATGGCCAAATTAGTTTGGGAAACACTATACTAAACTGATCACTCCATCATCAGCACTTAGTTCTTTGTAGGCAGTCAGCTGTTGTCTTGTTATGAATATGGAACACAAGTGTTGTCAAGCAGAGATTGTCTTCTTTTAAATTGCAAGTATCTAACATAATGGGGCCTTGGAGAGTCAGGTGTACCACAAAACAAATAATAAATAAGAATAACAAGAAATCTAACATTTAATTTCCCACTTTGAGTGTATGCATGTTTAGATACCATGTCATAATAAATGTTCTGGTATAGAGAAATGCTGTATCAGTGAAACATTTAAACATGAACACACTATAAATGGTGCTAACTACAGGGTAAACAAGGAAAATACTTCCATATTTTGAAACTTAAAATTTCTTTACTTGCTGAGCCAGGAGCTGTTAATTTGCCTGTATGGGTCCACCTAGGCCTTTCTGAAAGATGTGATGAAAGACACATAATTTTGCTCATAAATTCCTGAGTTAAAACCAGGAGGAGTGACAAGTTAGAACTAATTTAATTTCTATAACTAGTGTAAGTATGAAGGAATTTTCTTCACTAAGCTTGGAATCAATCCCACCTATGGTGTGCTCATCATGTACAGTATACACTTTTCATTGATATTCAGGGAGTGCAAAAACTCACCACCACCAATATAAATCTAGAGGCTTGCATGTCTTAAGACAAAAACACACAAGTAATTAGTTCAGAATGTGACCCGAAGGGATTTTATTCATAGAAAAGCTTTAGTCAAGTAGTAGTAAGGACCTGTATTTTATTCTTGAGAGAAAGGCCTGTTGGTTAGCATCCAGGCTGAAAGAACTGGTTCTTGCTATTTGACACTAAACTCACTTGCAGTAACCTTTTTTAGGTCTCTGTCACAGGCTTGCTGGCCCCAGTAAATGCAATAGGAGGAATGTCCTCTGTGCCTGAACAGATGCTTTCAGTTAGTCAATTAAGTGGAGTGGGACAGCAGCTGAAGACTATACAAGAGCAGCCATCATGTAAGTAACCAGCTGAGTGAGAGCTGCTTGGGTCAAGTAGCAAGTGGGATCTAGTGAGATAAAGCTCCTTGGGGGGAGGATGAGATGAGAGCTGCCAGAGCCAGAAAGGGTTTCATGGGGGAATGCTGAAGATATGATAACATCAAAAGGAGTTAATTTGTTGACTTTCCTGAATTAGGTTACAGGCTGAAGATGGGAGAAGCAGCAACAGAGGGAAATGCCTCCTGATTCTACACTGGAGGCTCAAGGCAGGTGAGCAGTGGGTTGGTTATCTGGTGATATCTCCATGCATGAGAGCTAGATCCAGGTAAAGAGTGAGAGTGCTGTGGGATGGAAGGGTGGGGTGGGGTTGGGTTAAGCTGGTCCCCTGATGTGGATGATCTCCCAGCAGAGAAGCTGTGGGAGTTTCTGCTGAGAAGAGAGGGGTTGCACTCCAGTTAAAAGTGCTGGGGTGGCTGTACTCTCAGAGGTACAAAAGAGAATTGATGAGGTGCCTAAGTGCTGTATAAGGTGCCAGCATGTGGTAAGTCATGTTGTGGAACTTCAGAGACTATACAAACTGGACTGGTAAATGGAGTATGTTATGGAATTCTAATTTGCACTACTACTTTAATAATCATTGGCTTCAAGGAAGTGTAGCCCTGAATCAAGACAACCTGAAGTGAAGATACTGGGTTACTGGAGAGAAGAGGGTGAGGCAGAAATGCCTGTTGTGCTGAGGAGTTCTGCAAGCCAACATTCTTGCTGGGGCCACTCTGACAACTCCCTTGTTGGCAGATGAAATGGGTACAATTTACTATCTCACAGTGGTAGTGTGCTCAGTAAATCAACCATAAAATTTCAAACAAATGTATGAGACTACAGGATGAAAGGTGCTATTAAATATGTTTGACAAATGCCCCAAAGCTTATTTTTCATAAAGATTTACTTTAGGACTTTATTGAGAAAGTAGATTTTTCTGTTTTGTCTGGATTATCACTAATGATACATTTTTATTAGATTTCTCTCCTTTTTAAAAGGAAAACAACTCTGTGCTGAATAAGATTCTACCTGTGCCAACAGGATAATTAATTAGTCAAAAATAATAGGGTTCTGAGGATTCTTTGAAGTGTTCCAAAGGCAGACACACCATCTGGAATTTCAAAGACCCGTGAAACACAAAGAAATTCATGGCTGAATTAGGTAACAAATGAATTATAATGGCATATGGCAAGAAAAACTAAATACAGGGTAGCTTTTATGACCTTAGGCAAAGTCCTGGGGAAATTAGACTTCATGCCTGTGAAAACAAATGTCACCAAAGAGAAGCTATCATTCCTATGTATTTTGTTTGTCTTTATTTACTTTCTAGTATAAATCCCTGATTCGATCACCATTGATTTGAAGGAAACACTCCTGCCCCATCCTCTCATGGTCCTTTTTGTAGCATTTGGGTTTTCATTTGATCTGGAGATTTCTCATGCTGTGCCCAGGACAGGGTTTAGTGAGAGATACTAAAACGATTCCAAAGGGGCAGCCGTGTTAGCCTAGTTCAGTGAAACAAACAAGGAGTTCTGTGGCACTTATGACTAACAAATCTATTTATTGCATGAGCTTTTGTGGGAGAAAATCCCACTTCATCAGATGCTTTGAAGAAGGAGGAACTTACAGAATGGGAGGAAATAAATGCAGTAAAGTGTAAGTCTTAGGAACAGGTCACACTGTAACAGCAAATAAAAGCAGTTGTTATGATTCAAACACTAGGAAACAGCATACAGAGGAAGATAGATCCAGGCCTAAGTTTTTGCTCTCTGGTGGCTATTCAGTGTGTCGTTCTTGTTTTCCAATGAACAGAAGTGAACCTTTTGCTAGAGTCTCAGCAGTGTATGGGGGAGGGAAACCATCATCTATGCCACAGACACCACACTGTATTCGAAGGCTAGAGAGCTTTCTATGGTGCTGGATTTCTTTATATTTGTATTTCCTTGCTTCCTTTGTATTCTAGTGTCAGTTCTAGTTTGTTTCCTGCTGGCTGTGGGAGGGTGCATATCCCCAAACTATGGATGGTTAAACTAAATAGCAATGGAATAGACTGGCATTGTCCATCTGCCTGAGCCCTGGGAAGGAATGTTTTGCCAGCTGAGTGTTGGGTTGCAAGATCAGTCTTTTTCAAGCTTACCAGTCCAATGTTTGCTCCATCTACACAACATCCTCCCTGATGCTGTCTATCTAGTCTCTTCTTGACTGGCTTGTTGTTCTCTGCCTGTGAACTCTAGCATCAGAATTCCCTTCATCCATTTCTTCCAGGAGGCTTACAATTTTAGACTGATAGGACACGAGGTGCAGTAAACTAACCAACATAATGTACAAGGGACAATATGATTTGGTGGTTGGGCCTTTCATGTCATAGTTGTGGACTACTGTGACCCAAAAAACGTTTGTTAAAATGGCAGTAATGACTGATTATTTAGATGTGTGTGGAAACATGCAGAATAATTTTATGAAGCCTGTGTAAACTCAAACATATACATGCCTCGCTTAGCAAGACTTTATTTCATATGTAGCTTACTTTTAATCCATGTACAAAACATTACAGTAAGTTATGCAAATGTAGGCACAGTGAAGTCAAGGGAGACAAGATACTTGAATTCCATGCTTTACATTTATGGAAATAAAGCAGAGCTTGGCCTATGGTCATATTCTTTAGGAGGTTCCATAAACTTCTCTATAATTGGGTAAAATAATTCCAGAGAACTCTAGCCCATAGATCCCTCTTGGTATTTCAACTTTTTTCCAAATAGCAAAAAACCCCAAAGCAAACAGAGAGCCTCCTCCTGTTCGTTCAGTAATAAAGTTGATGTACAGAATTTCTTAACTTTATTTCCTATCTTCTGTCAATCATTTCAACTCTTAACAGCATCTTTAGACACTGTCTTCAATTTCTCTTTACCTAGCACCTCTGCTTTCTGTGCAGAAGGACCTGGGTTCAAACCCCCAGGGGGTTGGACTAGATGATCTTATGAGGTCCCTTCCAACCCTATGAGTCTATTCTATTTTGGGGTTGCAAAGCATGATAGCTTTCTATTCAGATTAGGGATGTATGAGTCTGGAAGGCAAAATGACAGTGCCTCTATCTCTTCTACTAGACTAGTGTGACATACAGATGTAGTACTTAATTATAGGAATGATCTTGGTAAGGGTGTGCTTAAAAAGGCATCTGGTGCACACCTTGGGCGTGGTGTGGGGCAGAAGGTTGAATTTGGCATGTAGTTGAAAGTGTTTGGGGAACCTTAACATT
The DNA here is from genome assembly GCA_007922195.1 of Podocnemis expansa. Classification (NCBI taxonomy): domain Eukaryota; kingdom Metazoa; phylum Chordata; order Testudines; family Podocnemididae; genus Podocnemis; species Podocnemis expansa. Next base: position 33,482,749 of record ML681990.1, on the reverse strand, counting down.
ATGCAATAAATACTGAAATCCAAAGACTATGTTTAAATCTATGGCACTGCATGGAATTTCAGCACTGTGCATTTCCAGAGATGTAAATGCTGACCAGATTGGAGGCTTCTAAACTATTAACTGTGTTCAACCAAATACAGGAAAAGTCTTTCTAGAAAACTGGCGACACTGGTTTGGATAAATAGCTGGAGTAGATAAATTAGGACAGTATGTACCACAATTAAAACTGCAGCACTGGAACTGTGGTTAAGCAACTTAAAACAATTGGTCCTGTTGCCGCACTGGTTTTTAAGCAGTGCTTGCCTTACTCTGCTTTGAACTAGATGGGATTATGTGAACCAGTCTTTGTAGTGCATCTGATTACTTCTCCTTAACAACCTTTCAGACTGCAGTTCTATGGCTAAGGAAGGTGATGCTTTCATTATTTGTTTAGGGTTTTGCCCACAATGTGCTAGGCATTTTGAAGAAAGATAAGGCAGACTGCTGGCTTACTGGCAAGGACAGACAGTACTTGTTCAGAGTTATGGTCATACCCTCACGGAGTATTAGGGCTGGAAGTGACCTCATGAGGCCATGTAGTCCAACCCCCTGCTGAAAGCAGGACTACTCCCCGTAAATCGTCTCAGCCAGGGTTTTATCCAAGTGGGTCTTAAGTTTCCAAAGATGGGGATTCTACCACCTCCATAGGCAATCCATTCCAGTGCTTCACCCTCCTAGTAAAAGTGTTTCCTAATATCCAACCTAGATCTTTCCAGCTTCTACTTGGAACCATTGTTCCTTGTTTTGTCCCCTGTCACCATGTAGAATAGCCTAGCTCCCTCCTCTTTGGAGCACCTCCTTCAAGTAATTGAAGGCAGTTATCAAATCCCTCTTCAGTCTTCTCTTCTGTAGACTAAATAAGCCGAGTTCCTTCAGTCTCTCCTTGTAAGTCATGTGCCCCAGCCCCTTAATCATTTAATTGCCTTAAGCTAGACTATTTAAAATTTATCAGCATCCTTTCTGTAGTGGGGAGCCCTAAACTTGGCAGAATATTCTAGATGCATCCTCACCTGTGCTGAATAGAGGGGAATAATCACATCCCTTGTCTTTCTTTGACTCCCAGTTGGGAAAGTGTAAGTATCAGTCACTGAACTAGGCAATTCTACTGCTGCAGTAGGTTCTGTGTATCTCCTAGCTTTTCATTTGGAGAGGTTTAAAATCAAGCAGAACAGGCAATGAGGAACTGAGGAATGTGCTTATGGGGAAGTTCTTATAAGGAGGAAGGGGACCATTGTGGAGTCCCTGTTCCAAGAATGTATAGTCCACAGAAAGTTTACGAGAATAGCTAAACTGTGGCACTGTTGTCTGAGAGTAGAGTTGGATCCATTAGCACAGCAGTAAATTGTAATGCATTTTTAAAAAATATGTTGGGGCCAATTTTTGTTCTCTAACAACCCAGTGACTTATTCCAGACTTAAAGAGTGGCAAATGAGCAGACATTTCCCCCTAGTCTCATTTGTCAGGATCTGGCATCATTGTCTGGCCAACTTCTGTGCAGGCCAAGTGGCTGTGGAGGAGTGATCAGTTCCAGAAGAGAAGCAAGTTTTGTTATAACTAACTTTTACAGAGTGCTGAGTTTCACTGTCTGGACCACTGCTGAATAAATGCATACTTGTAAGTTATCTAATTTAATATTTGCTGATTCCCTTAAACACAGTTTGAGGTAGGTGGGGTAGGCTATGTCTATGTCTGCAATATTTAGTTCAAACCAACCACACATGCTAGTTCAAACCAACAGCATGTGCTAGTTCGAACTAGGAACAGCCTAGTGTGGCCAGGGGCTATATTAGTCCAGACTAAGCCTTCTTACTGTGAACTAATTTGCCAGTGTAGAAATAGTCATAATGGCTTTTCATTGGACCAACTTCTATGAAAGCTTGCCTTTGTCACCAACAGAAATTGGTCCAATAAAGGACATCTCAATACCTTATCTCCTCTGTATCCTGGGACTGACACTGAGACAACAACACTGAATATAAAGCGACTTGGGAGGATTAGAGTTTTATTGGTAAGTGTTTTTCATTGTATGAGTTCAAACCAAAGAGAAATATTTCAGTGATCAAAATTTTAGATAGGAATAATAAATTAAACTTGAGAAAATATTAGTTTAATATAAGGATATTTATTTGATGCTCTTTAAATGTTATCCTGGCATCTTATACTTTAATGATTAAATAGCTTTAACTTTTCGAATCACAATGTTTGTTTGTCTTTAAATAGTATTCCCCCCATAATTTCTTTCATGTGAGGGGGGGAAAAAAGGGCAAAAATGCTTCTAATCCACAACATTGAACAACTGAAAAGTTAAATAGATAAACCTAGAAAAATGCTTAATCTCTATATTAAACTTGGCAGAATTCAATTTTATTTTTTAAAATTTTGACTGAGCAGCATTTACAATGTATACTGAATCTTGCTATGTCATGAGGTTTAACCATCTGTAACATGAGTTTATCCACACTTCAGTGACGTGTATCACTTTTCAGGTAAGTTTCCTTGAATGAGATCAAATAAACCTTTAGAGAGAACACCGATTATTTATTATGGCTGGCTTTGACTAGAAGGATTTGGCCATAAAACTGGCTCAGCCAGTTTGTTGTTCCCAGTAGACTTATTTTCTCTGGCATTGCCTTGGCTTCAACCTTAAGAATAAGCTTTTCTAGTATTTTATCAAAGGGGAACTTGGAACTGCAGTCCAAGCTCTTCCCACATAAAATCTTCCAACCCTTGATTTGGAAAGCACCATCTTGGCTCTATGCCAGTTTCTAGTTGAACACCATCAGTTAAGCAATCTTATAAAAATTACTTTAGAATTTGTATTCCTGGAGTCCTGGCTAACAGCGTGATGTCATATTTGGTGGTCCCTGAAACAGCTAATGGAATCAATGAGTACTGATCCCTGTTGTGATTTGATAGGGAGGGGGTGTCTCTTGTACCTCTGACCCACACCATATGAAGAAAGAAAAACCCAAAAGCTGACAGACAAGCAGCCCCAGCAGCTAGTACAGAAGTGAAGGGTAATGGGAAAAGCTGGAATGCAGTCAGAGACACCTTGCTATGCAGGGGTGACCACCCCACACTCTTCCTATGATGTACTGTGGCTGCACATCTTACTCTGTGGCAGATATGGCCATTTCCTGCAATATCCTTGGGACACCTCATTGAATTAAGTGTAAGTATTTTTGAGTTCTGTTGTATGGCTTGTGTACTTCTGTGGCTTGAAGAGTATGAAATCTCGTGAGGGTGGAGATGTTCTAAGGACTGTGTTTAATAATATGACAGACAAGGATGGACTCTTGTCTCAAAAAGTGAGTGGTTCTCTTAGGAAATATCTAAGGAATGGAAAATGCAAATTTTTCCATCTCTGGTTATGCAAAACCTCCATCTACGCACTGAAGAGCGGCTCACTGTCTGCTAAGTATCTGTTGCATGAGGCCAAAGTGAACACCCATGCTTTATAAAGAGAGCCCTGAACTATTCATGGCTGTTCTGGCTCTGACTCTGAGGCAGTTATGAACTTGTAACAGCAAGGGAAACCCCAGCTGTCTTTGAAGGACTGATACTTAACAGATTGTGGACTTCAGATTGGAGGTGAGCTCTAGCAAGCTTTTTAGCATGTGTAGGTTTTTACATGTTTTCTTTTTAGTACTTTCTTAAGAATAAATTTAGTTGCTTATAAGTGTTGTGTTACTTGAAATATCAGCCCATTGCTTTTTCTCAGAGGCTAGAAACATGAGTGCAGAGACTGTCCTGTTGGGTAGTCTGGCTTCTCTGCCTACCATGCAACATCCCCAGACAGTGACACTGAGCAGTCTGGAAAAATCTTGGTCAGGTGCAAGAGAGACATGGTTCTCTGCTCAACAGAGGTGATGGCTGGGAGCCTGAAATCTTTAAATGGGTGCCCTTGGGGAATACTGGTAATCTCAAGGTGTGTGGGCTTGATGAAAGAGATTCCAAGGAGGAGCTACTAAAGGTAAAGCTGGCAGACAGGCAGCCTTGTCAGGGTTAAGTAGCAGGGACTGAAGATATGAGTGGCTTCTAAAATGTTGATCTTGTTCTTTCCTGTTTTATTGATTTGCTGTTTGCTTCAACACCCTCCGCTGCCTTCACCAGGTCTCTTTAACTCTGCCACACTCCACCTACCATCTTCGTTCTGCATCTACCTTGCTGCCTTCATTATCCCATCTTCCTTTAGCTTATCTCTTCCAGAGGTGGATCAGGGGCTGCAGGGCCCCAGCCCTGTATGACTGGAGCAGTGCTAGAGGAGTACTCAGGCCGGAGGCTGGCCCTGCCCCAGATGGCTGGCCACTGAGGGTGGTGTGGCCAACTGGTGCATGTGGTATGGCCCAAAGGCCATGCCAGAAACCACTGTACTGCACACTGGCTGCCCCCCACCTCCCCACACCCTCAGAGCAGAGCAACCAATCATGCTGGCCCACCCCGCTCCCGGGGGCAGACTGGCCAGCCCAAGGGCAGGGTGGGAGCGCAGTGCCCAGGCTTTCAGCCAGCCTGGCCTGCTCCCCCAGTACTGGCAGCATGGAGGGCCCCCAAATTGTGGTGGGCCCCTGGGCACAGGCCCCAAGGGCCCATGTGGTAATCAGTCCTGATCCCTTCCTGAGAAAAGCCCCGACTAATGACAAAATCATGGCACTAATATCAATTAAAATTCACTCTGCTTGGGCATTATGTCCCTTTCCTCTATCATTTTCTTGTCCTCAGATTGTAAACTTTTTGAAATAGGGGCTGTTTCTTACAATGTGCCTCTACAGTTCCTAGCACAATAGGGTCCCATCAGTTGGTTGCTCTCTGCTATTGTAAAACAGAATTAATGATATGATTAGGAATAGAAAAATACATAGGAATTCTTGAGACATCTATCACTTACTTGTTATATTTCCAAGAGGTATCTATGTACCATCTCTGATTTAAGGCAAAATTTAACACACCTTTCCTTTCTCGTATCTTTTCTTTTCCCTAGTTCAATGGGTTTTTACAAAACACAAAGGGGTGCATTAAAGTGCCTCAGGAAATGAAAATTGCTAAATAAGGACTCTTAAAAATGAATCTTGTTAATTATTGATGGAGCTACTCCAAGAGAAGTCTTGGAGGACTAAGGGCCAAATTCCTACCCTGTTCTTAGTTTTTAGATTTCCATATTAAATTGCATGATCTAGACATTCCATTATAATCTTTCTTTTTAGGCATTTACATCTGACCATAAAAAGTTCAGATTGGGGTGAGAGTGAACTGAAATATGCAAAGTCTCACAAAATACATCCTTCAGAGCTGCACAGAAATATCCACACCCTTTTGCCTCCAACTAATTGCTGCATTGCTTAGAATGAAGCTGAGGCAAGTTCAGACACAAATTAAAATATGAAGTCTGTGCCAGCTTTGTAAAGAGTTCAATCAACAGAGACTCACTATTGTACTGTATGAAACTGGTGAAATTTAACTCTGAAGCTTTTGCATTGTGTTTCAAGAATTCCACTCTACTTGGGTACAGTAAATACAGGAGTGATTGTTATAGCTGCTGCTCCACTAGCAGCATCTCCTGCAGTGGGCTCTGCATGATTAAATTTAATTTATGCCATGAAAAATGTAGTTTGAATATAGTGGAAAATGTCTATAGTGAATAGTCCCCCAAAGATAATGGTGGATGGAAATCCTATCACACTTCACACTGTACTGGTAGATGCCTATAGACTATGTAAAAGGAAACAGCGAAGACAAGGGAAAGGCAGAGATGGACAAGCTGATTACAACAGAGGAGAGCTATCCAAACATCTGTTTCTTAGTAGAAACTAAGAAGGAAAAAAGATACAATTCCCATCCCAAGAAAATTGTTGACCAAGGGTTAATCTTCCATAGACAACCTTCTAAGTGTGAGAACAGGCCTCACTCTTTAAATTTAGAATCTACTTGACTAGGATAGGCAGAGTAGAATCTGGGCACAAATAGTTTATCTAATTTAATGCCTTTTCTTTCTTTGTGAACTGTCCACAAATAGCTCCCAACCTTCAGTTTGTTCACATTTATTCTCAATTCTTGGTTGTCCAGCTTATTTGAAGTCTGTCTGTGATGAACATTTGATATTCTGAAAGATTATACAGTTTGAATTAACCTAGCACTAGTTTTCCAGCATGAATATTGTAATTGCTAATCTGAAATTTGCTTTGTGACTATACTGTTGCATTTGTTTAAAATTCACTGTTCTGGTTAATATTCATGTCAGTAAAGTCACCACAACGTCATGACTAGCGGAAAGCAAGCACAGAGGGTGTAAACACAGCGGGGAGCCGTTCTATTTCATGACTCCAATGAATATTGGTGACACTATTGTCTACACTCTTCACAGCTATGTGACTGGAGTTATGTCGATACCTGTACAAAATGAGATACAGATACTCAAAAACCAGAGAAAATGCATGATTCCAAGTAGACTACTACTATACCAAATTTTCCTAGGGGTAACTGCAGGTAACAATAACAGAAGTTGGAAGCAAAATATCATGGATTCCAGTCTGAAAATATATGCCTGTCTGTCCAGTGTCAAAGTGGCTCTACCTCCTGAGCTTTGAGTATTCTTGGTAGAAAACCGTAAAACGTTCCCAGTTTCTCTGGGATTTTTATTCACTGTGGTGCCCTCACTGGGCAGGACGTGTGCTGCTATTTCTCAACTGCTGAAATTAACACATGGGGTTGTCTTATTTCATGTATACTATGCAGCCATATTCTAGAGCTAGGAAACAGTTCAGTACATTTTAATTCATTTTAAAGAGTGGGTAACTTGCATTTCCATGTGATGAATGAGGCTGGAATTACTCTCATGTCCTAACCTTGTATGTGCTATCTGCAGCTACCAACAAAGACTTCAATTCCTAATCACAGAACCAACAGAGCAGCCCAAATCTGATTCAGCTCTCTCTCTATTTTATTTTGTGTGTGTGTGTAATATCTGTTTGGGAAATAAGGTGGTGGTCACTATCCAATTAGTGGATGAGTGCACTTTGCAGTATCTGCTATAGCCATTGTATACATTTATTTTTATGAATTAATGTGACTCAGTTTAGTTGTTTAATCTTGTACTGCTTGTTACCTAACTTAAACCAGCTAACCTTTTTCCCAAAGATGCTTGCTGGGAGTTGGGAATAGGTAATCAATGAACTGAGACATGTGATATAGCTGTGTCTGAACTGGGGGAATGAACTATTAGCATTTGAATAGGTCTCCCTTGGCAAAACAATGAATATATGAAAGAATGTGGCCAAACCAAGAAATTATGGCAAGTGGGCATTAAACGTTTAAGAGTGGAAGCAATGTTCAAGAGAAGAAGGATCCCAAACACTGTAGAAAACTGAGAATCCTAGCGTGTTCAAGAATGATATAGAAGGCAGAAATTAGCACAGGTATCTTATATTTTGACTGGCTCTGTCTATCTCTTGTGCTGTATAAAGAGTCATTAGTTTTGCTAGTCTGTGTGCATCCATCATCATGCATCTTTGGAGAGTTGTACTGTAAGCCAGAGTGCCAGCCTGGAGTTCTGGTTAAAATGCAAGTGAGGAGCTGGGAGAAGATAGCACTATTCTAGGGTCTTGGCAGTTGAACTCAGCTTTCAAGGTTTCAGCTTTCAGAAAGTAGTGCTAGAAAAAGTTCTGTATGCAGATTATGCCTAGAGACTCAGACAGTGTCTGCACTCCGTTTAGCCTCAGTAAGTTAAAAGCACACTTTTCCAGCATGTTGTACCCAAACCCAATAGCATGGTAAGTGTCCAGTAGAAGGGGCTCAACAACAACTGTGGCATAACTGTCACTCTCACTAATTGGTATCTTTGTTGGTAATCTTAGTGAAGAAGTTTGTACTAGTGATAGCCTTTGAGATTACAGGTACAGTATAACTATCATGCTTGTACTCATCAGGGGTATGTTATACAGTGACTCTAAAACAGGTGCCCTCCTGCAGCTGACCTCTACAGCAGAGATGTGACCTGCCTCAGTTTTCCTCTTCACCCATGCAAAGGAATGTTGTGTCTCTCTGCAGGAAATATCAACTTTTTATCCAAGTTAAATGCAAGTCTGCAGATCCCTCAGGATAAAACACCAAAAGAAAAACAAGCGCTTCAGTATCATTTGAAGGTCACGATTCCTAGCTTGCCTACTCAAGAATCATTAACTACTCTCTAATAATTTCTTTAGTTGCTGTTCCAGGGCTCAGTGCTTCAGGACTCCTGCCTGACACTCCCAAGACTCCCATGAGTCTTCTCTCGTAGGCTCAAGTCAGGTCACTTGAGAGGGCTCCCCGTAGTTGTTCACTTTCCCAGGCTTATTCACAGATGGGTACTATCCCTTCTCAAAGGAACTTCCCTCCAGAACCAGGCCCTTGCTTCTTGGTCTGGTTTACACTGGCCACACTGGTATTTTTCTTTGTTTCTAGAGAGTTGTCTGCAACTTCACAGGATTTCCCAGGTCTAGCCAATCTTCCCAATAGCTTTCCACACAGTGCATCTCCAGCAGTGCAGTTACAATCCCTCTTTCCCTGAGGCAACTTTCTGCTACTGTTTCACTCTCCCTCAGCTCTCACCTGATCCCTGAACTGTTCTGTGTAGCTTAGATAACTTCAGTTAAGCCCATTTGGGGAGCAGCTAAGTCACAAATGCACTGTACCTAGCTCCCTCTTAAAAGGGTCAGACACTCTGTGACAGGCTAGAAACAATACAGTCTACTAGGCTCTCTAGGCTGAGAACAGGCATTACTCATTTAATCCAATACCTAATGGTGCACACAGCTCTAAACAGTCTCACCCAGTCTCATCCCATTCTGGCACTAGCCTCAGCTGCACCCTTGCATTCAGGTCTCTATTAAGGAAACTGCCAATTATGCTGAATTATCTGATTGTTAAGGGAACATATGACACCAGTATATTGGATAACAGCACTAAAATCCTCTTTGGTTACCTACTACAAAATGGAAGTAAAGCCCAGGTCTCCCAAGGTTGGACTAGAATGTTTAACTCTTCTTAAAGGCCACCATTTTCCTTCACATCATTATAGGATTATCACAATATCTTCAAGGGTCTGAAGGACATCTTGTTCTTTTATAAATCAATGAGTATTATTCCAAAGGAAATTGAGTTTACTTTGAAATGCTAGACCAAAGTAAAATATTTATTCTGCTAATCCTAGAAAATAAACTATATTCAAACTAGTCTTCTATTCTAGGGCTGGTAATGAAAAACTGTACAAATGGAACTACATCAATGGTGCAAATAGAAATGGAGACTCAATTCAGAAATGGAATTTAGCTGAAAAATGGTAAAAAGCTGAATAATGGGATCACTGAAACAAAATGAGATTATGGGGATGCTGCCTTGTGTAGCTTAATGCAGATCTCAAATACAACAAATAATGAGAAAATAGTCAGGTGCCTATAGTAAGTCTACTTCCATTAGGCTGGTAGATTAGTCTTGGGATCAAATTGTTAGTTGATGGGACTTTGATTTAGTGAACCTGAAATGTAGGGGGCAAGGGCATGGCACGAAAAGCAAGTGGTGTGTAAATTTACACAAGCAGCTGACCTACTTTTTAACGTCAGTTTTCTTATGCCTTTGGCTCCTCACTATAAATCACACCAGTTTACTTCTAAACATTCATTTCTCATCAGTAAGTCTTATATATGGGTCTAAAGGCCTATGCATTCTTTGTTTGGTTTGCTGCTTTCCCCTCATAAGACAAAATTCATCTCCATACCAAAGCAGAGTTCATATGATGTTTTGCAACTCCCATATGTTGGGTCTGTCAAGGGGACCAGTTCTCCAGTGCAGATTAGAGTAGCCTGAGGGCTTCCTCAACTTTTGGTTAGTAGCCAATAACAATGATGGTTTGATGGACCAGCTGGGAGTAGCCAGGGATTAGAAATGAGTGTCTCACTACCTCCTTCCCTCAACAGGTCTCTGCTGTGGATTCCTTTGGGGTGTGGCATAGACTCAGCTGTATGATTTCACACTTCCCACTGCACAGCACATGCAGCTGGCTATGACACTGGAGTGGGTATGGGGGGAGGAGCAGAGCAATTAGCAGTAGTAGTACCCCTTTGTTCTATCTAGTGAAGTAACAATAGCCACTCCACATGTACGAAGAAGCTTCACTTCACAGTCCCATTGGCATATGATTAGGGGCTGCAGCTCTGGGCTCTAGCCTGAAGGTGGACCCCACAATCCCAAAATCCAGCTCTGCTTAGGTCAGCACAGCACTGGTCTGGCCCCATGACCTAGGCCAGTGGTTCCCAACCAGTGTGACGGGGCACACTGGTGTGCCGTGGGAACACCCAAAGTGTGCCGTGAGCAGTCCTGAGAGCTGGAGTTAAAGTTTCCTCCCTTCTCCGCTCAGCTACGTGGGCTGTGCAGGGCTGGGGAAAGGCAGGGGTTAAAGTAAGGGGGGAGACACTGGAACACAGTTCAGGGGCCCCTATTTTTAGGCAGGCAGCATTCCAGTCCCCCTAAAAATAGAGAGAGGCACTAGAATGTGGAGTTCCAGGGGTTCCCCTAAAAATAGCAGGAGCAGCCCAAATGCACTGTTCAGGTGGCTCCACCTAGCTCCATCTTATGCCCAGCCAGCAGACAGCTGGGGGAGGCTGGGAGTGTGTGAATCTCCCCCTGCAGAGCAGAGCTGCTTGTGTCAGCCAGCTTGCAAACAGCTTGGGGGGGGCACACTGCTGGGGGCAGGTGTGTGTGTGGGTGTGTGTGTGTAGGAGAGGGTGTGTTGTGGGGTTGCTGGTTGTAGCTGGGGGGTGGGTGGCTGTGTGTTGTGGGGTGTAGCTGGGGGCTGGAGGGTCCATCAGCAGAAGGGGTCTGGGGGGGAGGGGAGGACAGGACCCAGTGGGGTGGGAGGGAGCAGCAGTGGGGTGAGGATTTGCCCTGGGTGGCAGGGAGCCACTGTGGAGAAGGGGGAAGTGGATGCTGCACTGTGCTCCCCTGCCCCCCCCCACAAAGCCATGCTTGTTTTCCCTTCCTCTCTTGCCACCCTTGTGCTGTTCCCCACATGGCTGCCCTTGTCCTCTTTTGCCACCCCTGCCCTGCTCTGATCTTCAGACTCACTCCTGCCACTGCACACGACTCCTGACCTCCTGTGTTTTGCTAGCCGTACTACCCCACATAGCAGCATTTCCGAATCACTGTGCCATGGTTCATGAATATTCATAAATAATTTAAGTAAGTTTGAATATTCATGAGTTTTGTAATGTTGATGTGCCTCCAAAAATTTGAAGGTCTCAAGGTGTGCCACGGCAGAGAAAAGGTTGGGAACCGCTGACCTAGGCTGGCTTGGCAGGTCTCTTTTGCAAGGCCAAAGGGGCCCTGGTGTGGTGGTCTGACAGTGCGCCGAGGCCTGTTGTCAAAGCTGCACTGAAGTGTTGTCTCTGTCACTGAAATACAGCTGCATGCATCAGCCTGCATCCCCCTAGCCAGACAGCCCCAAGGTTGGGTGAGAGAACTGCAGTCTGTGGCCCCAGAGCCCAGTACTGGCAGGCCCCTCCCAGCACATGCAGAGTAACAGTCTGGCATAGCTGGTGGGTCTGCCAGGTGGCTCTGCAGCCAGCGTTCTTGAGTGCTGCCCTGCCCTACCGCCAGACTGGCTCCCATGGTGTGTTTAAGCACAAAAGTGGGCAACCCAGGGCCCCTTAATTCACCTCTCATATGATACAAACAGGGTGATAAATGGTTGTGTACCCAGTCACTGCAGTTGGGAAGCTAAGGCATTGCTAAATACTGTACATTGATTAAGTTTATCATTTAAAACTGGAAACTTTTTTTGCAAAGCAGGAGACTAAGCTGAGAGTGAGAAAAGCACAGTGAACTGTGAGGAAATATGACTGCCAGAGTTCATATGATGTAATGAGTACATCTGTTGGAGTTCTAGCAATTTATACGTCCATGCTCTTGTCTCATGTCTGAAATGTCACAAAATTAGCACATGCAAGCAACTGATACAGGGCTTTTTTTAACGACTTAAGTGCTCTGGGTTTGTTCTTCAAATATGCTGCCTAGTGCACCTGGATGTGTCTGGTATTGTATGTCCTAGTAATCCCACCCCAACCCCTCTGTCCCCTCTGTAAAGTTGCACTTCTAGAACAAATACATGTCCGAGCACCTGGGAAGCATTTAATTTTAAAACCTAAAAATAACATTATAGTATTCATAAACCAGAAAGGTACACCTTGAACCATGATAATCCCCATGGCTATCTCATGGAGATAATCCTTCTGATGGAAATGGAGAAGAATTTTCTCATGAGATTTTTATTACAATTGAGATGTTTTGTGCAACATTCAGGAACAGCAGAGATTCAGCACTTGAGTCTCCTCTACTTGGATTCCATAGCTGGTAACTCAACCAAGTTTTCCCTTAAGGAGTAGTGTTGAAGAGCAGAATGAAAGAGCTTCGAATTAATGAAGTATGCTTTATCTATGGAACATCTTGATGCTTTCCCTCTTTCCTGTGTATTGTCTTACATGACCACATCTTGTAGCTTCCATTGCTATCTTGATGTAATTACTTTTACCTCGGATTGACCCTCAACTGGGAAGGCAAAAAGCCTAAGGCATTATTTGTGGGTCTCTTGTGGAAATGAATCTTTCTTGTAACTGCCTATGCTAAAGTTGTGGATTTTTTGTCATTGGTTTGCACGGGGGTGGTGGTGGGGGTGGTGGTTAGCCTTCTGTTTTTTTTTGTTTTTTTGTTTTGTTTTTTCCCAAAAGCAGCAGAGGTACAGTCCATCTTGCTATTTTGCTGGTCATTTTAGTCACATGGCTGTAGGTGACAGTTTTGATATATCAGATAATCCTAGAGAGGGGAAGGAGTACTGGATTCTTGATTATTACACTTTTGAAGTATTTATGTCACCTTTATTTTCCTTCTCCTGAAGTTCATTTTTATTAACCTCTGGTGTGAGGCATTGTTTTAGGAGCAACAATAAAGAAAATGATGGAAGTCAAATTTGATTAGGCTGCTACAACTCAGGCAAAATCTTTAAGAGATTCCAAACAGAATGTTACAGAATTATAGCTGCTGCAGAGATAATGAACAGTATCCACCAACAAATAACGTGATGAGATGTCACAAAAAGATCAATGGGAACAAAAGGCTTCAGAAGTCCCTCCAAATTGCAGCTTTTTAAAGGGGACCAGAGGAGTTTGGGTTGTATTAGCTCATGTTTGTAGCAGGAATACATTGAGTTCACCAGTGGCACTTTTTAGTCTGAAGGCTGATATCACACTAGCATAATTACTGGACAGCTTATTGTGTGTGGCAGTATAACAGTTTACATAGCCTCACAACCCTAGCAAAATTATTTTTTTCTGCTATTGTTCAAAACTAACCAAAACCATACATTCACTTGTTAAAGTCTCTGCTGGTATTCAATGTAGGGTGGATTATGATTTTTACTAATGAGGAGCTAGTGTCAGATGCATTCTTCAGTATTTTCTAGGACTGGAAATGCAGACCATTAATACTAAGGTTGTATTTAAACAAATGGAAAAATATCTTAATGCAATCACAGAAAGCAGTTTCTTCAAAGCCTCCTCATTTGATTGGCTTAACTACAGAGGCTGCTGCCTAGGAGTTCTGTGGTGGTCTCATAGAGCTGGAACTCAATCGCCACTCCTCCTTCTAGTCCAAAATAGCCTGAATCTGATTAGCCTCAGGATCACTTAAGAGATTCCCCAACTCCTCCCTGCAACCCCCCCCCCCACTGGAAATGGGTGGAGGAGGAAGGAAAATGAAGAGGGAATTAACTGAAAGATATATGTAGTTGGTTATCTTGAAACTGCTGCACAGTGGTGACTAGAATGTAGAGCTTGGTAACCTTTTTAGTGTTATCACAGATCCAAATTGGTATTACTGGTGGGGGAACACCAGAAAATAGCAGGTAAGGTAAGGCTTTGGAGAATTTGCAATCTCAGAAATAAAACAGCTCTCCTGATACTAGCCCCTTGATCAACCTGCTCCATCAAAATATGCTGCTGACTGACTTCTTTTTGGGATGGTGACCCCAAAGAGGTCTTTCGAGGTCAGACATGTAGTCCCATTGAATGCAGTGGGGAAAGACACATGGCAATTGAGCACACAGTGCTAACTGTGCTCAGAAGTTCCGTAACAATTTAAAGAAAAATGTGGCTGGTTTGTTAGAACCGTGAATCCCTCATGGTGAAATGTAACTACACGTGCATATTCTACAGATGCACAGTTGTAGTCCCAAAGTCTAAATGAGTTTAAAGACACACATTGTCCTTCTTCAATATAGAGTTGCAACTCCTAACGTGATTGGGTGAAGTTTCATGCTAGGGTTCTGTTTATAAGAGTTTGACTGATTGATAGATGTCTGTTACAAGTCCAATAGGCTAGTAGATTGCTTACAACCATAATTTGTAGCATCTGTAATACTATCTTCTGAATTGATTGTAACATCTATAACAGACAGCAAAATGCTTACACCATCTATTTTAACATTTTTTAAAAAAATATTACAAACGGAAATGTAAAATATGGCCCATCATGATCATTGTTCACAAGTCAAAGGCTGTATATTAACCTAGACTCATGAATAAGTAAGCCAGATTCATTTTTAAGTACTCAAAACGTATAATTTGAGATATTCAAACTAAAGCTGGCATAGCATAACTTTATTGAGATACTACATCTGAGTTCACAAAAGATTCTCTTCTCTACCTGCCACAAAAGGCTCATTGTCTCACAATGTAACGAATAGTTTGACAGTATTAAAGAGAACTTGTTTTTAGGGCTGCTAGAAATTCTTGTATTCTGGAAATTATGTACTGCCTCTACGTCAGAAATAAAATGCCTCAATGAAGTATGATGTTTGCCACTTTTTTAAAAAAAAGTCATCTCTGGTTTTTAGTAATTCTATTGATATATTTATTCAGTAAGTGGGATTTCTCTGAAACATTTTTGTTTCAATAGTTTGGTGCGCAAGACATAGCTTGGTAATTTATTTCATTGTTTGGCTTCTCTAAGAACATTGCATGTGAGGAAAATGTGTACTTCTTTGTTTATCTCAAACTTTCCTTGCTGGATTATCAAAGCACTTTACAATTGTTCAATGAGTTAAGTTCTCATGTGGGATAGGAAAGTATCGCCATTTTACAGGTGAGGAAATTAAGGAATACAGAGCATAATGCTTAAAGGTATTAGGTGCTGAAATACCTTTTTAAAATTTTGTGCACAGAGTTTAAGCTCTTGTCTAGATCGATGGCAGTAAATTTGCCTACATCAGATTGAACTTCCCATTTTGATCAAGACCCCCTCAGTTGATTAGGAAGTCAATCAATTAACTCCAGCCCCTCAACTGGACATTAGGAAATTAAAGGGAGATGTGCAAGTTGTTTAAAGTAACTTGTATCTCTCAATGGCCACTGAAAACATTGGATAGTGTAGACTAGGGCTATGGGACTTGCTGAAGCTCTTACAGGAAATCTGTGGCATAGTTAGGAAACCAGAGCCCCAGATTATGGTTAGAGCACTGAGAATTCATTCTCATACTGTACACTACCGGGGGGGGGGGGCTGTTAGTGGCTGTATCTTCTTTCTTCCTCTTTCCTGAAAGGAGTCTCTCTGGATTGACAGGTAAGTTTATAGCCTAATAATACAATTGCAACAGGCATCAGAAGAAATAAATTTACTTTATTGGTTTCCTTAATTAAAGAAAAATGAATTCTGTTTATAACCAGGATCTTTAAAAATAACTCACTGCCCCACCACCAAAAAGTGAAAGATGACATTAGCACTTTAACATTGAATAAATCTCAGTACCCATGCCTAATTTCACAAATACATTGCAACTCCAAATTTCTGGACTCATTTATATTTGTATTATACTAGTCCATGGGATCCCATGAGAGTCCCTGCCCCAAAGAGCTTACAGTTTTAAATGCAAAGATGATAAAGATGATTGCCTACTGTCACACAGTAGATCAATTACAGGGCCACATCTGACTTTTAGTCCACTCTCCTATTCACCAGACTGCACAATCTTTATCCAGTCAGGCACTGTACTATACTGCAAACGATTTATCCTTCTCAGCTGCTGGTCATAAAATAATGCTGGGCAGCTCTAGAATACTATATTAAATTATAAAGTTATGATTTTTAAAGCTGTTTAGAGGCTTGGTCTCAATTCTGATGATTAATGTTAAGTGCTAACAAAAATCATCTAGCGTTTCACAAAGGCTCTCTCAGGCTTGGTAAGGTCAACTGACAAATGACCTGATTTGGGATCTTCTGGTGGAGTTTCTTTTGCTCCTTATGTGTGTGCGGAGTATCTTCTGGATCCCACTGCCCAACTCGGGATGGCTTTGAGAAGGCTGTCAAATGTGAATATTTTTTTTTTTTTCAGGAAATGGTTGCAAGATGTAAACCCTAGTTATTGGCACTGCCATACCAAGAAATTTTAGAGGTCCACTGCAAGAGAACCTGGGGGGAAGGAGTGCAGACCTTTTTCATTAATATTCTATTACAAATTAAAGTATGCAAATAATATTGAAATCTGCAACTAGTAATCGACTGTAAATATCTGTGCAGCTGAACAAATTGCCTTGTCAGTGGATGACTCCTGGAGGAGGGGAATGTAATTTTTTTCTTGACTTTTTTATGTTGAGTGACAGAATGCTTTATTGACAAATTCTTTTATGTCCTTGAAGTCCAGTGTCTTGCAACGGCTACTTTGTTCATAGAAAATGACTAGTCCTACCAAACATGCTTGAAACTTGGTAGACTTAACTTATTTTAAGCTTTGAGAAACTTCTTTCTGCTGGCTCCAAAGAGATTGGTGTTGTAAGCAATATTTGTAGAGCAGTACATGTGTTTGGGTACAAATCACTCCTGAAGATGAATTGGTGTGTTTCAGATGCATCCACAGACTTTGACAAATGAATTCTAGCTCTTTCCACTAGAACAACTAACATTCATGTAGCAGGTCATAACTGTCTAAAGCCATGATACAGCCATCTGACCTTATTGGGCTACTTCTAGATTATTGTAAATTTTTTCCAAGTCACCTGATTGGAAAAAGTTTGTAATGACTTTCACATCACAGGCATCCAGACACATTCGTGTGCTCTAAAAGCCCTTCAAAAACTTTCTTCCAGCTTCAAAAGAATTTCCTACAGAAATCTTGAAGTCAAATTTAAATCTTTTTTTGCATCATCAATGACTTGATCCTCTGCTTCATAGCTGAATACTTTCTTTTTTTCTGTGGACTTGTGTCAGCTAGTTCCACAGGCACTGACATTTCTTCTGCTATCTTTTCAGAAATTGACAACACCTCTTCAAATCCATTACATGATAAATCTGTATTTGTCTAAGAAGCTTCAATTTGCTGACATCAAAGCCAATTGCTGAGCTCCAACTTTTGCTTGAGATATTTAATTTTAAATAGTAATTTATGCCAAACCATAAGTGAGACATTGAAGCAAAATGAGAGCTCCTTTGCCAGTGATCTGGCTTCTGCATTTACTCCATTATCTTTTGTTGTTTTTTTTTCATTTTCAGCAGTGCTGATTGAGAACTGCAGAGCACTGACACTCAATGTTTCTCTCCCATCTTTTGTCAGACAGAAGCTTTGATGTTTTCAGAGTATTTCAGAACTGCCCATCTACTTATTGAAGCTGCAAATATAATGTACATTTGTTGAACAGCACAGAAGTTTTGGACCAGTCTGAGGAATTTGCATCAATTAATGCTAGATTTAAAGAATAGCATCAAAAGGGACAAAAAACACTTTCTGTTCTTTTTAATTAAATTAGCTTGCACACACTTTGATTCTGTCCTCATGTGCATGACAGTATTACATCCCTTTCTCCTGCAATTAAATGTTATGTCTGGGTAACTCAAAGTATTGCATCTGACAGAGCCTTTTCAGGAGTTTCCTGCCCTTTTAAAAATAAGTACTCTTCAGTGTTGATTTTTGTCTCTTGGATCTTAATATATCTCAAAATGACTGACTGACATTTGTACCTCATGACAGATATCAGATGTACAATCCAAAATGATAATACATTATCTTGTTTAGATTTAATAACTGTACCCATTAAGTTTTCCAAAGGTATAGTTTCATATTGTAGGGCTTAAGTAATGGCTTCTTTCTTTCTTTCTTTCTTTCTTTCTTTCGTAAAGAACAGTCTTAAGTGTTCGTTCATCACAAACTCATATTTATCCATTATCTCAATGTTTCTTAAGTTTCTATTTCCATACTTAAGTCTTTCCACAGATCCACAAAACATTAGGTTCCATTCAAGTAGGTCATAGCCATAGTTTCAATAATATCCTGTACATAGTTTCAAATGCCCATCACAAGTGTTCTCTCGGCTTTGAGCAACGATTGTGAATTCTGGTCAATGGTAGATCTAGTTCTCTCCACTTAATTTGTTTCTGATTTTAAACATGTTCCAAAGGGGCAGCTGTGTTAGTCTAGCTCAGCAAAACAAGCAAGGAGTATTGTGGCACTTTTAAAGACTAACTAATTATTTGCCACATGAGCTTTCATGGGAGAAAATCCTACTTCACCAGATGCTTGGAGATGGAGAACTCTAGTTTCAAGCATCTGATGAAGTAAGATTTTCTCCCATGAAAGCTCATTTGGTAAATAAATCTCAGTCTTTAAAAGTGCCACAAGACTCCTTGTTTGATAGAAACATGATTCTTCTCCTGAGGTTTTAAATATTTGTGGATGTGCTGCCATACTCAAACTGCCATCAGTAAGACTACACTTACCAACTCCAGATAACTTGGAACAAAACTAGAATACTGCATGCACTTTACAGAAATATGGCTGTTGCTTTGTCATCTGTCAATTTTGAGTGACATCGAAGGATTACTGACATTTTAAAAAGGGGCATGAATGGAATGTCTTCTGTGTGTGGATGCTTTCTTCCTTTTTGTCATATAATGATATGACAATCAGTGTTTCTTTTATTTTCTTCATGAACCTCAACTTTTTTTTTCCTTCATGGTGGTCCCCCCTACAACTGAGTCTGTGTTTGAAGAGGTGCCAGGAGTTAAATCTCTCAAATGGACTTTTGTCTGTTAATCTGATCCTGCACCCTTTTCCCCCTCTGCTACCCCAGCACCAGACTGTAAAATTTTCTAAAACTTCAAAACATCTTGTGGAATAGTGTTCAACTGTGCAAACACTGAGCAAGAGGGAAAAAATGAGGCAGAGGTGGTGCATAGAGGATCATATCCAGCCCTTTCACCCATACCCTCTGTTTGCTGTTTCTCATCACAATACAATAACGAGGCCATTGAACAAAACTGAAAGGCATTATGTATATTGAAGTGAAAAGGAACTTTTTAGGCTCTCACTGGGGGAAACTTTGCCCTCCCTAATTTAGTGATCTTGACTAGAGCTTCCAAGCACTTCAGTCCCCTCCCATAAATAAAAATCCTTATTGCGCCTGTTTAGTCATTACAATCAAAGAGCACTCATACACACAGTACACCTAATTTTAAGCAGCACATTTAACAGACAGTTGCACCTGTGAGCTTATGCCTTCCTGCTTTACCCCTAGAAGGGAATGTCATCTCTAAAGAATAGAGGAAAGGGGTGTGGCAGGTTCTCAACCAACAATGGCTAGGGAGTATACCATCACTGTAGGCAATACAATGTATGCATCTGAGGCAGTGGTTCCCATCTGTGGTCCATGGAGTCTTTCAAAGTGGTCCACCAATTCCCAGCCACCGCCAAAGGACCCAGATGGGACACATTGTCATACTCCCTGCTACAGCCAGAGGGAGGAGTGTATTGCTCTTCTGTCTGCATGGTTGAAGCAAGGAACCTGCACTAGTCTTGTAGTCCCATGGCAAAGTACTCTGCTTGGGTCCATAGCTTCTGGAGTTCCTGCTAGAGCCAGGAGGAGGTGAGCACTGAACTCCCATCCCCCTGGTTGCAGAAGGGAGCCACTGCCTAATGACCTATATTAGCCCTTTTTGAAGTTAAAGACTCTCGTTACAGATCTTATCCTTCCATGTACATTGAATTGAATTGAATTAGCTCATGGTCACTTGGATCAAGGTTATATATACCACTGAAGCTGGTTGATTTAATACGGCATTACAAAATTAAAGTGTGTATATATAGTGTGACTAAGTCTGGGATTGGCAGTCTTTGCCAATCCCCAAGCTGGGTCCTTTTCCCTGACCATCAACTGATGTCAGTAGCCCCCTACACAATGCTAGTCAAAGCACGATTTCCCAATGCACTGGTATTTGCAGAGTGTAATCCTTAACCCAGGTAGAACAGGAAGACTGCACAAGTGTACCTGCTGGACACAAACCCCAGGCAGATAACTAAAAAACTAGCTGGAGACAGGGCAATGTGTGTCCATGGGTGGGCCCTGTCTAAATGATGAAGCCCAGCTGGGGGAGAAGCAGCATGGTGAGCACAAGGGAAAGAAACCCAGCTGGGATAGAAGGCTGCAAGGTGAGAACTCTGCAGTTGCCTGTGGTTGCTAGAGTAAAGGAAAAGCCTAAAGTGAGGCAAATGTACAGTAAGCGCAGGAAGCAGCTATGGGAAAGGGCCTGAAGGTCACAGATGACTAAGGAGGTATATAAAGAGATTGCTTGGGCCTGCAGGAATAAAATCAGAAAGGCCAAAGGACAATTGGAGTTGCAGCTAGCAAGGGATGTGAAGGATAACAGGAAGGAGTTTGACAAGTGTATCAGTAACAAGATGATCAGGGATGGTGTAGACCCCCCACTAAATGGAGCAGGTATCCTAATGGTGGATGATAAGGAAAAGGCTGAAGTCCTCAATGCTCTTTTTACCTCATTCTTCACAGGGAGCAGCAGCTTCCAGGCTACTACAACACAGAATGGAGAGAAGGAGAGCAGCCCTTGGTAATGGAAGGTCATGTTAGGGTCTGCTTAGAGATGTTGGATATACACAAGTCTATGGGGCCAGATGAACTGCATCTGAGCGTCCTGAAGTAGTTATCTGATGTAAATACAGAACTGCTAGCCATTATGTTTGAAAACTTCTGATGAACAGGGGAGGTCCTGGATGACTGGAAGAAGGTAAATATAGTAGCTGTCTTCAAGAAGGGGAAAAAGAAGGACTTGGGGAACTGCAGACCAATCAGCCTCAGCTCAGTTCCTGGAAAAATCATGGAACAGGTCCTCAAAGAATATATTCTGAAACACTTGGAGGAAAACAGATGGATAAGGAACAATCAGCATGGATTCACCAAGGACAAATCATGTTTGACCAACCCGATTGCCTTCTATGATGAGATGACTGGATATGTGGATGCGGGAATAGCCATCAATGTGATATACCTCAACTTTAGCAAAGCTTTTGATACAGTTTCCCGCAGCATTCCTGTTAGCAAGTTAAGGAAGTATGGTTTGGACGAATTGACTGTAAGGTGGCTAGAAAGCTGGCTAGATCATCGGGCACAGTGGGTAGGGATCAGTGGCTCAGTGTCTAGTTTGCAACCAGTAACTAGAGGAGTGCTCCAGGGGTTAGATCTGAGGATGGTTTTCTTCAACATCTTCGTTAATGATGATGGGATAGATTGCATTCTCACTAAATTTTCAGATGACACCAAGCAAGGAGGAATGGTAAACAGGTTGGAGGGCAAGGATAGGATTCAGGGAGACCTAGACAAATTGGAGTATTGGGCCAAAGAAATCTCACAAGGTTCAACAAGGACAAGTGTGAAGTCCTGCACTTAGGAAGGAAAAATCCCATGTACTGCTGCAGGCAGTAGGATAGGATAAGTAGCAACACTGTAGAAAAGGACCTGAGCATTATGGTGGACGGGAAGCTGAATATGAGTCAACAATGTGTTCTTGTTGCCAGAAAGGCCAATGGCATATTGGGCTGTCAGTAGGAGTGTTGCCAGCAGCTCAAGGCATGCAATTATTCCCCTGTTCAGTTCTGGTGAGGCCACCTCTGGAATACTGTGTCCACAATACAGAAAGGATGTTGACAAATTAGAGTCCAGGGGAGGGCAATGAAAATGATTGGGGTTGGGAAAGATGACTTATGAGGAGAGACGGAAGGAACTTGACTCATTTAGTGTGCAGAAGAAAAGACAGAGGGGGGATTTGATAGCAACCTTCAGCTACTTAAAGGGGTGCTCCAAAGAGGAGGGAGCTAGGCTGTTCTTAATAGTAACAGAGGATAGAACAAGGAGTAATGGCTGCAAGTTGCACCTGGGCAGTCGAGGTTGGATATTAGGTAAAACTTTCTCACTAGGAGCATGGTGAAGCATTGGAATAGGTTACTTAGAGGTTGTGGAATCTCCATCTTTGGAAACATATAAGGCCTGGTTAGACAAAGCCCTGGCTGGGATGATTTAGTAGGCATGGTCTTGCTTTTAGCAGGAAGTTGGACTAGATGACCTCATGAGGTCCTTTCCAACCCTATGAATCTAAGATTCTATGATTTTAAGGAGGGACCAAGTAGGAAGAAGTCCAAGGAGGCACCATGAACTATTGCCCACAGAGGAGGAAGGGACTCGATTTATTACCAGTCACTGGAGAAGATGGTGTGGAAACTCTGACACAAAGGAGAGAAGAACTATTGAACTTAGAGCTGGGTCTCCAAGGGGCAGGTTGCTCTGGGAATTCTTGTTCCACGCAGGAGTAGGAGGTCAGCTCTGTAGTGTCTGGGAGGAGATGAAGAGTTTGGAGGAGTGTGCCTAAGCAGGCACTAATCATTACACTGAGTATATTGGACTCCTCATTTATTCCAGAAGGGCTGAGACTAAGTGTGAGCTGCCCAGAAGGGTGGCTCATGAACAGAGTTAAACTATTCTGATCCAGTTCTGCTGTTGGCAGGGTGTGCTAGAGAAGAACAACTTGCTTGACCATACCCAGTCATTGGGGGAGTGGGCAGGGCACACCAGTGATGAGGCGACACTCTGGTACTGCACTAGTGTTCCATGGCTGTGATGTGGCATTGGGGACATGTGTAAAGTAACTTAAACTGGGCTCCATAATTCCTACCCCAGTGAAAAATGAGTAAACCCCTCTTACTATGGGCTACACTACTGTTCCAGGGGTTGATGTGAAATACAGGTGGAGTCACAGCACTGCCCTCTCACCACACCTATGGGGGGTATGGCATGGAGTGTGGGGTGGGTACTAGGGGCAGAGGGGCATGGAGGGAGCAGTCCCTGCATTTTGAAACACCCTGAGGGTCATTTTAGGATACTGCAGTCTGTGACAGACTGTGGGAGGCATTCTAACATTTATTCACCAGAAGAGTAATATATTCTCTTTTGGTCATGTGTAAGGGATAAGGAAAATATAGGATTTACAGACCACTGCTGTTTCTGTGAGCAGGACATTTGCTTGTGAAGCTAGAAGATCCTGCAATCTAGGTTTCTAATTCTGGCAGGGATCCTCTCTGAATTCATTGGTGCATTTGGAAGGACCTTCCATTTGACTGGTTGCATTAGAAATGTCATAGTTATCCATTATATTTCTACACCTGGTTTTTGTGGGTTACTGTGGAATACCAGCCAATAAAAAGATCAGCTAGTGAAAAGCATCAGATAGGATCACTACTTGTGCAATGCAATTATTTCATACTTCAATATGCCTACCAGAAGCTACAGCAAAGGTACTGAAATGAAAGCATTACTGTGAAGTTTTAAGGTCCCATAACTGATAACCCTCAAAATCTGGCAGACACAGGAGTAGAGGAAGTTTTCTGAATGCTAAACATATTGGCCTATATTCTGATTTTGTAAAGTCAGAGGTACTCTAATGATTCGCTCCCACCAGTTGGTTCTGGCCTTGAATGCCCAGAGACGACGAGGCATGGAGCGCACTGTGGTGAGCACAGCAGTTTGTAAGGCAGCAGGATGAGGTGCAGGCTGCTGTGTGGCCCTGAATGGTGAGGGTGCTGAGGAACCTGCTCCAGAGCAGAAGTAGCTTTCCGAGATCTGGCAGGTGTTGCACAGCTGCCTGACAAAGTGCTGGAGAGGAGTCTGGTCCATGACCTGCTCAGGCTCCATGTTGCCAGGCAGTATGGGGAAGGTGCTGAGGTCACTTCCTCCTTTAAAGGAGTGGCCAGGGGAGCAATCTTCTGCTGTGCCTAGTTGGCACACTTCCCACAATGCACCCCTCCGAGCTCACCCCAAACCCCAATTTGGCTTAAAGAGTCTAGTGTAGACTCTAAGTTGAATTAATAAATCCTGCTTTAATTCAAATTAGGAGCTCAGTGAAGAGACTCTATTCATATTAATAACTTCACCGTAAAGTCAAATTAGCAGTTTGAAATAATTAATTCAAATTAACTTTTAGTGTGGAGTCCAATGTTCCCTCTAAGAGGTGCTGGCAGCTGAGCAACTCATGTTGCTCGCTGCACTGTCGCCCCCCCTGTTCCTGCGGACCCGCTCCCGGTTGTCCCCCTGTCCCCTGCTCCCAGCCACCCCTACTCCTGGTGGGCCCCCCATCCCCGCGGGCCTGCTCCCGGTTGGCCCTCCCGCTCCTGCAAGCCCACTCCCGCTACCCAGCAGCCGCTCCCTCACTCCTGGCCAGCCCTCCTGCTCCCATGGGCCCACTCCTGGCTCTCCAGCTGCCCCCCCCCCCGGTCCCGGCTGCCCCCCCCCGCTCCCGCAGGCTCACTCCAGGCTGCCCAGCAGCCCCTCCCCACCCCCACTCCCAGTGGCCTCCCTGCCCCCGCTGCTGGCAGCCCCCACAAACTTAACTTGGGGCTGGAGCTGCACAGCCCAGCCACAGCTCCTGGGGCCAGAGAAGCTTTACGGAGCATGCTCAGATTTTGTGGGCATGCTTGGTTAGAGCTTCTCTGGGTGGGAGTTTTGAAAACTCCCTGCTCCACAGAAGCTCTCAGCTGGGACTGTGGCTGCCGGCCATGCGCTGCTGGCAGCCTTCTCTGTGCTGGTGGCTGTGGCGGGCCACGCTGCAGCATGCCAGCGCAGCTTAGAGGGAACGTTGGTGTGGACATAGCCAAAGGTATTCTAACATGATCAGGCAATGTGTGTACATCTATATACTCTTAGGAATAGGTATCTTCATGGTGCTTAACAAGTTGAAGTTGTTACTGAACCAAACTTGCCATATTAATTTCAGTTACATTCAAAAGAGTGGGGAAAATGTTTGTCAGATGGATAACACAATATCATTAAGGAAAATAAAAAACAAAGTGTTAATTTACAGTAGCCTCTTTGACATCTGTAAACCATGTTTTTGACCTTTAAAATCCAAAAGCTTTGCCATTTCTGTTTTCGGTTTGACATTTTCCCATGTCTATTAGATAACACAGTCTGTTCACAGCTGGTTTTCTTGTTAGTCAAGTTCTCTTACCTAGACTTAAAATAAACCAGTGTCCAAATATCTTTGTGGTGTATTATCTTCTCTAGTATACCAGAGAACATGTCCTTTATTGCTTTTGTAATCTGGTTTTATTTTTTTTCCAGCAATAGCGATGCAAGTCATAATGGATTTGGTTAATCATGTGTGCTAGAGTAGAGGGGGCCAAGGATCTACAAGAAAGTCCTGTGAACCATTTGCAATGACAACTTAATCCATGATTTCCAGTGCTGATCACACCAGGCCCAGACTGAGTTAAGGGGAAGGTGGCAGAATAACTAGAGCAGGTCAGAAATTTAGAATCATAGGGTTGGAAGGGACTTCATGAGGTCATCTAGTCCAACCCCCTGCTAAAAAAACACGACTACTCCCACTAAATTATCCTAGCCAGGTTTTGTCCAGTCGGGCCTTAAACATCTCCAAAGATGAAGATTCCACCACCTCCTTAGGTAGCCCATTCCAGCGCTTCACCACTTGCCTAGTAAGTCTCCCCCCCCCCCCAATATCCAACCTCGACCTCCCCAGCTGCAACTTGAAACCATTGCTCCTTGTTCTGTTCTCTGTTACTACTGAACTACTGAGCTCCATCCTCCTTGGAGCATCCCTTCAAGTACCTGAAGGTTGCTATCAAATCCACTCTCAGTCTTCTCTTCTGCAGGCTAAATAAGCCTAGTCTTTTCTAAACTGTTTTTTCTTTCTTGAAAATGCAGATTCCTCAAAGCCAAAACTCTTTGCAGTAAAGCAGTAATTTTGATGAATTTCTTGACTCAAACAGTTTTGAAATTGCTAGAACCATTTCAGTGTTTTCAGACCTAAAATTTGCAGTTTTCTAGTTTCTATCAAGTGTTTCAGGAA
Source organism: Podocnemis expansa (assembly GCA_007922195.1). Lineage (NCBI taxonomy): Eukaryota > Metazoa > Chordata > Testudines > Podocnemididae > Podocnemis > Podocnemis expansa. The sequence continues at coordinate 33,456,502 of ML681990.1, read as the reverse complement.
TATAAGCTTTTTATAGTCTTAGAAGTCAGTGAAAACAATGTTTAAAAGTTATTAAAACAAAACATCCTTTGCTCTGAACCATTTATTTTTTGATTTTAAGATTCACAATTGGAGATTTGACGTCTCATCAGGTATGTCTACACTTGCAAATTAGCTCGAATTAAGGAGGCTTAATTTGAGCTAACTTAGTACCTGTCTACACTAGGCTTTCATTAGTTTGTATTAAGGAATTCCTTAATTTGAACTAATGAAAGCCTAGTTCAAACTAGTAAGACCTGCCAGTTTGTTTGAACTCAGCCCTTAGTTCAATCGATAGTTCGAACTAACAACAGTGTAGACAAGGATTAACCCTTAGTTTGAACTTGTTAGCAGTTAGTTTGAATTAACAAAGTGGACTAATTCAAACTAACATTAATTCAAATTAGTCCACACTGTTAATTCAAACTAAGATGTTTGAGTTTAGCTTGAACTAAACTTGAACTTATTAGTTCAAATTAACAAATTTGAACTAATTTTTCCTGGTGTAGACATAGGCATCCTGATTTGGGAAGTGAAACCTCTTTTTAAAAAGTCTCAAATTTTTGCAGAATAAGAGAACCCTTTCCTACCTTAGCCTTTAGTGGGACCACAACCAGAGGTGAAACTCCTGATAACAGATTTGAAAGCAGACTGTCCTATATTTCCTGTGAATTATGGAGGCAATAGGTTAAAGCCTAAATAGGGAAGAAATAAGTTAGCATGGTATCCTGGGAGCAGGAAAGAAGGCCAGCTGGGGAGGCTTCAGATTGGAGAAGGAGTATTTCAGATAATTGCCCATCCACTACACATGAACATGATTGTATACAAGGATCTCAGGCATGTTCAAAGGAATAAAAAGCTATTTTAAGAAAAAAGTGGCCTAATTCACCTATTCTGTCTTAAACTTTCACATTTTACTATGTTTACTCTGAGATTTGCTTAGTGTTTGAGATTGCAAAGATCCACAGTTCCAAGCAACCCTTCAACAAATCTTTTGGAATTGAACTAACTGGCTTAAGTTAATTAAGTCTCTGCAGATAATTGCTGTCAGATTTTATGCATTCCTATTCACCAGTGAAAGTAAAGCATGCAGAGCTGGGTGAAGTGTGACAGAGTATAAAGACCTCAGAGTTGTCTATTGTATGTGTATATTGGTAATTCCTTAACCAACATCATTCAGGTTCTTGAAGACTGAGTGTGTCCTGTCAATACAAACTTCTACAAGCCTGCTCACTTGAACTAGGTTGAAATTTCATTATGCATACTCTGAGAAATATATTCATCTGAGTTTCCTAAACTAAGGGCTAAAATTCAGATGCCTACATCCTTTTCACTTAATTCAGTAGGATGCCCATACTCTCACATATCCCACTCTATGCCTGTAACATCCAAGGTGGAATTTGACCTTGATTTACTTGCTTTCACTGCTATTTCAATGGACTTTGAAGAAGGAAAGCCCTTGTATCTTTGAATCTGAATATTATAAATGTAGACAGAACCAAAGTAAGTTTTTCTATGAGGATGTCCATAAGGGACGTACAAAAGAGATTTTGGCCTGGTCTTCATTTGTAGCTAAGTCATATTCAGCTGCACTCATTGACTTTCTCATTATCAATAAAGGCAAACATCATAGATAAGATCTAACACTGGAAATCTACACAGAGGGGAAAAAAACCCCCTTCTTTTCCTATGACACATGGGAGCTAATGTCAGCTAATTCTCACATTTTGTTCTATTTAGGAGTTAATTGCTATAGGATTTCATTCCTAGTCATCTTTGTGACATGACAAGGACTTACGCTGACTAAATTTAAAGGTATCTACCTGAACTACCTCATTCATAAAATGAGGCGGAATATCATCATAAATACTAAAGAATGTTTTGTGCCCCAGACAGCCATCTTCTCTACAAGATATTAAAGGTACCATTGCATTCCATTACTGTCTGAAAATACTTGCTGTGTTCTTCTGATCTTTTCAATCAGTGATCATTCACACTGTGGGTATAAACTTGCCCATGATAGAAAATAGGATCTGCTTGGATGTCGCAATTGCTTTCTTTCCTACAAGACAAAGTTACAGTATCAAACCCTAAGGCAGCTGGAGTATTTTAAGTGTTCTGCTTACTGAATCTTGCCAAATGCTAGTCCATCATAGCCTATCATGTTTTATGTCATTATACTAAGCAGGATTTCTGACTACTTGAGGGAATACCCAAGCCTTGGTACTGAGAAATAACTGCCTGACAACAGAGCTCTTCATTAATTTGTCAGCTCCAGTTTCATGGGATTTGTGAGGTTATTTAAACAGATTTTTCTTATCAGTGAATTCTGGCTGGCAAAGATAGTAACCAGTTTAGAAAGCTTCAGGCATAGGGCTACCCAGGCTCACCATAATATTTTGTTACCAGCCCCTCTGCCTCTCATGGACTCAGGTAATTTCTTGGTATTTTAACAAAAGCGAAAATCTTGTTGAACTGGAGTTATTAGCTGAAACTAGATTTGTGATAACTCTGAATCAAATCCTGTTCTCAGGAAGTTTCCATGCAAATCCTATTGATTACAAGAGTTTATACAGGGTCTAAGTGAGTCCAGAGCCAACCAAATTTCTAGGTCATTATGTGTATAGATAGGCTCATGAATCTGTAGCCCACGTACTGTGCTGGTTTATAAAACTGCAGATGAAAAATAGACATTTGAGCCTGTAACCAAAAGACCACGAAAGAAGAAAAGCTAATGATTAATGTTAACTCTCAAGACACATTTTACAGGCCAAAATAACCAGAATAGTGCGCTGCAGGGGCTCCGTCCCCCTCATAATTCTACCCCAAAAAATGAAGAGAGGACTGAAGTATTTTCCTCCTCCTAATGGAGTTCCCTCTTCTAGATGCTGTTGAATCATCCTCGTCACAGAGCTTATCCCTGAAGCTCAGAAAGAGCACCTCTCCTTCCCCCCACTAGTTTACATCAAATGTCAGAGTATTTTAAAAATCTTGGATGAAGCGTCCCTCAGGCCTCAGACAAAGTCTTCATTTCTCTCTCTCCTACTGTTCTTCTGATTCTGACTAACACATTCAGGTGAATACTGATTCCAGATCAACATTCATTTGTAACACATCTTGAAAGGCAAATCCTGCAGTTGCTGAGGATTTCACTCCTATTAAAGCTGCTTTAAATCCCTTTGAAGTTAATGAGGTATTTGACTAAAGACTGAAGGATTGGCCCTAAATAATAATGTTATTTAGCAAGCAGTATTTTATTTTCAAACATTTGAAGCTGCTGTGCCTCATAAATTAGAAGGGAAGCTGGCAGCATCATCCAAAGATGGGGTTGTTTGCAGCTTCCATTAAAAGATCGCATTTTCAGTGTTTTGTAACTTTTAACTAGCACATGCAAATTCTGGATTCTATCATTGCCTAACATTTGAGTGTGAGGTGTATGTCTAGAATATAGTATAAGCTGAGCTATTCCTGATATCACAAATATTTGATTTAAATCAAACTGTTTTAACTGATTTAATCTTCTTGATTTCATGAATTACATACACATTTGGTAATTGAATTAAGAATGCTCTGTGGTGTCTTCAAGCAGAGATTCCAATTCCGCTGTTCATGAAAACTCTCTAATTTGGTATCTGAAGTAATTTGGCTTCTGTTGGTGGAAGAGTTTGAATAGTACAGTCGGTGTTTCTTTGTGAATGGAAAGAGTGAAGAGGTGGAGGGAATTTATCAGAATTTAGAATGCTGTATCATTTCTTTTCATGAAAAGTCATGTTGTATGAAAAGATGTTCCAAAACTGGCTTCACAAAAGGGTAGCACCCCCGTAAGTGTAGGTGAGTCTGTAAACAGGAAGTGGTGGATGTCTTCTGATCCACATGAGAGTGTAGTCTAAATTCAGCACAAATACCTACACAGCAGGGGTGTCACTGGCGCCTGGCACACAGGGCCCATTCCCCGAATCCCAGCGCCAGTGCCCCGGATCCTAGCACAGCCCCTGCCTCTCCCGGTCTCCAGCCAGAGATCCGAGGCCTGGCCGCCTGTGATGGCGGCGGCCGCTTCTGGCCCCTTCCTAGGCCGGCTGGCCCTGTGGCTGTGGTTGTTGCTCCCTGCCCTGTCCCTGGCCAGGAATCCAGGGCCAGGCTGGTGCAGCAGGCGCCAGAGGCTCGGTCGGGCCGAAACACTTAATTGGGGGCTGGGCCTGGATCAGTGCCCTGGGTCCTTCCCCAGGGCAGCGACGCTCCTGCTACACAGACTAAATTTGTCTGTGCTGAAGATGCTGGTAAATACCCTGTTACATAGGTAAACTGAAACAGAAAAGCTAAATGACTTTTACAAGGCTGATGAAGGGATTCATTGATGGGTCTGTCATCAGAACTCGGTTTTTTCTGCCTTATCCTGTCCTCAATATGAAAGCTGTTTCTGAAATACAGTAGACTGATAACAATATGCTGAGTTATTAAAAAAACCTTAGAATTTAGCCTTTGACCTGAGTGGAACTAATGCCTGGCCACTGCAGCACCCTTGGTCCTGTTGTAGTTAACTATAATCATATGCTGATGTACCTTGCTGGACTGGGCCATAAGGTGCTCTTCTGTGAGCAAGGCAGAGGTGTGGAGAGGGAAATGGGAGAAAAGTAGCATATCCCAGCTCTTGCTCTTCTCTTTCCTTGTTCTGTTTCCCCACCTTTAAGCCTGCCCTCTTCATGCATGGCAGAACTTCACTGATTTTGTGTCCCCACCCTTGCAGGGGGAAGAGTCCCCCCCCCCGTCCCCATGAGCCATTCTTTAGCTCATACCCCATGTGTCTGCATGCAGTTCTCAAGATGTGGGCATACCATGCATGTATACAGTGGCATGATATTTTCTTACCTGTCCCTTGCCTAATGGTTCCTAACATTATCTTTTTTCAATGCTGCAGCCCATTGAGCAGGTGTTTTTTTTGAGAACTGTCCATGATGACTCAAGACCTTTTTGAGTGATAACATCTAATTTAGACCTCAATATTTTTTGTTTATATAGTTGGGATTGTTTTGCAGCAAGCGTTGCTTTACAACTTACTAGCACTGAATTTCATCTGACATTTTCTTGTCCAGCCATCCAGTTTCATGACATATTCCTATAACTCTTAACTATCTGGAGCAATTTTGAATCCTCTACAAATTTTGCAACCTTATTGTCTGCCCACTTTCCCAGATCAATTATAAACATGGTAAAGAGCACAGGGCTTGGCACAGCTCCTTAGGGAGTCCTGTTGTTTACCTCTCCATTGTGAAAACTGACCATTTATTCCTACTCCTTGTTTCATATATCTAAGCAGTTACTGATCCATGGGAGAACCAGCTCTTAAGAAAAGTAAGGAGTCATGGATTAAGTGTCTCCAGATATACTATATCCACTGGATGACAATTGCCCATGTGCTTGTTGACTCCCTCAAACAATTCTGATGGTGGCATTGCGTTTTGTTAGAAAAATCTTCCCAATGTGTCATTCATCTGTATATTTAAATAAGTTCTTTACTATAGTTGTGATGAGTGGCTCCCCAAATCTGGTCCAGTATGCTCCTGTGACCCCCTGATCTCCACTCCTGAACCCTAACTTACTCTGCTATGCCAGGTGATCACTTACTCCTGAGCCAGTTCACACCAGCTTCCTATGTGTAATCAGTCCCAGGCATTGGGTGTGTGACCCCTGGCCACCTGAAGGACAGTCCCCAAGTAAGCACCCCCAGACACTATACTAGGAATTTCTGTCCTACAGGGATTGGGGCCCTTCTTCAATCACCATAGATACATAGACCCTGGTCCATCCATTTGACATTGAAATAGCTTTGCCTAGCCTCTTTAAGCCTCACCTCTAAAGCCCACACAGCTGCAGCTGAAACAAATACTAGCTTATTGATTAGGATATGATTTCAAGGGACTGTACAGCAAATCAATGCACAATCCTTTAATAAAGGAGTCAGGAGTAACCCCAAGATATAAAATGCATGCTGATCTAATAACACTATTCCAAGATTACTCTTAAATCTATTCTCCTCATTCTTACCCACAGTCTAGAACAGGGGTCTTAAACTCAAACCACCACATGAGGACTAGTATGTTAGCCCGAGGGCTGAACCACTGAAACCTTTTCATACAAAGATGCTGCAAATATCAGTAACAATAGTATCATTGCGGGCAGCAGGAAATAGCTTTAGGGGATTCCTGAGGGCTGGGGTAGGAGAGAATCACCCCTTTGGCCGTGCCCCACCCCCACCCTACCCTGTGCTGGAGGGAGCCGCCCAAGGGGAGGCCAGCACCTGCATCAAGCTTGCTCACCCAGCAGCGTAGCCCTCCAGCGGCACACATGGTCCCGAGGGCTGGGGCAGGGATGGGAAAGAAAAAAGCTGGCCCCTTGCTCAGGCTGTGCTCTGAGGCCGCTACCTCGGAGTGCAGCCTATGCATGCACAAGGTGGCCAACTGGAACTTCGGAGCAGGGCAGGCATGCCTCCCCTCGTCTAGTAGTGCCGCCTGTCCTGCTGGAATGGGACCACTCCATTTTCTATTTTTAGGGGCCCCCTAGAACGCTGGGCCCCCTAAAAACACACTATTTTTAGCAGTCCCAGCATTCCAGGGGGCCCCCTAAAAATAGAAAGTGGAACAAGAACACCGCATTCTGGGGCCCGCTATTTTAAATTATGGGGCCTGGAACACAGCGTTTCATCTCCATATTCTATTTTTAGGGGCCCTGGAACATTGCCCCTAAAAATAGTTGGTCCTGAAACTCCATTCCAGGGCATTCTGCCCTATTTTAACCCCTGCTCACATGATCAGAATGTATGATGCTTTGGTTGTGTAACAGCAAGAATACATTCAATAAAAGATCAAGGTAGACATGCTGTCTAATGACTTTAAAGGGTTCACACTATGTCTGTGCTATGAACTAATTAGAGTTTCAAATCATATCAGTTAAACTGATTTTAAAACAAAACAAACCCTCTTTTCCTAGTCTAGACAAGTCATACACTTAAGCAAAACGGACATGAACCACTACCATGAACAATGATGGCTGAAACACATGCAACTTTGCTCCAGTTTAGCAAAAATGGATTTTGAAATCAGTTCAGCTAGGGTGGTGCAAATCTGCCTGGGCATGTTTATATCCATTTACAATTGTACTGATTTGCCTTAATTTGGGAATTTGCCAAATGAAGTAAATTGATACAAGCCAGTTGCAAATCTATTGAAGTGTGTTCACAGAGGGATTTGCAATAGTTTAGCTAAAATGGGTTTTGAAATAATTGAGTTTTGCTTGTATAAACAAAGCTGAATGAGTGGAAGACTTTTTTTTTTACCCACCCTCTGCGCAGGTGTTAACTACACAAAAAGCAAACCAGAGAGAATCAGGCTTACTATGCATGCTTGCAATTTTCAGACTGCCCACTAAATGAATGTTTCAAAAACCATGTGTGTGTCTGCAATCTGTACTCTCCAAAAAGTCCCTTTATTACAGCAGAAAGTAGAAAATATGCCTTAGGCCTTTAATGATTTTCTTAAGAAGTGAAATGTTAATGGCAAATTTAGGGAAAAAAAAAACAACTAAGCGTTTTCTTTCTCCTGACTTCTTAGTTCAAATTCTTACATTTTGTAGAGAGAGATTTTATAGTTCAGGAACTAAACACCTAGAACAAAGCCCTAAATCATGTTTTTCTAAAGTGAGTAAGAAATGACGAAGAGCAACACAGATACTGTGAAATAAAGTTTCTGAGCCTCTGCTGCTAAAACCCATGGTAGGATTTAATTTTGAGGAGAATCTTATAAGAAGATTATTTTCCCTTTGGTACGGTCACAGATCTATAAAGGCAGCACTACGTGTATTCTCCAGGTCCCGCATGTTGGTTAGAGACCATATAATAAGTCTGGGTATTGCAGACTGTTTTATCTGCAGTTTGGCTTTCTCATTCCCATATTTTAATAGCATTACCAGGTAATTTTGGCTCTCCTTGTTCTGATATTGAACTAAAAGGCATCACTGCTTGTATTCTGAATCTGGTCTGGGTTTCTATTGCTTCCCCCGCTTCCCTGCCACCCACCCCCAGGTTCCAATTATCTAGAATAGGTGAAGAGAATATTGACTTGCAAACCTTTTTTTAATGCATGAGGAATGAACACAAAGACCTGGCACTAGGAGAGATACCCACAGCCAAGTAAAAGGGAATTTCATTGTAATGGGTGGGTGGGGAGTGTGTGAAAGAGAAGAGAGCCTGAAGTACTTTCAGCCCCTATTAGAGAAGTGGCTCCTAAAATGCTTACTCTTTGTCACCCCACCTTTTTTCTTCCATTAACTTCTAAAGCAAAACTGTCTGTCCTTTTCTCTCAGCACCATTACTTTGCTATTTGTTGAAGCAAAATGGAGTAGAAGTAGTTCACTGTTGGTAAGCCATATTCCCCTATTTTCTTCTTTCAGGATTTTTCCTATATTTCATGTACTGTGTGCTGGGTAGTACGAGAGGACAACATGCATATAAAATAAACTGGCTCTTTGTTAAGAGCAATGTTTACAGGTGCTGCAACTGCAACTAGTATTCAAGTCTTGTGCACAGACTAACTTCCCCTGTCCAGACTCTTCCCTCCTGTATTTTGTGCTCCTTCCTATAAGTTTTATGTAGTTTGCTATGTAATACACCAAATACTACCACCCAGTTTCTCCACTCGATCATATAATCTTCAAAACTGCTGATATTTTTTTCTTCCTACATCTTTACCTTTTCTTCTTGAGGCAAACCAGTAATTTCCAAATAGTTGTGAAATTCTCCGGAGTCCATTCCTCTTATCCCTGTGAAAGATTGCATTACCAGATTGATACTACAGCAGAGTTGAACTAACACTTTTAAAAACAGATTCTGTCCATCACATTCTTGAAGTGATGTGAATCAATCAGTGAGAACTGAGAAATGTTTCTTTGAAAACTAAACCTTAGGCATTATAGAAAATTCCCTGATACCACAATCTCCTTAGATTAAGAGTCCATACCATTGGAAATAAATACTTCAGGTAAAAACACCCTGGAGTACAGAGATCTCATTGAAAGAAAATTATTTTAATGTCAACCAGACCTATTAACATCTGATTTATTTTCTTTAGCTACAGAAAAGACAGTTTGCAATTAAAAGAAATGATGCAAATATGTAAAGATAGTTTGACTAATTAGTGCGAATTGGTATCTGTGACTTGCGTGTTCACTAAACAGAAGTGATATAGACATACAGTACTACAGATTTTCTGTTAGCACAGGTACAAACATTAAAATAAAAGAACAGAACCAAGTGTTGTAACACTTACAGGTGTCACTTTTTGCTCTGGTAGGTGCTAGTGGTACAGTAATGCAACTGAGAAATGTCTGTTTGAAAAAGGAGCACTGGCATCATGTGAGCACTTGCTTTCTGTCTTACCTTCATAGCATATAAGTAGTGGAGCAATCAGGTAGTGTAGTACGGAGATGGTACATCATGCCTGTGCACATGAATTTGGGACCTGTAACCATTTATAGTTCCATTGATTGTAAGGCCAGGTGGGACCGCTGTGAGTTTGACTTCCTGTATTACACAGGCTATAGAACTCCCCCCAACCCCACAAATAAAACAAAAAACAAACAAATAAAAACAAACAAAAAAAAGCCCCTCATCATATCTTTGTAGAAAAACATCTTATCTTGACTGAAAAATCACCACTGATTGAGATTTCCATGAGCCTTGGCAAATTGTTCCAGTGGTTAATTACCTTGCTGTCAAAAACGTATGCCTTATTTCCAGTTTGAATTTGTCTCACTTCAACTTCCAGCCAGTAGCTAGTGTTGTACCTTTCTTTTCTGAACTGAAGAACATGTTGTTAAATACTTGTTCCTCATATAGCTACCCTTAGACTATAGACAAGTCACACCTTAACCCTTTTTTTAAGGTAAATATATTGAGCTGCTTACATCTGTCACTATAAGGCATGTTTTCTAATCTTTTAATTGTTCTCATTGCTCTTCTCTGAAGTCTCTCAAGTTTATCAAAATCCTTCTTAAATTGTAGACACTTGAATTAGACCCAGTATTCCAGCAGCAGTAGTAGCAGTGACAGATAAATGTAAAATAATCTCTCTATTTTTGTTCTGATTCCCATGTTCTGATCCATGAATCACATTAGTACTTTTGACCACAGCATTACTGAGATCATATTCAGCTCATTACCCACCACAACCTCCAAATCTTTTGCAGAGCCTGTTTCCCAGTATAGCATCATCTTTCTTTTTTCCTAGATGTGTAGACTTAGTTATAATAAACTGCATATTATTTGCTTGTGGCCATCTCGCCATGCATTGTTCTATATCAGTGACCTATCCTCATTGTTCATTTGCTTCTCCAATTTTTGTCATCGGTGTAAACTTTATCAATGACTTTATTTTCTTCCAGGTCATTGCTTAAAAATGTTCAGTAGCATAGGACCAAGAAAAAGCATCTGAAGGATGTCACTGAAAAAAATCCACTTGATGATGATTTGCCATTACATTGAGACTTATCAGTTAGCCAGTTTTTATCCATTTAATGTATGCCATGTAGATTTTATATTCTGTTTTTAATCAAAATATATTGTGGTAACATGTCAAGCATCTTACAGAAGTCTAAGTAAATTACATTGAGTATTACCTGGTATCATACAAACTGATAATCTCATATTTGTCAAGTTTGTTGGACAAGATCCATTTTCCATAAATCCATTGGCTATGTCTACACTACAAAAGTTAGTTTGAATTAACAAAGTCAAACTAATAAGTTAAATCAAATTAGTGCACTTTGTTAATTCGAACTAACTGCCCTAATTCAAATTTATTTAGTTCAAATTAAGGCTTAATCCTGGTCTACAATGCCCTTAGTTTGAACTAAGCACTTAGTTCAAACTAATGCAGGTGTTACTAATTCAAAATAAGCTTTCATTAGTTCAAATTAAGGAACTCCTTAAGCATCCTTAATTCAAACTAACTTGCCTGTGTAGATGCACCCATTTTGATTTGAATTAATTACATTACTCTCCTTTATCAGACCTTCATTATCTTGCCACTAAATCTGTTTAAGAAGCACTTTGCCATGACATGTGGGACTGAAAACTTTGCCATGCTCTGACACTGATACTATGGCAAAATTTATTTATACAGTCTAAAGTAGTGAATGTGGTTTTTCACCCTTAGTGAGTGTATATAGATAAAGTGATCACATGTCCTGATTTAACTGGAACAGTACCAGTTTTCCATATTATGGCCTATCATTTTATATCAGTGAAAATATTTTGTTTTCAGAAGTACAAAATTAATGTTCAAGATACATTGATGCACCAAGTAGAATTTTCTGTTTACATACTGTGATAAACAAAATTTGTAGTGGAGACGTCAAATGAGTGCAGATATTGTCAAAGCTGTTCTTGTGCTCTGAGTGACTGTTAATGACACTTTTCCAGTGTTACATGAAAACCTCTTTCCAAATATTAAACAGTAGAAGGTTTTTTCTAATTAAAGAAATAGGCATATATTCCCATAGAGTCAAAATCTGACTGTAGCAACCTCAGGACACAATTTTTAAGCACAGTAATTTTGTGTCTTGTATGACTGTTGTGATCATGAAAGATGTTTTCATTAGCATACAATCTTTTTTTAAATTACTCTTTACACTGTGATTATCTCCTTTCATGCTCGAATAAAGTCTGTTAGTGTGGTGATTGCCATTGTGGCTGGTCCTGAGGAATTCCACAGCCACAACTTACTTCTTCAGATTTATTTATTTATTTATTTTAAGTGGACTCTTCAGCAAGAAACAGTAACAGGCCTATATTCTCTATGGATCAGGCACAGAGGGGATTGCCTCTCACATTGGCCAGTAGAGTATGTTACTTGCTTTTGAATTTCATCATCTGCAGATATATTACTTAACTCAATGCAAGATTGTGCAGAAATAGCAGGGATGGGGGAAAATCCACAAAATAAGAATTGGTTTGAACACCTGGAGGTCAGCCTCTGCTGAAGAAGTGTCTCCTTATCCCCATTCTAGCATTGTACTAGATGTCCATGGCCCAAACCTTCCATTAAATGTATACAAGGTACTCTATTTTGTGGAACCCCACTGAGTCCAAACTGTATCTTGTTGCAGGATCAGATCCTAAATGGATACATTATTCTATTTCTAAAACTAGAAGGTGCGCCATGAGCAGTTTTAATTCAGTGGAATCACTTGTCATCTTACCATGATACTGTATATCATGACCTATTTATGTGAGTGTACCTATCTCCACTGTTTCCCTGGTCTCCTTTCACCCCCACTTATTGGCATATTCACATTTGCATATTATATAAATCCCCAAATGTGATCTTTTTGTTTTTGTGGTGTTTGTACAGAGCTTAATCCAGTGGGACTCTTATCTCTGAATGAGATCCTCAGGCACTACCGCAACAGAAGAAATAAGTAGGTGTAATTTTTAAAAATAGTTATCTTGGATTAACCTCGCCAAATACTCAAACAGAACAAAATAGGAAAGGCTACAGTTTGCAGCACTAGCTCCAGTGCTACACAGGGGCAGCTAGTCTTCCGTGGGAGCAGCTCAGGAATGTTCAACCAATCCATGACTTAGACCAAGAGTTGACAACCTGAAAGATAAGAGACATTTTTTAGAATTCCTCTAATAACCAAGTGTTTCGAGAGCTGCAATGAGTGTAATCTCCTGGTAGAGGGAATTGGACCCAGGAGCCTGCTGCAGGGTCCCCTTGGGAGGGTAGGGGGAGCCTGGAATCAGGAGTGGACTCTCTGTAGGGCCCAGTGGCAGGGGGACCCAGAGCCAGGGGCAGGCCACCTGCAGGGTCCCATGGTGATGGGCAGCAGAGCCCAGAGCGACAAGGGGGGCAGCCAAAGAGCCTCAGGTTGCAGGTCTCTGGCTTAGACTGACTGAATATTTGTTAGCATGCAGTATTGTAGCTGTGTTGGTCCCAGAATATTAAAGAAACAATGTAGGTGAGAATATTTTATTGTATCTCAGTACTTTATTAGAGAATCACATGAACTATTACACTTGCAGTGTCCTAACATGCACTAATATTTGTACTGAGCCTCACATCACTGTTGCTGATCTTCTATACAGAGTGACTCCTTGCATCCTTGATGAATTTCCAAGCTTCCTCTTGTGCACTATTGGCATGTGCACAGTCTTGATTTTCTGGTTCTGTTCCTTTCTAAGGAGCTTGTGTAGTCTCCTTTCCTTCCCTAACCTATTTCAGTTTGTCTTATTCCCCCTAACAATTGTTCTGTCACTTGGTTTTGTGTGAATAAACTCTTGGGAGGGTGAGATGGGAAGGGTACATCTGTGGGGCTGCTCTCATTTTAAGGATTTCCTTTAAAAGAGTCAAACCTCTGTGTACATGCGATGCTGGAAGAGGTGTGTTCCAAGGATCAGCAGTCTTACTTCCTGTCTTACTGAATACTGGCAGGTCACAGTGAGGTTTGCATATAACCTGACTTGAGCTTATAACCTGACCAGTTATCTCCATGGGCTCAGGCCATAACTTTTTCCCCCCTATTGTATGTAAATATCCATGACAGCACTTGCTATTGGATTGTATCACTCCTAACAATTTTTCTTTCTTTAACTGATACAATACACTCTAACTCATCTTGGGGACACTTATTACAATTTTAAATGAAACATAAAATTTGAAAGAAAAGTTAAAAGTTAAGATTTCACTTCCCCTCCCTCCTGCCACAGATATGTAAAGTTTTCTCCATTCCTCCCTCTTTATCTAGCCTTAACTCGAATTCAGGAAAGCATGTATTTTGCTGTATTGGGGTCTACTGATGAAAAACAGTTAATAGATGGAAAAATGGAACATAGTTTATTATTTTGGTAGCATGGTTTTCATCACAGTTTTATTAGCAATTAAGGGCCCAATCATGGACTGAAGCAGTGCTGGATTCAGGTACAAGTCAAGTAAGCCATGACTTAGGGCCTCATATTATGAAGGACCTCTAAATATTTCTGTTATAATGTAATACACCTTTTTCTCTATTTCCTATGGTATGAGGCCTCTGAATTTTGATATAGCTTAGGGACTCAACATGTCTTAGTCTTGGCCTGGACTGGATTGGAGAAACTTAACTGGAGTGATTAGTACTGCTCTTGCGAATGGGGGTGAGATAGGGAGGGGAGAGATAATATATTTTTGGACAGGAACCAACAACCTCAGTGGGAGTTAGATTTCCTAACGTACATAGATTCTGTGCCCTGCTGACTTGAAGACCCAGCTTTTCAGTCAGCTTCCTCCAAATTTGTCTGTAGATCTATTTACAGTAGGTGCAAACGCACAATTGAATTGTCCAATTTTTATATGCAAATACATATTTTACATTTTGAGGGAAAGATATTTACTAACACCTATATATGTTGGCCACAACTGTGAACTCTTTGAGTCAGACAATGTGAGTAAAGGAGCAAAAATCCACTCTACTTGTCCCCCAGAATTCAGCTACCACAGTTTGTATCAGCTGCTGGCACTGGGTTCTTCTTTGTGGTGGTTTATGGTAAATCACAGTGACAATACAGTTTTGGTGTCACTGAGGTATGCACACATAACATGTAAGACAGAGAGCAAAAATGAAGACTGGATTCTGATTACATTCTTAAGATGGTGAAACCTGCCCTGACTGTTTCTGTAACATGCCTCTAACATGAATCCCTGGTCAAAACCAACTCAAACTCTCAAACACTTTTGTCTTCTAATGTGATGCCCTGGGAGGCTTTTAGGAAATAGGCATTCTTTTTCATCTTCCTATCACTTCACTCAGAATTGTTTGTGTATCTTTACTATATTCAAGTTAAGTTGTCTATATGTCTATTCCAGTTGTGGCTGTATTAACATAATTTCTACCTAGAGTTCTCTCTGTATTCTAATCAGCTTGCAAAGCTCTCAACCATTTTGTGATACTTAATTGGAAGGATATAAAATGCCTGGTGTAGCTGCTAAGTTATTATCTACTACCTTGACGAATGTAGGTTTGGTTTGGGGTTCAATTTCAAACACTTTATCCTCCAAGCCTGGATTTATATGCAACTGAGTGACATTCTTCAGGTGCTCTATGTCCACAGACAGAATCCAAAAGAGAACTATGTTGTTCCCTGGCTAAGTGGCATTTCTAGGAACCTGATTGCCCATACACTCAGATATAGGGGTGAGTGGAGTTAGTCACCATCTCATATTCTGGTTTAATCATCTGCAGTGGAGAGAAATGTTAGGGAAAAGTTGTTATTGGAATGTTAACAAAGTTGATTGACACAAGGCTAAGTTGGCAGGGTGCCAGACTGGGCAGCGTGCCAGGTACGTAACTTTGCCCAGATACAGGGTGATGTGTGCAAAATTAGAGCTACGTGCAGCAGCCAGAGAAGGGCTGTGTGCACAACACAGAGACAAGGTGGGAAAATGACAGCCTTCTGATTGGTTGGGAGATTTTATTTAAGTGAGGAACTCCAGAGGAGGGGTGCTGTCCTTCTGAGTGGCAGCCAGTGCACCGTTTATTTGCACAGGCATCGGACTAAGGAAAGAAGCCAGAAGAAATCCAGAAGAGATGCTGACATTGGGACCGGGAGGAGAAGGCGGCGGCAACACCCATATCATCGCTTGCAGCTTCCACCACAAAAGATCAATTCTCTGACCTGAGAGAAGGCCAACCGTAGCTATTGTGTCTGGGAGGGTTGGGCAGACAGACACACGGAGGGAAGCTGGGGTTGGTGTTTAATCTTATGTTTGATCTGCTTGTGAGTTTACAATAAACAAACTTGTTTTCACTAAGAAAGCGAATTGCTTTTTGATTGATCTCTTGGTGACAGATCCAGCAGGGTCAAGAACTTGTTTTTATCAAAATAGAGCAGCTTTTTGCTAACATTAAGACTAGTAAAACACTTCTGCCTCTGTGGAACTTCCATGGCTCAACCTCTGAAGGATCTCACTTAAGCAGGACTGGGCTCTTAATTTTAAAAATGATTGATTGTATGTGGCTAAATTCCCCATGTGTACTGACAATATTGTAAAATCTACTTTGACTAGGAACTATGTATTCATGTTTTCCAAAATCCACTTTAACTTGAGGCTTTGGCATAATAATTTTTTGGAACCATGTGTATTGCTGCTATAAAAAATTCTCATAAAGGCTAAGAATATATCTACTAAATTTCAATCCAATGCTTTTTTGAAATGATTGAGTTATAACTCTTGGAACAAGACAATAGGGCCAGAAGTTACAGCAGAGACATTATAATGGATATGTAACTAAACAGATCTTGGTTGTCTTTTTGGAATCCTTTCTCACTTCACTGTTGAATGCAGAATATGTGATGGAAGAACAGCCACAGCACATAGAACCAAGAGAGTGGAAAAGGAGCAAAATCCATGCTCAATGTTTTCATTTGGTCAAATGGACTTTCAGCTGCTTTTTATGCCATATGTTCCCCTTACTAATATATAGATGTAGATAAATAGTGTAGTGGTTTTCAAACTCTGGGTCAGGACCCACCCCATATTGACAGTGTCCTCAGCACCCCCCACTCCAGGGCCCTGCGCCTGACCCTGCTCTAGAGCCAGTTCTCCTCTTCCTCCACCCACTCACTTCCCCCTACAGCACTCCAGCCAGCTCCCCTCCTCCCCAGTTAATTTACCTTTAGTTTGGAGGACCCACCATCAGCCACTCCCTTGCCATGCCCACGGCAGGGGTTTACATCTCCTGCTCTGGGACATGTGCCTGCGAAGGATGGGAGATGAAAAACTCCCCTCCCCAACCCTTAGGAATGTGCTGATGTGCAGAGCAGTCTGTCTGTATTAGCCTGGCAACACAGGCAGGCTGCTAGTGCCACAGCCTGTGGCTGGGGGCACGGGGCAGAATATTCAGGGAACAGGCCTTGTGGGCTTCCACCCAGGAAGAGCCCATGATTTCCAGGCTGCACAGTTAACAACCTTCACTCTTATCCCCAGCAGACACAGAGTGCCTAACCACACCTGCTTTCTCTTCAGAGACTGATAAGCAACAAATTGTCAGCACTTAAAAATTCTTCCTATGCAAGCCTGTTCCATTCCTAAGATTAAAAACACTGCAGGAAAAAACACAGTGAAAACAAGAAGCTACATGAATGCTAAAATCAGAAAGACCAAAGGGCAGCTGGAGTTGCAGCTAGCAAGGGGTATGAAGGACAACAGGAAGGGGTTCTATAAGTATGTCAGTAACAAGAAGAGGATCAGAGATGGTGTAGGTTCCTTACTGAACAGGGCAGGTATCCTGGTGGTGGATGATGAGGAAAAAGCTGAAGTACTCAATACTTTTTTTACCTCAGTCTTCACAGGCAGGTTCAGTTTCCAGGCTACTACACTGGGTAACACAGAACAGAGAGAAGGAGAGCAGCCCTTGGTGAGGGAAGGTCAGGTTAAGGACTACTTAGAGAACTTGGATGTGCACAAGTCTATGGGTCTGGATAAACTGCTTCTGAGCGTGTTGAGGGAGTTGGCCGATGTGATTGCAGAGACGCTAGCCATTACCTTTGAAAACTTGTGGCAAACAGGGGAGGTCCTGGATGATTGGAAAAACACAAATATAGTACCTGTCTTCAAGAATGGATAAAAAGAGGACCCAGAGAACTACAGACCAATCAGCCTCACCTCAATCCCTGGAAAAATCATGGAGCGGTTTCTCAAAGAATCCATTCTGAAACATTTTGAGAAAAATAGCGATCAAGAACAGTTAGCATGGATTCACCAAGGGCAAATTGCACCTGACCAACCTTATTGCCTTCTATGATGAGATGACTGGATATGTGGATGTGGGAATAGCCATCGATCTGATATAGCCTTGACTTAGCACACCTTTTGATATGGCTTCCCACAGCATTCTTGTCAGCAAGTTAAGGAAGTATGGTTTGGATGAATGGACTGTAAGATGGCTAGAAAACTGGCTAGATCATTGGTCACAGCGGGTATGGCTCAGTGGCTCAGTGTCTAGTTGGCAACAAGTAACTATTGGAGTGCCCCAGGGGTCATCTTCATTATTGATCTGGATGATGGGATAGATTGAATGCTTAGTAAATTCATGGGTGACACCAAGCTGGAGGGAATGGTAAACACGCTGGAGGGCATGATACAATTCAGGGAGACCTAGACAAATTGGAGCATTGGGCCAAATGAAAGCTCATGAGGTTCAACAAGGACAAGTGCAAAGTCTGACACTTAGGACAGAAAAATCCCATGTACTGCTACAGGCTGGGGATTGATTGGCTAAGTAGCAGTGCTGTGGGAAAGGACCTCAAGGTTATGATGGACAGGAAGCTGAATGAGATGACAATGTGCTCTTGTTGCTAAACAGGCCAATGGCATATTGGGCTGTATCAATAGGAGTGGTACCAGCAGATAGAGGGGAATAATCACATCCTTCAATTTGGCACTGGTGAGGCCACACCTGGAATAGTGTGTCCAGTTTTGGGCTCCGCACTACAGAAAGTATGATGAAAAATTAGAGTCCAGCAGAGGGCACTGAAAACAATTAGGGGGTTGGGGCACATGACTTACAAGGAGAGACTGACAGAACTAGGCTTATTTAGTCTGCAGAAGAGAAGACTGAGGGAGGATTTGATAGTGACCTTCACCTACTTGAAGGGGTGCTCCAAAGAGGAGGGAGCTAGGCTGTTCTCAGTAGTAACAGGACAGAACAAGGAGCAATAATTTTAAGTTGCACCTAGGGTAGTCAAGGTTGGATACCAGGAAAAGCTTTCTCACTAGGAGAGTGGTGAAGCATTGGAATGGTTTACCTAGGGAGGTGGTAGAATTTCCATCTTTGGAAACATATAAGCCCCAGTTTGAAAAAGCCCTGGCTGGGATGATTTACTGGAAGTGGTCCTGCTTTTAGCAGAGAGTTGGACTAGGAGACCTCATGAGGTCCCTTCCAACCCTATGAATCTATGATTCTAATAGGCTTACCAAACATCACAGATCTAACATGGGCTCTAGCAGCATCAGTTGTTCACTTCACCCAACAAACTTCCTCTTGGGCTGCAAGTTCATCACAGCTTCAGCTCAGAGTGGGCACACTCATACTGTGTTTAATCAACAGTTCAAGGATCTTTGATTTGGAGTTTTCAGGAGCAGTAACTAGTGGAGAAGTCTCCCCCCTCCCTTCTTCCCTAGGATGTCATTTCAAAAGGCTAGGTTCAAAGTGGGTTGATTTCATTCCTCCAGTACTTGGCAGGGAATTCATTACACAGACTTTGTTCCAACAAGTCCTTTGAAGTTCCTAATATTGTTTGGAGATTGCATTAGTCTGACTCCTAGAGAAGGTACATACATTAAACATGTACATAATTGTGTATTTTTAATACAGTGGACCTCAAGGGTATTAAACTAATTCAGGAAGATTTAACTTA
The DNA here is from genome assembly GCA_007922195.1 of Podocnemis expansa. Taxonomy (NCBI): domain Eukaryota; kingdom Metazoa; phylum Chordata; order Testudines; family Podocnemididae; genus Podocnemis; species Podocnemis expansa. The sequence goes on along the minus strand of ML681990.1, from coordinate 33,437,040 downwards.
ATTCAATACAGTTCATTTAGGTTATTGTATGATTGAAAGTTTCTCTTACCAGCAAAAGTTAGTTCAATAAGGGATATTATCTTACCCACTTTTTGCCTGTAACATTCAGGATATTGTCAGTCTATGACAATCCCCATTTTACAGGTGAAGATGGAAACATGCAGAGGTTAAATGACTTGCCCCCAGGATTTTGCTGCTAAGCCAGGTCTGAATCTAGATCTCCTGAATCCAAGTCTCGTACCATAACCACAAGATCAACCTTCCACTTAACATCCATCAATGTTGTTCTAGAAGCTCTACCAGTAGCCTATATCAGCCATTCTGCTCTAATTAACTCATCTCCCATACAAATAATGCAAATGGAAATACATTTAATTTACTGTATGTAGTGCTTATGGCCATTATTGATTTTATAATCCTCATTAAGTAGCATCTTGTGCTGCAGAACTGTCATCTATCACACTATTTACAGGTCAACTCAGTATTAGCTTCCCATGCAACCTCAATAACATGTCTTGGTCTGAACTAGAGTAGTGACTATGGTATCAATGACCCCATCCCAGCCAGTGTGAGAAACTGGGAATGCCTGGGCAAGGACTCTGAAACATAGATATGGGAGAAGACAGGGACAGGGTTGGAGAATCCAGAGAGATGAGATTAGGACTTTTGGGGATTGAGATGAGAAGATTGAGACTGGAACAAGGATTTAAGGGTAGGGAAGACAATTGTGACAGGCACAGGTTGGAGGGAATGGTGCAGAAAAGGTCATGGTTGGAAGGGGGAATGACTAGAATGGTCTTTACCCACTAGGGAACACTCCCTTACAGAGCCTGGAATAGTCACACCACTCCTTTGCTGTTACCAACTATCTATAAAACCTACTAGCAAATTGATGTCGACATGATGACACCACATGATGGAATCTGTCATGTCATAGTTTGCTTTTTTAATAATCTAGGAAATTACACAAACAACTTTATTAAAAACATTATTATGATTATGAAGTTAAGCATTCAGAAGTTGGACAATATCTTCACAACCTGAATTTTGCTCCTTTTATCCAGTTATAGTCTGATATGGTGTTTACATGATCACATTCTACCTTTTCCATGCATCCCCTGCCTCATTCAGTGTGCAGGATGGACCTGCTCTGCGGGTGAATCAGAACTGAGTAGCGAAAGAGAATGTTTGTAGGAGCTCTGTGTCATTGTTGCAGATATTAGGTGTGTGGTGAATGAAATGGAATTCTTGGAACTGAAAGGATCATTTCATGGTTAAAGCATTTGAATAATGCCCTGGAGAACTGGATTTTGTCTCTGCCTTTGCCAGAGCATTCCTATGTGATGTTAGGCAAATCACTCAACCCAAACCTTTCACAAGTGGTCAGTAATCATATCCACCTCACTGGACATCTACTTGAGCCTCTGGGATCTGGATTTGCAGAAGTGCTGAGCATCCATACCTGCAGCTGAAGTCATTGGAAGCTATGCTTGGAACATGTCAAATGCAAAAGCACTAAAAACCAGCTCCTAGGCATCTCAAATTGGGTCCCCAAAATGAGTGGATACATCTGACTATAAACTTGGTAGTGCCATTTTGCCATGTGTCAAATGCGGAAAGGAAATGTTTAATTTTGTCTTTTGATTTGAATGGGGTGCAGTAAACAAGGCCACATATTAGACACTCAGGGTAAAACAAACTATTGAATAGCTGTTCATTCTACATAGGCAACCTTAATTCTGGCATTTCCTAAAATTCTGTGTGCTTCATTTTGCAGCTTTAAAGTTCTTTCGATGTTGTCTTTGTGTGTGCATGTCTGTCCTACACAGTAGAGTATCCTACCTTTACCCCAATCCATAGTGGTCAAGGAATAACCCAGTTAAGACAGCTGTGACCTTTTCCAATTCATAGGGTTCCAGGTGTAACTTTCTGCAGGCTTCTGGAGTCTAGCAGGTGAAGGAGCCTGACACAACAGACAACACCAATATTGTTGTTAATTACCAAATCAGAATAAACACACTAATCATACAGTGCTCACCACTTCCAATAAGGCAGATGATGTCTCTCGGTGGCCAATCAGGATTAAATCATTTAGGGATCTCAGCTTCTATAAATACAGCTGGCAGGGCGTTGAGGTCTAGCAGATATGATAGGTTCCAAAGAACTTCTTTGGGGATCTCAGTTTATACAGTTAGAACTTGAGTTCTGCTTAACTGTACCTTACCCAATAATTTTAAACTAAAATATCAGAAACATAATTCAAAATCTGTTATGAAACAGTTCTATAACCAATCTTATCCTGCTGCCTTTAAATATTGATTGAAATATTACATAATCAGTTATGCAACAGAGAGAAACAATCAAAGAACCAGATAGAAAGCATCCAGATAAACAATTGAGATGTGGGAAACGAAAGGAAAGCCAATAAGATGTGCAGATTTTACATTCACAACTGTTAATATGTGATGCCTTGCTAGACAGAATGCTATCAGTTTCCTTTGAACATCTTGAGATCTGTTTTCTTTGTCTGGTGGTAGTGGGTACTATTAAGGACAGTAGCACCTTCTTAGCAGCCGGATACAGCATTCTTTTGATAATTTAGAGGGAGATGTGAAGATGTGACCACATACTACTTAGTTTGACTCTCTGCCTCTCCTAATATGGTCTCTACTGCTCAACCAAAGAAAAAGGCCTCAGACCTTACATTTGTGTATAGAGTGCACAGTGTGGTGTACAATCAAGTCCATTATTACTGTACAGTAATGTGGCATTTTTCCTAATACATCTGGCATTCCTGTATAGACTTGACTCTGACTTTTCAAAATACCTTGGAAAGGAGAAGAAAGTCAAGGGGATCAATTTAGAAAAAAGGATTAATAAATCAAACCTAGTAAGTTTCTATGGTGATTGTATAGCATTGGAGGGCAGGTTGAAGATGAATGACTAAGAAAACAGGACAACTGTATACACAATGTGGTAGCTTTATCATTAATTTAATTATAGTGAGCAAGTGAACACCAGCAGGGATAAATAGTGAGTGGTAGACATTATCTAGAAAGGACTTGAAGAGGGTGAGATGGATGTTTATATGCTTCTACTATATATTACTGAGGGCAGGTGGCAGTCAAATAGAGAGACACACATTCCCTTAAATAACTTGAATACCTGTGTTTGAGTTCCCTGGTCCTAGAATGTCCAATACATTGAATTGAAGGAAGGGGCCTCCCTTTGACTCAGCACTACCCCAGTTGCTGGGGTGGTGTTCTAGGACTGACTTCTTGATTGACAGAAAGATCTTCACAGACCTGAGCAGTTGATCAGGAAGTTCAAATTAACGATGGCAAATTTGCCACTGTCAGTGAAAGCTACCCCTGAGGCAGAATAGTCCACTGGCTTGAGCACACAGAAGTTCTGAATTACTAACCTGTCTCTGCTGATTGACTTTGTGGGCTTGGACAGTTACTTCACCTGCTCCAGTTGCTTCATCTGCAAAACTGGTAGAATACTGCTTACCTACTTCCCAAGGTGAATTTAATTAATGTTTGTACAATATGTTGAACATGTAACATGTAAATAAGTGTTGTACAGAGAAGAAGTAATAGAATTAGGTGACCTTAGAGGATCTATTAGCACTGTAGATCCATTGGCCTAATATTAGCGACAATTGCAAGCAAGAACATATGATGACCTGCTGAGGGAATAGCAAGAGAAAAAAATAACAGAAGCTCAAAGTCTTATGAACCACCCCAACTAGTGTGGTAGTAATGGGAACTTTTAACTACCTACTCATAAAATGGGGTAGGATGAAATGGGAAGAGTAAATCAATACAGGGCCAAATCAATGAAGACAATAAGGTATAAAGTGGAAGGTCTAAATCAGTGATGGCTCCCTACTGTTCAGAATCATGTGTGGGAGGGTATGAAGTTCCCCTTAGTGAATCTCTTTTCTATTGAGGAAAGAGAGGGAGGTTCTCTCTCTCTGGAATTAGAAGATGGTTTGGATTAACACCAGAGATCCCTGGGGATCTGTGCTGAGATTGCATGCCTCAGAGCTGTCTCTAGCTGACCTGCCCTTTTCCTTAGCTCCCTCATTATGTGTTCTTGGATGTCACCTACCCTGTAGTCCTGGAAAGATGAGTTGGTGATGTGGAGGTGGCAGATGCCCCCAGCCTCACTATTTGCAAGGAGGAGTCATTCTGGTCCTACATTTATGGCCCAGTTACTAGTTGACTTTCTTGCACCATAGATGAATGATGGTACTAGAAAAATACAGTAATTATTTTGCTTTACTCAGGTTTGACTATAAGTTCTACCTCCTATCCCAATCCCTTCTCTTTTCTCCATCCATGCATTATCCCTCTAGACTCAGGTCCTGTACTGAATTGTGTGCAGAGTGGTGAAGGCAGTGAGACTACATATATGCCCAGCAGCCCACCTGCAGCACTGAAGCCTTAGATTTTGAGCTCAGTGAGGCAGGACCCGGGGCCACAGACATGGCTATGAAGCACCTAGCATACTGCTGCTGTTCTGTAATGACCTATTAACCAAGCACATTTGGGGATTGGCATCATTAAGAGGTGTCTGTTTATATCATACAGCAGTGAGGCTGAGATGGGTGTATGGCCAAATTCAGAAGCAGTCATTTTATCTGGTTCTGGCAGGGAGCACTAAGGTCTCCACAGGGGCAGTACAGTTGTCTTTTTCCTTTCTTTCCAACAGAATGGCCACTGTGATTAGTGTTCCAGTTTTACAGCAGAGTTAGTGGGATCGAGTTCTATCTAGCAAAGAAGTAGAAAACAGTTTCCCAGCTTTGAAACTTAGATGTTCTTATGAACAGCCAATCTTCCTGAACTGATTGCAGCATACCTGGCACTTGAAATCTTTGATTGAGGTGCCACAGAACTCCAAAGCAGCCCCAGCGAAAAGGCTGATTTCTTTGTAGAAGCAGCAGAGAGGCAATAGACATTAACAGAAAATCAATGCATTCTGTAACTTACAAGTTCACAAAAGAGACAGATGAAGCAACATAACATCCTCTGGTGAAGAAAATCAGGCTCACAACACCATGACTGAAAGAAAGCTTGGTTCAGGAAGAAAATGGAGTTGAATTTGGAACCTACCACTGTTTTTCATAGTTAGTTAGACCATATTAAACTGGCTCTCAAGCCTGGTTTATGGGCTCAGATAACATGTCCAGTCATAGGTCTGTAGGAGGTTCACTCATTTTGTATAAGATAAGGAAGAAATTTAGAGTGACTTCAAACTGGCCAGACATTAGGACTTGATGAAAGCTACCCTAGAATCGGTGGGTTACTCACCAGTAACCGTCCTCCTTTGAGATGGGCTGCTCAGATCCATTCAGTAATAGGTGTCTCCATGCCGGAGCGCCAGATTGGTCAGAAAAACTTTTGTCCTAGCCTGTCAGGAGAGGGCAGGTTGCCTCTGCCCCTCGCGCCACACCGTGGCTATATATACGGCCACCTACTGACCCCTCCTCAGTTCCTCAGAGTCGCCAACTCCAGATGCGGGGATGGAGGGGAGGGACTTGAATGGATCCAAGCAGCCCATCTTGAAGAAGGACGGTTACTGGTGAGTAACCCACTGTTCTTCTTCAAGCGCTGCTCGGATGCATTCAGTAATAGGTGACTACTAGCCATGCTGATGGATGTCGGGTGGAGTTGGTCTTCCACCTTCAGCACAGCAACACACCCCACCCAGCGCAAGATCTTAGCCAGAGTCAAGAGGCAAACAGGCTTTGACGTGGCACAGAAGAATTGAGAACTAAGGGCCAACCCAAGACAGGGCAGGACCGAACCTGCCAGGACATAAGAGTATAAGCAGATCGGACCAAGAGTCACCATAACAGGAATAAAGGACACAATGTGAACATAGAGGGTTGCATTTAGATGCTCCACATAAGTGGAAACATGAAGTATGACGGCCAGAATATAGTGTCTGGCCATGGGGCCTTGCAGCGTGGCCTCGTGGGAGAATGCTGGAAGCCAACAAGTGCGGAGTTAGCCATAATAGCCATGGCCCACACGAGAACGAAGAAAGGGTGGAGATTACTTCACGGACTGATCACCCCAAGTCCCTAGCTGGAACCACAGAGTCATGGACTAATCTGGTCTGCTACGGGGTACGCAGGTAGCCACAGGAGGATAAACTTATCCCTCGGCCTGGCCGCGACCAGACCTAGTGGAGTCTGGTTGATGCGAGTGAGAGTGAAGATATGGGGGTGTGTGGGGTGGGACCCCGAGAACATCCAAGAAGGGTCTCACGAGACGCTTCACAGCAGCATACAGAGGGCCAAGCTCAGCAGTGTGGAGGGGCCTAAGGTATGCTGGCTCTAAAAATCAAGTAGTGCATGAGCGCACGTTTTCAGTGGAGTCAGGTACCAAGGACCGGGTTCTCACAGGAGAACTCCGGGACACAAGCACCACAGGGAGGCAAGGTGGCCTGAGGTAGTGCTACTGAATTGGTCCTTGTAAGGACCTCGGTAGCATGTGAGTTTGCGGGGAGGGTCCGCTTTGGCCTATAATCTTGTGGGGTTCCGCATCACGAGGGCCATCATGCGTACATGAGGGAGGGAGATCAGGGATAGCACCAGCTATTGCTTGGCAACCCCAACGAGGGGGCCAACAGGTTCGTAGAGGTGCCGTATAAGGTCATGGTCTTGAGATCCTATAGCATTACTAGGAGGGATGGCGCTACCACTCTGCCGCACCAGTGTGGGTGCCAGGGAAACTCCTGAATACAGGGATATCCCAAAAACACAGATGCCAGAGAAGATTCATTTTTCTACCACCTAGGAAGTGAATCCACCAGCGAGTGACAACTGCAGTATCTCAAGGGTACCCTTGGGTTAGAGGACCGAATGAAGTATCGTCCCCAGCCGAGAAGTCGGAAGGTGATTTGAGGGAGTACAATCCCTAAATTCCTGGATATTGCAGGAAGTAGGCTTTAGATTGTTTCCCTCTGTTCATCACATAAATGGATGGGCAGTGTATGCTAATGGTTCCTCAAGAATTGAGGAGGAACAGCAGTATTAGTGGGGCACCACCAATGCACGTGGAGGTGACCCCGCGGTAGAGCTGTAGGTCTGCAAGCAGACGTAGTGGGAAGACCCCAAGAAACAAAGGATGGGGGGGACATGACTGGGAGGCAGAAAAGGCAGCTACAAGTCATTTGGGGAGGATCCCCTCTGCCTAAAATGTGGTCTCCTGCCTGGTTATGATGGGCTGGTGCCGTGGAGGAGGGCGCTGATGAGGGAAGGCCCGACGGTATCCCACCGCTGTTCCCTTTCTGTGGGGATGTGACTTTGGTGCCGTCCCTTAGGTTCCCCTATTTGTAGGTTGGAGTAGGGTACACTAGGCCCCTGCTTCGCAAGCGAAGGGCATAAGAGAAGAACTGACCACCGCATTTGTGAGGTGGGCTTAGGACGAGGGCTCCTAGGGTAGGTGCCCTGGCAAGCACTGAGATCACCCACAAGGTAAGGGTGTGTGGAGCCCTAGTTTCTGTGACGAAGGGAAGTGTGGGTGGTGGAAGTGGGCCGTTCACCTTGGCCCTCCCTCGAAGGCTAAGATCTGCCATGGCTAAGCGGACGTGTCCCCCTTGACGAGTAGGAGGTAGTTCTTGTCAAATTGGGGTGTCAGGGTCACAAAGGGCTGGTTACTTGTTATGCTGACGGTATGTGAACGGAGGTATCCCCGACCTGGACTTGAGAAGGTCTACCTGATGGAGGCATCCAGATCACAGGCATAGTCCTGTGTCAGAGTGAGCATCAAGTATGCACATCTCAGAGCCTCTGCAGCAATGTTGGGCTACTATGAGACATGCCTCTTGTCCCCAGCAAGAGTGTTGGTGCAAAAGATGCAGGGTTGAAAGGATGCCCGGGGAAGGGGAGGGAGGGGCGGGTTCTCTATGAGTGCCTGAAGTAGCTGCTGCTGAGGGAGTGTAGGGTTGGACCACAGTACCCGGGTACCATTGGTGCAGGCAGGGGGCGTCCTTGTGTTGGCGAGGCCATGCCTCCCAAGATCAGAGGGAGGAAAACCCGGTCAGGGTTGGACGCCTGCAGACGCAGTAGCAAATAGGAAGGGGGGGGAGGGTGGTTCCCACCAAACCCCATTCCCCTTCGAGGGTAGAAGGGTGTGTTGACCATCTACTGTGATGATGCCCTGAAGCCCTTACTCCCTGAGGGTTGAGAGTGGGATGGCAGTGAATTGGGTGGGCCCTTCCCTGCGGGAGAGAGTGGGAAGAGGTCCCAGCCTTTGCAGCGGATGATGGTGGTGAAAGGAAATTCCCTGTGGTCCCACTATGGAAGAAATGGGTGGGAATTTGGAGGGGAAGACCAAGTGGGAGGGATGGGTCCATGGGGAAGCAGGCCAAAGTATTTGGCCTCTCCCTGGGGATCTCGAGTGGTGCCCACCACTGATAGGATTTCTGGGGGAAACAAAGCATCCCCTTCAAAGGGCAGGTTGAGGACCGCCTGCTGCATATTAGGGGGCACTCTAGCCTGCCTAAGCCATGCCACCTGGTGGATGGTTACTGCCGAGGCCACGGTGCAAGTGGCTGTGTCCACCACATCGCGCGCCGAAAGGAGGAGATCTTGAGAGATTATGTTGTGTTCCTCCAGAAAGGCATCATGCTCCTCTCTGGCCTCAGGTGGGAGCAAGCATCGAAATTTTGTGAGTGACTCCCACACATCCAGCAAGTATCTGCTGGTTATGGCTTGGTTGTTTGCCATTCGCAGTTGGAAGGCCGATGAGGAGTAGACCTTATGGCCCAAAAGGTCCAGTTCCCTGGCTTCCGTGGAGGATGGAAAGAGGTCACTGGGGGGCTCCCCCGGGCCCATCGCCATCTGCACCATGTCCCTCGGGGGAACTGGATGACCAGCAAGAGAGTGAAAATCTGACTCGGAAACCCAATATTTAACACCCGCCGTGTCCAAAACCAGGGCAATGGAACTTGGGCTCTGCCACTGGGAACACGCAAGGTCCCATACGCTTGGGTGGGGTGGGACTGTTAAGGGTTGCATTGAGGCAAAGGTTTGCCCAAAGAGGGTAATGGGGGGGAGGCTCAAGGGCTGCACCTCCATACCTAAATGGGCTGTAGCCCAGTGCAACAAATCAAAATGCGCCAACAGGTTTCTCGTATAAGACCCTGGTGCCGGTGAGAGAGCGATACCAGGAGTTTGCCGTGGTAGGGAGGGAGTTTCTTGAGGGGACCATTCCCGTGGCCTGAAGTGGAAGGGCAACGGGACTGATGTGCGGCACCAAGGCCGCTTGGAGCCCCTGGAAGGTCCTTCCTTCGGACTGGAAGCGGGGGAAGGGGACCGAGACTCCTGGGGTGGTACCGGTGACGGCGGGGTGGTGCCATCCCCCACTGGAGTGGAAGATGGGGGGCTGTGTGGTCAGGGTGAACACCCAGGGTGGATCCAGGCATTGGATATGAAGGCTGGTTTGCCCATTCTGGTTCCGAGTGGGGCAGGGTGTGTCGGGAGTAACAGGAGGGCTCGTGCAGCCTCCACCGCTTCTGGGGTGGATGGCACGAGGAGCGACTCCATGTGGCTCCGTGGCAAGTCCTTGCCCATGGAGAAAGGACTGCCTGGGCGGGAGGACTCCCGCTCCTGCGGCACTGGGCTATGGCGAGCCTGTGGTGCCGAGGGTGAATATGGCTGGTGCCGGGGTGAGCTCAGTACTGGTGAGGCCGGACTGCACCGAGCCATCGGCGCCAGAGATGATGGGGAGCGGTGCTGGGGTGATCCTGGTACCGGCAGTACCGGGATACCCGAGGGCAACCTTGAGCAGTGCTGGGGCACCGGGTTGGCGCTGGGGTGCCAGAGTTGGCACTGAGGTTGTGCGGTGGCAGCAGTGGCTACCAGTGGTGCGATGCCACATAGGCTCCGGTGCTGAGCTGGGTCTCAGTGCCGGACGGGAACCCAAAGCCTTGGGTGAAGGGTGCCGGGCCTCCTTGGAGGCTAGGGCACAGCGCTGCTGTTCTCTCTCCTTGATGGTTCGAGGTTTGAAGGAGAGACATATGGAACAGGCCGAGACCATGTGGTCTTTGCCCAGGCACCTAAGGCACTACCCCTGGGGGTCGTCCTCGGGGAAGGCCTTGCTGCACTTGGCGCAGGGTTTGAACCCTGGCATGGTCACAAGATGTTCTGGCCCGATGGTGGGGAACTCGTGGTGGAATTAAATCCACGAAGAGATGCTCCCAGCCAGGCAGTCAGCTTGTAGAAAGAAGGACAGGCTGTTTGCTATTCGCAAGGAGAGGGCGTTCCACATCCGACGTGCAGGGCGGAAGAAATGAAACCAAGGAGGGGTTGGGAGGCGGCCGTATATATAGCCACGGGGTGGCATGACGGGTGGAGGCTGCCTGCCCTCTCCTGACAGACTAGGACAAAAATTTTTCTGACCAATCTGGCACTTCGGCACGGAGACACCTATTACTGAATGGAGCCAAGCAGCACTTGAAGAAGAATCTGAAGCTACAAACCTGTCAGCTTGAATGCCAGGAGGGAAACTGTAACCAGGACCTGGGGCTTGTGAAAGATGAACTGGCCCAGCAGCAAAAGTGTCCCTTTGCTTCCAGAAAAAAATGGCTGAGGTTTGATGCTATTCACAACACAGAACCCACTATACATAAGTTGTAGTGTTGCTTGATTAGCTAACTTTTCTCCCCTAGTTACAGCACCCATATTAAACAAATTGCAGGGGACTTCTGCTGGAAGTTTATGCTTACTTATTGGGTATGTCCACACACACTCCTTATTTCGAAACAACAG
>ML681990.1:33411356-33425851 GCA_007922195.1 Podocnemis expansa | reverse complement strand
GTGTTGTTTCGAAACAAGCACTCCCCGTGTAGACATAGCCATTATGAGCCATGCTGGTTCCCAGGCAGCTGAGACAGTGATATCTGTTACTCAGCTTCCTGGGTCCCTTGGACTCCCCAGGAAGATTACTTATAAACCCAGGAAGCTCCTAGCAAATACCATCTCTTCAGCCAATTGGGCACCTGCATTGCACATAATAAATAAGCTTGGCTCATGTGGTGGGCCTCAGGGGAAAAGCAGGATATTGAGGTGAAGGAAGGGCTGAGCGTGCAGGGGTGCCACAAAGTGGGGAAGGAATGTGTCCTGGGGAAGAGTGTGGGTGGAGCATGAGCAGGGCTGCTAACAGAGGAAGTGGGACAGGGAGCTAGCTCCATATGCTTCTCACAGCCCTGGCCTTTTTAAGTCACCAGGAGGCCCTTGAGAAATTGCATTTACCCCACATGCTCCATCAACAGACCTTAAAGCAAATCACATTGAACAGGAAATGAAAAGCTTAACAGCCATAGTTAATCCAAAGCTCAGGAGAACTTTCCACACTGTATTCTAAACTGTAACTTCATCAACAAGACCTTTCTAATGTAAGGATGTCCTCACTCATGCCCACTATTGAGGGACTCTATTTTCAGAGGGTTTATGCTACCCACAGCCACCTGGCTACCCAATTTGCATGTACAGTTGCACTAAGTGATACACAATTCAACATGCATAAGTTTGCCTAGCTTAGAAAAGGCTCCCCCACAGTCACTTTTCAAAACTCATAGGAAAAAGTGTATATTAGTCAGAAGTAAAATTGAGTACTTCTTTCAGTTCCTATGCTTTGACTACAGGATTGGATCTGTCTTCATTACTTATGTTAATAGTAGTAAGTCAAGTCAAGTCAAGTCAAGTCATAGGCATGTTAAGCAGAGGTGTTAGCCACTACACTATTTGCAGGGCTTACTTATGAGCCCACTCTTGGCCCAGTGCCCCATTACATTGGATGCTGTGCAAATACAGAACTAAGGCAGCTTGTAAGAGATGAGTTTATTACTGTTTGAATTTTGGTTCCCCTTTGACATGCAAAGGGCACAGAGACCTTTCAGTCTGCAGTTACCAGGATCTTCTTTACAAGGAGTGAACAAAAATCCTATCACCTTCTAATGCCCTAAAGCCAGAAGTCCCTGGGGTTTGTTCAGAAGTTTAGCTAAACCTCACTACTCCCTACCCCCTCTTCTCCCCCTCTAGCCTTCTGGGCCAGCTTACAAACACTTCTGGGTCATCTGGGCAGCTGCCATCTCCTTGCCAATCAAGATCAGGCAACTGCTTAGCCTGGGTAAGTGAACAGCTGCCTTTTTGCAGGCAATCAGCACTTAGCCCAGCTGATTAGCTCTGCTGCTCCTCAGCTGGAAAGGCTGAAGGGCTGGGGTGGCCAGGAGCTATCCTCCAGCACCCTGTTACACAACCCTTGCCCCCCAAAAGCTTAGGGCGGTATGTGGGTGTATATGTAATATACCTAATGGAAATGCATTAGAGGAACTTAATTCCTTGGAGTAAGGATAGTTAATTGGGATGCAAGAATATATAAAATCACAGTACTTAATAAAGCTACATGGTTTTACTGAATAGGGTGTGTATTGGAGTCTGAAATATTTAATGGCTGTCTGCAGCTGAAAAAGAAGAGGGAGGAAGAAAATGTCATTACTGTATTAAATATGTAATAAGTATCAGGGGTTCAGTGCAAATATCTCAATGCAGGAGTTCGTTATGACTTCCTTATTTGCTCTTTTCCTCAGAAGGGCAGATGACTCAGTGTACTTGTGAAAGAAAACACATCTAAGTTTGGAGTAATTTGCCTAGATATGTCAGAAATCTTTAATATCAGACTTAACATCTGGAAACAGACTAGTCAAACTGTTGCAGAAATTACACTGCAAGTCTTCAGATAAGTAGTGGATGAGGTTTTCTTTTCTCCTGTGTTACAAAAACAAGGAGCTTTGATGGACAAAGTGTTCATTGGTGTTCTTTAAAGTAATTTGTGCAGAATCTTGCCAAATCAATAAGCACACAGCAATACCAGCACTTGCTTAGGCAGCTGATGGGGAAAGTTTCAAGGTGATAATAAAGAGCAAGGTTCACTATAGGGTTTCAAGATATGTTATGACGTAATGCTGAAAACATGGCAAGGTGAAAGGTTGTGGAGAGCTCTTTGGATGTTTTCTTTTCTTTTTCTTTTTCTTTTTCTTTTCTTTTTTTTTTTTTTAAGGACAGTTGGCATTATATTCACTTCACTGGAATTCCCAGTACTAATCTTTGAGGATATCAGTTGTACTGCAGTTAAAACCTACAATTGGCCCATGCCAGCTGACTTGGGCTTACCAGGCTCAGGCTGTGGGGATGATTTAGGGAAGTGTAGGTTTCTAGGCATGGTGTGAAGCTTGTGGTCTGAGACCCTTCCACCTCACAGGGCTTAGACCCCGGGCCCTACCCTGAGGCCAAAAGTCTACAATGCAGTGAAACAGTTCCACAGCCTGAGTCAGTGAGCATGGGCCAGTTGTAGGTGTCTAATTGTTGTGTAGACAGGCCCTGAGAAGATGTAGGCTCAGGAAACGGAATACCCATGGAGAACCCATGAATAAGACAGTACCTACTTAGGTGTCAACTGAGTAGTGACCAGGTATTTCCCCATGGAGGTATTTGAGGTGCAACTGAATACATTTTGCATTTGCCTGTCCAGTTAAATGCCACATTGTCAGGAAAGTTCCATGAGAGGCGTAGCAAGTTGCCAGTCTCCTATAAATAGCTCATTCTGTTCCCTGTTGCATTTAAACACAAACTGCTTGTTCCCCAGCCCCTATGTAGCTGCTATATTTGACATAGAAATAGGACTTTCAATTTACTGATGCCCCATAAACGTACATTTCAGATATTAGGAGCAGTAATACACCTATATGCTGGTGGGAAGGGGAGAATGAGATCCAGATGGGCTTACTCCTCCCCGTACCCAGTGCCTTCCCTAGAATCAGAACTGTGCAGGCAAAGCTCCTCCTCCCAACCTTCTGGGAGGGCATCAGGATCTATACAACCACATCCTTTTCTCTAGACACATCAGTTTAGGGAAGAAAGAAGCTTCTGAGAAGATGACCTTCCCAGCAGGGCTGTAACTACAACAGCACCAATGGGGCTTTGCCCCAGGCATGCTGGAGCAGCTTAATAGAGCTGCTCTATTAAAGGGTGTGTTTCACGGCACCGGCTCCAAGCACCGCTAATGGCAAGGGGCGCGTTCCGATCAGAGTGCATCCCAGGCGTGGGATCACCGCGTTACAGTTTTGCTTCCCAGAAACTAAACCAATAGAAGCAGAGACAAGTAGCTTTGGTGGGGGCTGTCAATGCCCCTTGTTTACCACCTCAGAAACCCTCAGCTGCTATCTTAGCTTTGACTTATTAGGTGCTTGGGCAGTCCTTTCATCATTCAGAACTGTATTACACACAGTGGTCTCATGAGTTCATTTGGAAACTATAAAGTGGTGTGCCTCAAATTAATTAAAGGTAACAAGATGTGCCATGGCAGAGAAAATGTTGGAAACACTGTTCTACTTTATTGAACAAAATTAAAACCCTGTGTGCATTTTATATCAATAAACAAACTACATCAGTGAATGTGTTTTCAATTTCTGCTTCTCATGGAAACACCTCTACAGGGCCTTGAATATCAAGCAATTGCTTGGACTAATAGGGCAAAGACAATGGTAATAATAGCATAAACAAGATACCCTGTGAAACTTAAAGCATGTGTTTGATTGGCCCTCTCCAGTGCCCTACTGCACTGAGGAAGAGTGGAGAGAGATTGTAGTGCCAGTAAAAGCAAGGAGTCCTGTGGCATTTAAAGACTAGCACATTTATTTATGGCATGAGCTTTCATGGGAGAAAATCCCACTTTGTCAGATAAAGATGGGGGAACTTAGAGAATGGGAGGTATCATTGAGTAGCTCATTTTTTGTTGTACTGATAACCATGCACTCTGTGCCCTTTACACTTTCTAGTTTTCTCTCTTTATACAAGAGGGTCATTGATATGTAAAGGTTTTGGCATAAGGCCTAGGCTGGAAACCTTTGTTCATAGGCAAAAACTCTTCATTGTGAAACTCAAACTACATGAAGATCATCTGACTGTGGGCACATACATACAATGCAAAACAGCCAAGTTCAGCTGGAATGTTTTCAGACTGGCAAAGCTGGAAGCAGGCCTGCTTGATCCATTCATAATGAGCTTAAATAATCATAGAATCACAGAAACTAGAAAAGACCATGAGGTCATTGAGTTCAGTCCCCTGCACTCATGGCAGGACCAAGTTCTCTCTTAAGCCATCCCCGATGGGTGCTTCTCTAACCTGCTCTTAAAAACTTCCAGTGATTCAGATTCCATAATGAGTTTTACTGGTTTTGTTTTGGATTGCATGTGGGTTTGTCCTAAAAGCTTAGTGTAAAGTAAGTCCCATGTTAGGTGTCTTGGCACCAGGTTCTAATGGCTGCATAGACATCCTGGCTATTAAACACCCGTAGCTGGGACTGTGTCAGCTGGGCTAGTGAAGTCAGCCTGTGTTGCTTTAAAATTGTAATTCCAGGGACCTCTCTGATATCATCACCCAGCTCTTGCCTGCATCAACCACCCCTGAGGACTTTGACAAGGGCTTTTTATCTCCAGCTGCAGCTCAATGAGGTAGAAACCCCCACTTGTGTCCCTGTGTGTTATTAAACAACTACATTCACTCCAGCTGTAGCTACACTTCAAAGGTAGGTGAGACAGCCTCATTAGAAAGGACTGTATTGTTATTAATGAAACCTTATAATTGCTGTGAATGTTGCCATAGGCTGCTCATGTTTTATTTGCTTTTCTTCTCAAGGTGTGCTTAACACATGGATAGAGGTTGTAATGTCTGTACAATGCTTCTGCAGAGCTCTGTAGTGTCCCTGGATGAAAGTACCATACCAATGCTGTTGGTAGTCCAGAAGCATGTTGTTTATTATTATAGCGGGCAGAACCTCTCTACACCTTGCTTTAAAAAAATATACAAATAAAATTATTTTACTGCACGACAGGTCAATGACACTTACGACAATGAGTTATAAAATCAACAATGGAAAGAATAACTGAGACCAGAAATGATTTCAGAGAGAACCTGTGGAAAAAATAATAGAATGAAATAATAGTCGACTAGGATCAAATTATGACTGAACACTATAGCTCCACCAGCAGCAAAGAAAAGCAAATTTATTTACTGGATGAGCTTTCGTGGGAGAAAATCCCATTTCATCAGACACTTTGAAGATGAGGGAAATTGCAGATGGGAGTTCCCATTCTGTAAGTCTGACAAAGTGGGATTTTCTCCCACAAAAGCTCATGTGATAAATGTGTTAGTCTTTAAGTGCCACAGGACTCCTTGTTTGTTTTTGCGGATCTAGACTAATATGGCTGCCCCCTTTGGAACTCAGCAGCAAAGATCATCAGATTTTTATTTCTATTCCAACCATGAAGTTTGCCACTTTCATTGTTTTCTGTGTCTGGTAAGCATTTGAAGTGAGAGAGGTATTTGCTGATGATAAGAATGGTGGGATGAGGTTGGCTTTGATGTGTGGGACAGATCTGCCAGTGTTTTGAAAGAATGTAGTATGTGGAGGGAAGGGGTGAAGAACAAACGTGTCTAACGTACTTGAGCTGCTTCCAGATTTGAGGGCGTATTGATGCCAGACCAGGTACCTGGCAGAGGCATCGCTGGCCCCCTGAAAATGAACAGGGCCTGAGTCCAGACCTGGCCCTGCCCCATGGTCCCAATCAGGCCCCTGGGCCCGATCCATCCCACCAGTTCCCTGGTTGGGGGCCAAGGCTTGATCCAGCTCCAGGTCCCTGGCTGGAGCCGGATCTGGCAGCCACAGGTTCCCATTTGGAACAGGGACCCTGGCCGTGGGTCAAGGCTAGAATACTTGTACCAGCATGGCAGTGGCCTGGCCCCAGGTCCGCAGCTGGGGTCAAGGCCAGATGTCAGGGAAGCTCAGGACTGTTGCAGTCTCTGTGAGTCTGCACTGCCCATGGGACTCAGGGCACTGGTGCTAGGGCTGGGGGCTCATGCCCCCTGTGCCCATCCGCAGCAATGCCCATGGTCCCTGGCTTGAGTTAGAACAGCACAGGGTGGTTCCAACTTATGTCTACTTTTTAGGATACCCAGTGGATCATTCCATTAGCCAGGGATCCCCAATACCTAGAGATTCTTTAACTATGCCCCCTTTGTCCTGAACACACTTCTGCTACTGGTGCCAACTATGAAGATGGTATAAATGCTGCTACAGTGACTCCACAGCACTTGACTCTTCCCCTATAGAAGAGACATTCTTAAGGAGCCAGAAAAGCTAGATTTAAGGCTGCTTTCTTTTGCAAGGAGTCCTGTGGGACTTTAAAGACTAACAAATTTCTTGTATGGGCTTTCATAGGTGTAATCCTGCTTCATCAGATGCTTGCAATGGAAAAGGAAATCTTACAGTATGGAAGGATTAAGTATAGGCACTGAAGGGTAAGTCAAAGATCACTCCAGCTATTTCAGCAAACCAAACAAGTTGTTTTGATTCAACCAGTGTGGAAGAAATAAATGTGTTAGTCTTTAAAAGTGCCACAGGACTCATTGTTTGTTTTGTCAAGCTAGACTAACACAGCTACCCCTTGGACCTTGTTTTGCAAAGCTGCTGGAGTTGGGTTGTGAATTGGCCCATTGAAATATAAAGATGGCAGACCAGCAAGTCTTCCATGAGATTGTTGTTCTGTCTGATATATAAAATACTGTTTCCTCACTGTTCCCTGGAGCTCAGCCTCCCTTTCCTTTTAATTCTGTAATAAAAAAGAACAGCAATTAATGCTGTATCCATTGCAGGATATGGTGATGTTGCACTGTCATTGTGAGGTAATTTCCAGATTCACTGATGGAGTCTCCTAGGTATATACAAATGTCATGAGCTCTCAGCTGAAGAATGTTTGCTAGCTATTCCATATGATGATAGCATATCTGGGTACTTAGCATGCATGCCATCCATAAAAACATTCTACTTCTGACCTTCAAAAACTTCTGTGGTTACTGATTTATATTCAGGATCATTACAGTTCATTTCATCATAAGCTTGAGGATAATTGTGCAGTGATTAAAAGGGCCTTGTCATGTTTTCTTTCAGAGACAATAGTTTGGTTTGCTCATTTTCTAGGTGATGTTTGTAAATTGCTAATTTTCACTGATATAAATAATAGGACTTGGAAAGTTGTGAACACTGGTGTTCACAGCTGTCATGAAACAGAAGTGTGTTGCTTCTCCAGTATAGTAAAACCTTTGAAAACTCTGCATGAACATGTGCATGTTCAACTAGGCATACAGAGGCTGGTAATTTGGGAAAAGGTTAGTCTCTAGTCCAAAAGGAACATTCTGTGTTTTAGCATGTAGAACAAGAAAAAGCTAATCATAAAAGAATACAGATCTTGCAGCATCTTCATGGAAAGACATACTATTAGCTTAACCCATGAGGGTCTCCGATAGTGTGCTTCTAGCTTGATAATCAGAAGAGAATGGGCTAATGCTGACCTTCTCTGCTGCCATTTGCAAAGTGGGAGTAAGGGGATGAGCTTCAGTTTTCAGTAGAGTGCATTGTAGGTTGGGATAGAGAGGACACAATGTTCATCAATGAAATAGTGGGACACTTCTAGATGACTCCTGGGACCCAAGTCAAGTGGGACTGCATCAACATTGCAAAACAATAGGACTCAGACCTAGGGTCCTGGCTTGAGTTCAGACCCTGCAGGGTCCTGGACCATGGATACAAGCTCTGGGGTAGCACAAATGCAGTGTAAATGCATGGGGGATGGATACATCTTTAGTCTTGGGTTAAGCACAGGCTTGCATTGCAGCATAGACGCACATAACTATACCACTCCATATTGTTATGCAAATTCCCTCATGGTGGCTATAAGTTAACATCTGTCACACCATAAAGGCTGTATTTTGTCTCATTTGTCTTAGACCTTAACACCCCGGAGCACTTAGAAATAATTGCATTTATTGAAAGACCCAAGAAAGTTCTAGTAAGCTATGAATGCCATGGGAGCAGGGCTTTGTGAACAGGTTCTCAGCTTTCTCTTTTGGAAACTTTCCTGTTTTTAAGGTCAGCATCAGCACAGCAGTGTCCTGACTTTTATTACTAGCCCATTCTCCTTCAGACAGCGTAACATCCTCTACATTAGCTCATCATTAGTCACAGACCAGGGGTGGCCAGAGCTTTTAGCCACCTGACTTTCTTATAGAAGATAAAGAACAGAGCTAAGGTAAACAGGAGGGTCCCACATGGGAAAAAATAAAAAACACTTGGATCAGACTGATTTAGTGACTGCTGCTAAAAGTGTATGAGTATTTTAAAACATATATCTAGATTCTCTGAAAATGCATGGAAAATTGATTAAATAACTTCTTTAGGGACATTAATATTGTAAAAAAAAAGGTTTATGGTTTGCTAATTAGTCTAATGGGGGGGGTGAGCAACCTTTTATGAAAATAATATTTTAAATACAACAGTGTTCCAACCTTTGAATATTAAATCAAATGATGCACAATTGCAACAAGAATGAAGAGATTCCTAAAAAAATCCATTAAATTCCTAATTCTGGTATAAGTAACAGGAAAAGAAACTCAGTTCAAAACTATAAGCATCAGATGTTTTAACCAACTAGCATTTGTCAAGCATACTCTAATTATTCTCAAATATATATGTATATATGCATACATATATACATGGACTGATTCTCTTCTTTTACACCACATTTATTGCACTAGCTGAATTAGCTTGTTTTTTCTTCGGTCACTTTTAATCAACCATTCATTTTAGGTAAGTCTTGTAGGAGATAAAAATGTGTTTAGCGTCGTTGCCCTCGAACCTTGGAAACCCAGCTGTGGGACGGCTATTGTTCAGTTTCAGTGCATTTCAGTGGACCCTAAAGTAAATTTCCTGTCTGCTGAGGCTCACGGATATGATGAGTGATAGGATTTTTTTAATCACACATCTTTGCATCTCACTAGATGGCCTGATAAGCAGCTTGTACGTGTGTGAAAGGAAGGGAAACAGGAATTCCTTTCGGAAGGGTGACAATCTTACCCAACCTAATGCTAGCTTAAGGCAGATGTTCCAAGCAGAAATCTGCTGAAATGCATCTTAAAACTTACATAATTGCCAGAAATAAAACACACATTTATTTTGGCTTTGATTCCAATCATTGATCTTGTTTATGGGGTTTGGGGATTTTTTTTAAATCAGTGCCAAGAATTTACTTGTGCCAAAAATTAACATCCTAGCATGTTGATACATGGAAAAACAGGATCTGGAATATCAGTGCAACAAACTTAGGTCACAATGGTTGTGTTCGTTAGCTTTTTATTTAAAGTATTAAGATATCTTGTATCATAACACCCGAAAGGTGAAACCCAGCATTTCCTTAAGGATATATTAACATTGTATTCATAACAGTGAAGATGTGAGAGATGGAGATGTTTTACATGATCTGTCTATTCCCCCATCTCCATGCAAGAATGTTTCATACAATGTCTCTTCCAGTGTTCAGTCTAGTTTATTTTTAAATGTCCCAACAGAAAAGCCTTCTATCACTATCCTTGAAAGATTTTTTTCCCCACAGCTTATGAGACTTCCCTTCCAGGGGTTTTTCTGGTGTGACCCTTTTCATGATCAGGCTTAAATGGCCTTACTTAATTTGCTCCCATTACCTGACCTGTTCTTACCTCAACCAGGGTATCATTCCCTTACATTGAAATCCTGAAAGGTAGTAGTATAAAACAGTTCTCCCCCCTCCACCCACCATAGTAGGATGTGGTAACTTGAGTTTAACTAGGGCAGGAGCCATAAAGGCTTGGAACCATATTTTTTAAAAATCACAGTTGAGGTGAATTTTGCTTAGTTGCACTCCTGTAAATCTGGAGAAGCTTCACTGGAGTTAATGAAACTACTCTGGATTCACACTAGTTTAATTGGTTTAACTGTAGGATTTAGCCTTTGAGGCCCTGGGCAAAATGGGATTAGGGGAGAACTAGTTCAAAAGATTTGGAAACCAATAGAAAATATCTTTGCCCATAGCAGAGGTAAAGAAGATAGGGACATTAAGGAGACCGGTGCTCAGAGGCGTTGAGTATCCTTCACTTTCCTTCCCTAGGGAAAACATGAGGGAAGAGGTTAGTTTTACAGTTTGTTGGGAAGGCTGCCAGATGTGGACACAGATCCTGGCCTCTGGCTCAGGGCCCCTCCCCTCCCCCTCAGTCGCCGTGCCAGCAGGACAGGAGTGCTCTGACTGCCCTTGCCCGGACAGCACTGAGCCAGGCAAGGGCAGGGGGAGTGGATTATTGGGGTTTGGGGGGCTGGAGCATGAGGCCCCCTTTTTGCCTGGAGTTGAATCCCCTAAAGCCTCTTCGATAATCCAGCCCTCCCTCCGGCTACTGCCCAGACCCAGAAGATCCTGTGGCAGGATTTGATATTGGAAGTGGGTCTGATCTTCCCCCATGCTGCTGGGAGCCCCCCAACCGGCAACTCTTAGCTGCTACTCCTAGCCAGGCTAGGGCACTCCCAGCAGCCTATAGATCAGACTCACCTCACTGCTGCCTTCAGAGTCCAGTTCTGAAGTCAGCCTGGTCATGAGTGTGATGATCCCGTCAGACCCTTACAAGAGGGTTGTGACCCTTCTCCTGCCCCACAACCCCATTTTGGGTCAGGACTCCCTTGGTTACAACATTGGTCAATTTCCTCAGTTCAGATGTTTTCATCTAAAAAGTTGCATTTTTCAAATCCTATGGCCATGGAATTGACTAGAATGGACCATGAATTTGGTAGGGCCTTACGAAGATCCATAAATTAGTCTACTCTAATTCAAATTTAGAACTACCTACAACACAAATAAATTGGTTGAAATGTAAGTTAAATAAATCAATTATGCTTTATCAGTTCTGGCCTTCTCTTCCCCAGTTTTAACACCTCTAATCCCTTTTGTCATTTTATCATAGCAGAGCACTAGCTCTAGCTCTGCTGTAGTAAAGGTAAAAGATCACTTTCTGTTTAGAAGTGAACTATTTTAAGTGCTCTCAAGTCTCCATACCAACTCTTCCATGCCTCAAGTGGATACTGCATAGTATTAGTGGTCTACTTTTTGAGATTATTTAAGCAAGGGGTTCCTAAAATGCAGCCCCAGAAAGAAACCCAAGGTTTTTACAAAACAATCTAACATTTTTTTGTTGCATATTTGCAGATGAAAAGGGTTCTGATTCTTCTCAAAATGATCACATTTGCTCAACTAGTGCATGGCATCCATTGTTCTCTCAGAGAGGCTGTTCTGAAGAAGTTATTCAGGGCTAATTTAGGCAGAGGAGGTCCCTGGATGCTAAACAGAGGCACTTAAGAGTCAAATAGTCATACACGAAGACTAGTGCTCTGTTAAAGCAAAATGTTCCAATGCACCCTTTCATAATAACTGGGCAGCTCACAGTGCTGTGTTCTGGTCAGTGAACCTGAGCTATAGGATGCACTGTGAGTTTGTGGCCCCTCTTGGCATTGTTCAGAGATCTGATCTGATGTTCCTGACCTCTCTTTCTGCCCTGTTTCTGCTTCTGTATCTGGGAACAGCAGTCATTAGTAATAGTACCAAAGGAACAAATCTTGAGGTTTTCTCAAATCTTAAACTAAATCACCACTAAAGTCTATTTGAGATTTTTCTGGGTAAAAACCTTGGGATTTATCCTAGTGTCACTATCGGTTTGGCCACAGGTGCTTGAAATGGTTGGGTGAGTGAGTGTCCTGTATAGCCAGTCAGCTCTCTGTCTCTTGCAGAAGGGCTTTCTAGGGCTGATTGAAGGATAGATTGTTCTGTGGGCATGGTTCCCCATTGTTCTGCACCTCCAAACCTGCTTCCATCCATGTGAAAAAGAAAGGGGCAATATGGAGAACTATCCCTTTGTATATAGCATCCATGCACAACTGCTAATTGACCTACAGAAGGGGTCTTTCTGTTTTGAAAGCCAGAATGATTGCTTGGGAAGGTGGGCCATACTACCTAAGTCACTAAAATGTAGAGCGAAGTGCCACAGTCAATAAAACCAGCTGTGCTTTCCCTTTAGGGGAAATCATAGGTCAATTTTGCACATTTGTTAAATGGGTGTGAGGTAGGTAGAGGTTAGGGGGGACTTGTTGTGTCACACCAGCATCCACATGAAGAAGAGGTTTGCCAAGTTCCAGCAGAGGCCAAGGTGACCAGGAAACAGGCTTCAGGAGTGACGTAGAGGAAACTTGGTGGGGTTGCTTAATTAGATTACTCAGCAAAGAACAGCAAAATTAATGGCAAATGCAGTAGGCAGGAATCTTTTGTTGCTATTTGTTAGGGTGCAAAAGGCAACAACATTCGTTAGTTAGGGGGTTTTGTTTCTACTTTTTTCTGACAAATTAATAAAACTCTATTGCTAGGTTTATACTTGCTTATCCTGTGCCAGGAAACAATGTCTATGCCTTTTTCCTTTCTCTTTCCTCTAAGATCTTGGCAGTTAACAAGCTGAATGAGGGAGTTCCTTAGCAGCTAGTGTGTGTGAGTGCGTAGGCTGTCAGGATTTTATTTTTAATTCTACATAGTCAGTGAAGATGACAGGCAGGCTACAATAAGCAGTGAAGATGACAGGCAGCCTAACGTCAATAGTAAAACCAGATAGCCCTGTACAGACTGTGGGACATGGCCACAGTCCTGTATGGGTTGGCATGCCTCTGTGCTCTCCTGGGCAGAAACTCTGAGAAGCACTGATTGGAAGGAAACACACTGCTCTTGGGGAGGATGCAGCATCCACTCCCTTTTGTTTTGGTTTCTGACTTCCAGTAGAGAGTAGAGCTGGCAAAAAAACAGGACATGATTTTTCATGACAATTCAGTGGATATTTTGGTGAAAAATTGACACTGGAATTTTGAATTTCATTTGGTGCCTCAGTCATGGCTGCAGGTGGTCCAACATTCTGAAATTTTCTCAAACCTTTTTGTGAACATTTTTCATTTTTTTAAATGTCAAGTATTGAATTAGGGATTGTTTTATTCTAAATTTTGAAACATTTTGGCCAGTAAGGCCCTGGCATCAGCTCCTCCTGACCTGCTTCACCAAGGCTAGCTCCTTCTCAATCTCATCTGATGCAGCTTATAAATACATTAATATCCCTCAAGCAGTTGAAACTAAGGGCTAGTCTACACTTAAAACGTAAAGCAGCACAGCTGTATCAATACAGCTGTGCTGCTGTAAGAGTATTTGTGTATCCATGTTGTATCAATTGGGAGAGAGCTCTCCTTGACATAATAAAATTAATTCACCAAGCAATGGTAGTACAGGCTGTCTTTGGGGGGTGGGGTGAGCATCTTGGGCATTTGCCCAGGATTCTCCTGCACCATGGCCATGGGGTGCCTGGACAGCAAGGGTGCCCAACCAAGGGGGCCAGCAGTAGTCCCAGGAAAGCCAGAAATGGCAAAACTCAAGGATGGGGGCCCCTTCCTTGACTTGTACCCCGGGCCCTGGAATCCCTAAGACCACCCCTGGGTGGTAGCTGTGTCGGTCAGAGAAGGTTTCTAGCCAGCATATCACTGTGCACACAATCACTTATGTCAGTAAAACTTGTGTCACTCAGAGGTATGTGGTTTGTTTGTTTGTTTGTTTTTTGTAGATGAGCCTAATCCAGATCAACAGAGGAGTATGCTTTTGGAACTGCCAGTCCAGGATTCTCATACCCATTCTCCAGGCACATGTGGCTACTTACAGAGAAATGTCAGGGTCTTTTTAGTTAAGGTTGCACCTGGGATCCTCTTATTACGCTCCAACTATATCCTAGCTAGAGGCTTCGATTGGCATAGCTATGTTGGTCAGCAATGTGATACTGGAAAGACATAGCCATGTCAGCCAAGCCTCCCATGTAGATGATGTTATACTGCAGTTTTGCTTCTATAGCTTGTTTTGTTTTGGGGGTGCTGAATCCATGTTAGGAATGTTTCGCTGGCATAATACAATGGTATTCTGTAAAGCACTCCTAGTAGAGACAGAGAATGATATTGATCCTACTTCCTCAACTGCCCTCACGGTCCAAAAGGAAGACGAATCTCATGCTTTCAGATTTTTAGGGTTATATCTAGAATATATTGTACAAAAATAGAGATTGACTTTGCAAAGATTTCAAAAAGTCAGTTTAAATTTTTCCATTTGCATGTGTGATGAAATCTCCATTCCTTAATCTCTGTATCTCTGCTAAGGATAACATCCATTTCATAAGCAGTGTAAGGGACATGTCCTTGATCCTTTTTCTTGCTTTCAGGTATTTGGGTTTGAGAGGTAAGTATGTTGCTATCAATCACCAAACGTTTCTCTCTCTCTCTCTCTCTCTCTCACACACACACACACACACACACACACACACACACACACACACACAC
>ML681990.1:33383173-33411346 GCA_007922195.1 Podocnemis expansa | reverse complement strand
ACACACACACACACACACACACACACACACACACACACACACACACAGTGGAATTTCAGAGGGAGCAGATCTTCTGAGCCAGAAAGTGCTGTTCTTATATTTTCAGGCTACTCCAAACAAAAGAGGGAATTTCCCTCCTGTTCTTTACTTCCCCATTAAAATCTTGCTTCTCTTCCCTTCCTTTTGTCTCTTGATTTTGAGTGTTAAATTGGTCTTAAATAGTCCTATTGTCATGGAAACGAATGTAGCTGTGTTACAAGAATCAGAACACCAAAGTTACCCCCTACTGTGTCATATCAGATTTATTTTATTCAAAGCATGCAGCAGGGTGGATTCTGTCTAATGACTGTGTCCTTGCAGTGCAGTCACATAACTGTGTCTTCAACTTTGCCAACCCTACAAAGAAAGCAGTAAATGTGATCTGGATGACATCCTACAATACATCCAGTAATCTAAGTGCTCACCTGTGAGGAAGATTGCAAAAAGGAAGAAGATTGGTGGATGCCTGTGAATTCTAGTAGTTCGTTTGCTTTAATTGAGGCACTATTAAAGATTCATAGAGTTTAAGGCCAGGTGACAGGTGATAGATTATGTATTCTGCTCTATTTTATATGTCAGGCCATTAAATTTCACTTAATTACCACTGCATTAAGCCCAATAGCTCGTGTTTAAGTAAAACGCATTTCATTTTTGGTTTAAGCATATCTTCTAGAAAGGCATTAATCTTGATTTTAAGACATCAGGAGTTGAACCATTCATTATTTTCCATCATTTTCCATAGAAGTAGCTTGTTTCTATGGTTAAACATCTTCACTGTTAAAAAATATGTGCCATATTTCTCATTTGAATTTGTCTGGCTTCAGTTTCATGCCATTGGTTCTTCTTCTGTCTTTCTCGGCTAGATTAATAATAAGTCTTTTGGTACCCAATATTTTCTCCTTGTGAAGGTGTTTATGTGATCAAGTTCTTGCTTAATCTTCTTTTTAATAAGGTAAACAAATTAAACCATTTAAGGCAATGGCGTACTGAGAGTGTCTGGTGCCGGGGGCCAAGCCCACATTTGCACCTCCCACACACACGGCACGAGGAGGTCTCAGCTCCACCTCCCAGCTGCCTAGTGGGTGGGGTCTGTATCTGAGAGGGCAGCAGCCCCACAGCCTGGCCCCAGCTGAGACAGGGAAGCCTCACCCCCCACACACTTGAGGAAGGGAAGGGACAGCATGACATTCTGCCGGGTGTTGCTCAGCGCCTTCCCCTACACAACAAAGCAGGGACCCAGGGTCAGAGCCTCCTACGTTGCCTGCTCCCCCCCGACACCCCATACGTATCTGTCAGTGCTCCAGCTCAGTGTCGGCTCTGACAGGAGGTGGCCTCCCCCTTCACAACATCGGAGGGGCTCAGGATCTGCTTCTCTCAGAGCCTCCTGCATCCCTCCTCCTGAGCCTTATAAAGGGCCAGCCTGTCCCCCCAGCACACCTTTCCCTTTTAAGCGCTTGCCTACACTTCAAGGAATTTAGGCCCCACCTTCCACCACTGCTTTAAGGGTTTGTCTACAGATGGGACCATTTAGGAACAGCTATTCCTCTGCAGACACTCTTATTCTAGAATAAGGGTGCCTTGGTCCCATTTAGTTTAACCCATCTGGAAAGTCTCTCACTGCAAGATGACCCTGCCAGCAGGTTCGAAAGTTTGGGGACCTTGGGGGGCAATTACTGCATCAGCGTGGTATGGGATAATCTTTATTGAAAACAGGTGTGGGAGTAAAGTGAGTTGTGGGGGGTACATGTGGTGTGTGTGTATGAAGTTTGTCACAGTGTCTCTGCAATGGAGTGTTGTGGAGTGTTCAACCTCGTGGGGTGCAATGAGTTGGGAGGCAATGGGGGTTCTCTGCTAACTTGACTAACTCACAGTAACTTAAAAAATGTCTCAATACCATATAAGAAGCAGGGGGAGGGGTGTCATGCAACTTGGTGTACCGCAGAGGTAGAGACGAGTGGAAACCAGTGGGAGAAGTGGGGATTTCAAGGTTGGCAGAGAGGGGAGGGGCAGAAGGGGGTCATGGGAGCAGAAACGGGGCTGCGGGAAGTGGTGGAGAGGGAAACCGGACCCGCAGGAAGCAACAGAGGGGGTGAAAGAAGCCATGGAGGCGGCAAGGACAGGAGGGAAACCGGAGCCGTGGGAAGCGGCGGGGAGGGAAACTGGAGCCGCGGGAAGTGGCAGAGAGGGAAACTGGAGCCACGGGAAGTGGCGGAGGGGGTGAAAGAAGCCACGGAGGCAGCAAGGACAGGTGGGAAGGAGCCACAGGAAGTGGCGGAGAGGGAAGCAGTAGAGGTAGGAGGGGAAAAACAAGAAAGGCCAAGGGTGATTTAGGGGAAGAGTTTATTTAACCCAGGGGAGTCACACAGGGGAAAAGTAAAAGTACTTGGCCAAACAATTCTGAGGGGAACCACTAAACAATACAATGTTACACACTGTCTTAACACTTCTAAGGCAAATTACACTAAACAATGTTGCAATTTACAATGATACTTAAAACAGCTAGAGAAGAGAGGTACACTAATCAATATAAGGCAGTAACAAACAGTTGAGGACCCGGAAACTTTCTTAAACAGTGAAAAGAAAAAAAAAAGGCAGTAAGTTAAGACAGGTAAGGAAAAAGCAAACAAGCCTGCTCCTAGGAATGTGGGCTTGGAGAAACTGAAGGAGACTGGTGGCAAAGTAGCAGCAAAAGGTTGGAAAACTTTATTTCAAAGAGAGCTACAGAGGCAGGCTCTTACCGATCCCAGCAGCAACAGCATTACAGACGAGAGAGAGAGAGAGACTCGTTACTCGGCCGGCAGTTTCAATCGTGATATGCTCGGGGAAGAACTTGTGAGCGGAGGAGGTCAGCGCCTCGGTGATCAGGCCAGGCAGGATGTCAGGAACCATCCTGCCTGATCACCCCAAACTCTGAGCTTTTAAACTGTGTTTCCCACCAGTGGCTATGATTGGCCACAATTACAGGTAAGGGGGAAACTCAGGTGGGCATGACTCATGCCTTCACTATTTCAAAGATCTAGCAGTTAGGCAGTGCCCACCTATGCCCAGCCCTGAAAAGATCAATGGGGTGTCAACGGCCATCTAGTTAAGTTTAAGGGGACCATCTAGTTGAGTTGAAGGGGCCATCTGCTCCCCTTACATTCTTTACATACCTAAGTGATGGCCCGGGAGGGGCGGCCATCAAATTAATTTAATGAGCAACGGATACAAGGTATTTTCTCTAGCCTTAGAATTGTATACAGCTAGTCCTCACTTAGTGACCTACTCATTTAGTGACCCCTCAGAGTTATGACCGGCTCTCTGATGAGTTGGTATTATGGCGATGTACGAGAACTCGCATCAACTCTCTCAGATTACCTATATTTACAGTACACTATGCAAACTAAGTTCAGTACATTAGAGCTTAAAACATTTAAAATATATATGAAAAATGTTATAAATGATGCAAAGGTGACATTAAAACTATCTACCGATGGTTGAAAAACCCATTACCAGTAAAGTACATTATGCCTGAAATACCGGTAAGGGCTGCTCCTCGTTTAGTGACCAATTCGTTTATCAACCGGGTTTCAGGAACGGAACCCGGTCACTAAGTGAGGACTACCTGTATTTGGCTCTTCCTTGTACTCTCTCCCATTCTTCAATATCCTTTTAAAAAAGTGGACAGTCACCAGAGCAGAAAAAAGTATGTTAGTGTCAATCTGTCATGAAGCACCTTGTGAACTGTTGCTTTCTTCCTTATCCATAATTTGTTTTCCTTGTACTTTCAGCAAAGTTATTTTCTTCTTTCTTTCACTATCTTTTTTCTTTTATCCTCCTCTCCTGGTTTCAAGGGAGAGGTCCAGTGTAGAAAGCACAAACCATGGGAGAAGGGGAGGAGACAAAGCTGGCTTTTAAGTCACTCTTTGCCATTGAGATTCTGGACTGTTCTGCTGTGGCCAAAAATTTCTCACTTTTTAAAAAAAAATCCATGTTTGAAAGCCAGGCCTTTTAGTTTTTTGGATTTCCTTTAAAAATTGTAAAATTTCTGTGCAAAATTTAACAGAAAAAAAGCACTAGTTGTATTGTCTGTGAAAATGGTAACAGTGCTTACCATTCTCTGCACATTTGTAGCTCTGTGTAGGATATTTACTCTAGGAGAGTATATTCTGTTACACTGTAATCAGTCATTGCTGGTATGTGACTGAAAGATCCTTTTGAAGGCATAGTGGGGAAACAGCTTATTTAAACTTGTCCATTGCTAAGTGACCATGTATGCAATGTCATTGGCAATGGAGTCATGTGCCAGCCTGTCAAAGAGAGGTGCCTATTCAGCCCCACCAGATTTCTTTGTTAGTACCAAGTTGCTGCTTGGGGCATTATTAAATTGCCTCTTCCCAACTCACTGTGACATGAGGGCACATGGCGCTGCTGCTGAGAGATGGACATGGAGAAGTTTATCACTCATGTCAAACCCATGACTGTGTGCATTCAAAACTCTACTGCTGGTGATTCTTTTGAAGTGGCTTGAGCTTTTTAACCAAGTGTGACAATGATCCTTGCCATAGTGGCTTTAAAATACAATTGTGCTACAAAATTGGGAATGGTTGCTAACGAGCTTAAATGGAAGTGATGGGAAATTTGAAATATTTGTTTCCTTTTTCATGCATCTGTTGCTTCCATGGCAACACTGATCAGAGCTGGAGGGTACCATCTTGCCAGATTTTCAGCACTGGTGTTTACAGAAGCAAGAGATCATGGGCTTGATGAATTAAGAGCAGCATGTCCAAGGGAGAAAGAATACTAATAGATCTAAATGCAGGGAACTACAGCTGCCAAATCTCCATTACCATAGATATGAAGCAAGCATCAGTTCACAAACACAGAAAGCATTTTAGCCTTTGCTAGAAGACATGTTTCACTCAGAAAGAGCAAGAGAATCATCTGCTAACTAAGAAAGTCAGAGTGTATAGGCTACATCTTTTTGAAATTATCCCCAGTTTGTAGGACTTATGCAAATAAAAGAAGCACAGTTAAGCTTCCCATGACCTGTGCTGGGGAGATTGTAAGTCTTAGCTGCTAGCCATGAGAGACTGAGATCATAAAGCAAAATACCTAATGATGACCAGCACATCCTCTTGTGTCCCTGGCTGTAGAACTTTGTGTTTCAGTTACAGGCACCATTTATTAATAGCACCACTAATTAGTAAGGTTACCTGACATTTTCCATTATAACACTACATTTTCACTTGGCTTATATTTTTACCAAAATTTCCATGCCAAGTGGTTTTCTCCAGCTGAATATTTTTAGAGACATTCTGACAAAATGGTTCAGTGATTTCAGAGAATAAGGCTAGGAGAAAATGTTCTTCCCATGTTTAAAAAAAAACCTGGGGATCCTTTATTTATGACATGAGTGTGGGGGAGAGTAGATTGGGGCAAGGAGACTAATACTGAAGGTTGGCAGTAGGGGAAAAGGTAACTGGCACTGGAAGCAGAGACAGAGACTGGTACTGACTGGGCAAAGAAATGGGGACTGACAGCCAGTATGTCAGGGACAATGAGATCAGATAAGATGACTGCAAGATCTGTAAGGGTATGTCTACACTTACAATTTAGTTCAAATTAATGAGGATTAATTCAAACTAAATTAATGCATGGCTACAGTGGCTTTCATGACTTCGAACTAAGGAATTCCTTAGTTCAAAGTAATGAACGCTTACTTCAAAGTTATAAAACCTCACTTTAATGCTTAATTCAAACTTATTAATTCAAATTAACACAATGGAGCCACGTTAATTCAAGCTAACCGTTAGTTCGAATTAACATGGTTTGACGTCCTTCTTCCCAGGGTACCTTCCAAGGGCCGTAATTTGGCTGTGTGGTACCCGGGGCAGGCAGCCCCAAAGGTGCCACCCCAGGCCCCAGTCTGGCCTTGGGCCCAATCAGGCCCCAGTCCCCTGGCTGGGTGGGGGTGCCTTCCCTGCCACCCACCAAGCGCAGCCAGGGCCAGGCGGGGGGGGGGGGGGGAGCACATCACCCCCAGCTCTGGCCACATGGAGCCAGGTGCCCGGGAAGGCACCCTGCCCCTGGCTCTGGCCATGCTGAGCCAGGCGACTGGGGAAGGCACTCTGCGCCTGGCTCTGGCTGCACTGAGGTAGGTGCCAGAACAGCACACTGTAACAGCAAATCAAAACAGTTGTAAAGATTCAAACACTATTCCCAATACTTACACTTCTCTACATTTATTTCCTCCCATTCTGTAAGCTCCCCCATCTTAAAAGCACTTGATGAAGTGGGATTTGCTCATGAGGTCCCTTTCAACCCTATGACTCTATTCTATCAGCACAACTGGGCTACCACAGGGCTGTACATGAAAATGCATCACAAGAGATCATAAGAAGATGGAACCATGGCAACTCTTCAGACCAGCACTCAAAGACCCCAGTCTGGGATTGATATAATACCTTTTGGCAGGCTCATGAGGGCCAGCCAGTGTTAAGAGTCTGTAAGGAAGAAGAGCTTTTGTGGTGAACAGGTGGTATATTAGCACACCCAGGATACACATGTGCACACTCACACAATATTTCTGGATGCTGATCCAGGTAGTGGGGTTCAATTATAGCACATTATATTTGTCAAAGACAATGTGCTTCACAAACATGGGTAAACGCTTTCCCGCCCTTGCAGATGGGCAGCTGAGGCGGATCACTGCTAAGGTCTTGGCCAGTGTCCTATAGTTGGTCAGAGACAGGAAACAACACTGGCTTCCAATCCAGTGCTCTGTTCTATGTAGCATGCTGCCTCCTATCCCTTTTTGGTCGCTTCACACCAAGCTCACAACCTCTCTTAAATGGAGGGTGGCTACAAAGATCAGGCCACCAGAGCCAGTTGCTCTTTACCTATGACCAAGATCCTCACTTCCCCTGCAATGTGTGTTCTCTTACCCTGACCAACTCACAGACCTGCAAAATGGCCAGCTGCCTTACAGGCACTTATTCAGATGGTGGCTCCACCTTGGAATGATCCCCCTCCTACTATCCTGCCCAGTAACCCAGCAGTCAAAGGCTTCCTTCTGAAGGCCCTGTTGCTATCCCACACACCCTTCATTTTCTGAACAGCCAGGTCTGCATTCAACACGAGGATAGGTTTAAATGCCACTAAGAGTAATTTCCTTCCCCCTATTTGGTAAGGCATGTTTACACTACAGATCCCATTCAGGAATAAACCTTTATTTTCATTCATTTAAAAATAGAAATGTGGTAGGAAATACAGAATGAATGCATGTACAACATATATGCATACACACTTGTTAATATAGTTTCTCTAATCAAGTGAAAGAATTTAAATACATATATATTATGACATCCCAGTATATAGGATTTCATTGGGAAATTGATATGCCTTACTCTTATTCTTACGCTGGTTCACCAAACATTCAGAACGCTTTGGAATGTCTGCTTGCGCCCATTTCTAGCTTAGTCCTGGTTGTTCTTGACATGCAAACAGTGAAAATGATCTTTCAAGAGCTTCCTTCAAGTGCTTATATTGAAATGAAAAATCTGCAGTTACACAAGTACAAAGTGCTGCTGAATTGGCCATGATTCAGATTGTCATTTTTTAATTCACATTTTCTTGATTTGGAGTTTTTCTTCAAAAATTAGGGGAAAATGAAAAGGCCCAAAGAACAAAATGAAGAACAAAAAAGTACAGGAGAGGAAATGGGGATGGGAAGAAGACAAGGAGACAGGGAGGGAAAGGACAGTGATATCTAGGTTTGCATCTGCTAAGAATAAGTCCAAGTTTTCTAGAAAGTCAGACTAAATCTCGACTTTTTTTGAGCTTCCTCTTCCCTGAAATGTCACCTGCTCTTTAGATGCTACTTAGCCATATCACTGTGTCAAGCTTCTCTTCCTGGAAGCAGTTTTCTCCTTCATCTAAGCAATATAAGTTGTTTGGCTCCAAGCACTGTTCCAGATTATCAAGGTTCTGTGAGTAAGAAAGGTACCAAGGTGATGGGCTAGATCCCAAAGCACAGTTTTGCAAAGCATCTTTAGGGAGGAATCCATTATCATATAAATCCTCCTGATTTGCTTCTAGCCAAAAGCATTGTATCCTGGGTCAGTCCCAAAATGCATGAGCTTGAATGGATCCAGGAGATCTAAATCTCCAGCATCATTCTATTTGCTTACAGACTGACACAAAAGTAAATCAAAATAAAGCTGATACTGTTTTGCATAGGAATAATACATATCATTTTTAAACTGTCATGGAATGCATAGGCCGAGGTTAAAGAAGGAAAATATCATATTGGCTGCCTATCTATCACTGGGTAAAGTATGACACACGGAACCAGTCTGTGGATGGTATCGGATGTGATGGAGATGATGATGATGGAAAGGCATGAGAAATAAACATGACTTGCACCTATCAGATGGATATGAAGTAATATAAACATGTGGTTCAGCAACATTCCTTTCTTGGAACGTGGTCATCTGCTTTGAAATGTACTGTACAAATAGGCATGCCGTCATTCTGCACAGCTGCCCTGATGGTACTGTACATACAACTTCTTGCCAGACAATCATACAGAACATGAGAATGCTTCGTCTGTGTGGTGTGAGATCTGTTATGGAGGAATTTCTGGGAACTCCCAGGCACCTGTGTCTGTACTCTTTGTCTATCTTTAATCTGATCCTATGAAGGCTGTGTTATTATATCAGCATGCTAATTAAATATGTTAGATTAACATCGACAACAGAAAATAAAATACAAAGTTGGGAACATCTTTTGCTCTCTTTCCCTCTTCTAGCACAGAAGCCCTAAAACACAATGAGAACAACGCAATTCTGCTGTGGGACAGAGCCAAGACGGAAAGTGGGGAGTGTGTTCTGGGGTGAGGTGGGCTGTGCTAGTGCGTTGTGCTTTGGCTATTGGATCCATTAACAATAAATCCGACAGCCAAACTCTCTTGGCAGGCAGGGAGGGCATTGTTGCAGAAGAGACTATAGAAACAGGCTGTGGACTGACTGGATAAGTAGCAGCAAGGTAGAAAATGACCTGAGTGTTATGGTGGATGGGAAGCTGGATATGAGTCAACAGTGTGCTCTTGTTGCCAAAAAGGCCAATGGCAGATTGGGCTGCATGAGTAGGAGGGTTGCCAGCAGATGGAGGGATGTGATTGTTCCCCTCTATTTGGCACTGGCGAGGCTGCATCTGGAATAATGTGTCCAGTTTTGGGCTCCACACTACAGAAAAGATGTTGACAAATTAGAAAGAGTCCAGTGGAGGGCAATGAAAAGGATTAGTGGGCTGGGGCACATGACTTACATGGAGCAACTGAAAGAACTAGGCTTATTTAGCCTGCAGAAGAGAAGACTCGGGGGATTTGATAGCAACCTTCAACTATCTGAAGCAGAGGCGTTGCTGGCACTGGGCACCCCTGGGCATGTGCCCCGAATCCCAGCGCTGGCACCCCAGATCTCTGGCCCAATTGGGCCAGAGATCCAAGGCCCAGCCCCCGGTGGCCACGGCGGCCCCGTTCCCAGCCAGGGATCTGGGGCCTGGCTGCCCGCAGCCATGACGGGGTGTCTGGGCCCAGCTGCCCATGGCGGCAGCGGCCCTGTCCCTGGCCGGGGATGCAGGACCCTGCGGCCACTTCCAGGCCTGTCCCCAACCAGGGAAGTGGGGCCTAGCCACCCACGGTGGTGCAGCAGCTTCTGGCCCTGTCCCCGGCCAGGGGGCAGGGCCTGTGGGCCGGGGGCAGGGCATGGGCCTGTGCCCCGGGTCCCTCCGTGGGCCAGTGACACCCTTGACTTGAAGGGGTGCTCCAAGGAGGAGGGGGGTTGGTTGTTCTCAATAGTAACAGAGGACAGAACAAGGAGTAATGGTTGCAAGTTGCACCTGGGCAGTCGAGGTTGGATATTAGGTAAAATTTTCTCACTAGGAGGGAGGTGAAGCTTTGGAATGGGTCGCCTAGGGGGGTGGTGGAATCTCCATCTTTGGAAACATTTAAGGCCCGATTAGACAAAACCCTGGCTGAGATGATTTAGTGGGAGTGGTCCTGCTTTTAGCAGGGGGTTGGACTAGATGACCTCATGAGGTCCCTTCCAACCCTAGGATTCCATGATTCTAAACCTCCTAAAATACAGCAGCTTCAGTTGGCACACACAGGACTAAACAAATTCATCCTGTATCCGCTGGGGTCATTCAGGCCCAGCAACACCTGGTGGTACCGATCAGAATGGTAATGACCTGTAAAGACAGATGGTCAGGAGAAATAAATTGTACACAATTTTACTACCTGCACTGGGAGTTCTGCTGGAGCAAGGGGTGCAAGGCCACATCCGATGACAGTGCTTCACTGATGAGATTGCCATGTGGTTTGATGTTACATATATTAAAGGGACACTCCATATAATTACAATTATTTATTTGAATTGTGGTAGTACCTAGAGGCCATAATCACGATCTGGGGACTTCTTGTGCTAGGTCCTGTCCTGTCCAGGCATCCCCTGAAAGTACAGCCCCTTTAAAGTAAACTGACTAATCCAAACACTTTTTGAAAATCCAATTTCTGAAGAAGTTCCTGAGCAGCATGTCCTGAATTTTTAAAAGAGAATCCTTTAAAAAACACACAGATTTTCTTGCTCCTCAATTGGTGTTTATAATGGCCTTTTCAGCATGGGAGAAACTGAATATCTATGCCCCAGAACAGTGAAAATGAATATACACAATGTGCTGTCAAATGTAGAAAACAGAGGAAAAAATGCTACCTGCAAGCTGTGTACTGCAATGATAAGACCTTACTGGCATATGGACACAAGAGCAAAATGTATTTTTCAGGTTAACCATAATTGTTTCTTTCTCATTTCGAAGATACTCCTTATCTCCATTTAGAATGAGAAAGGTCCACACTTGAATTCCAGTCAGTGTCTCCTTATGCAGCTTTCTGCAGGTATAATAGGAGTGAGGCTTATGTAGGCAAGATTGAATGTCAACCTTCATTCCATACTGAACAATTTATTTTGATAACTGCAAACCTTGAACAAAGTAAGTGTTCAATTGTGGGTGTTCCTCAGTGACTGCAGATTAGTGGCAGTGCTGATTGGTGGCTAGTCCATACACTTCCTCTACAAATAGAAACTGGGAAATCATCCAACAAGTCCCATTTTCCTCTGAGGAAGCTAGTCATAGAAACAGGAAAGCTGTGTCAATAAAAAGTTACGGCTAAGCATTTCATGATTGTTTTCAGACGATAAATATTATGCAGTGACCATAAAAAAAATGTATATTATAAACAATTGTGACTTGCTGCCATTCCCTAGTCAGGAGGGAAGGGGGAGGGAAGAAGCAAATTTATTGACCTTTCAGCAAAGCTCACTGTAAAACTATGAGAAGTGACAGGTTTGTAATATTTTACTCCTCGTTAACACTGTTGTGCATCCACTCAGGCAAAAATTCCACTTGGGAAGTAGGATATTTGGCTTGTGTTAGGTAGTGTGCAGGGTAGACTCAAGCATCAAAATCACACTAAATCTCCATACACGGTTGGCCTATATAGCTATTAAAGATTCAGTGACTGGCTATCTGGGAAAGGCCAATTGCTCTAAAGTAGCTCACACATTGTGAAGTCTATTGCATGCAGTGTTGTTACCATTCACTTTTTATTATAACCATTTAAGCACAGAGTCTAAAGAAATTATCTGAAACACTATTAAACAGATCTTTACTTACCATTTTTTACATTAGGGTGTCAGCTTGACTTTGGGAAGTGACTTTTGTCTATTTTTGTGAGTACAAACAAAAGGAGGTTCACATGCATGATGTTATTCACACACTTAATTATCTGGCTAGGCTGGTATATCAGGTGATTAGACTATGGACATGGCATTTGGCATTAGTTGCACCTACAAATGCTTGTTCCTTCAAAACACCCTTATGTGCACCTGAAAACTTGTCGGTACAAAATGGGAGGCTGGATTTAGGCTCCTGTCAAAATCAGCAACTGTGTGTGCCGAAAGTGGAACCATATTTTTCAGTTGAAAAACAATACCTGCACAACCATTCCACTGGCAAACTTCCATAATTTTGGAAAACTGCTCTTTAGAATAATTGCATCTGGAGTGGTGTGGTGGTGGTGACTGTGTGTGTTGGGGGGGTGGGTTAATCCATTTCTCTAGTTTTCTTGAAGGTTCTTGTGCTAAAGAAGCAAGTTAGCAAACATTAGGTAATCAAATACCAGGGATGTTGCTGGGGCCTGGCACATGTCCCGAGTCCCACCACCAGTGCCCTGAGTGTCCGGGGCAGCCCCTGCCTCTCTCAGCCCCATCCCCAGCCGGAGATCTGGGGTCCGGCCTCCTGTGGGGGAGCTTGCCTCTCCCAGCCCCGTCCCAGGCTGGGGCACCCATGGCAGTGTCTGCCACTCCCGGCCCAGCTCTGGGGTGGCACCCACCACTCCCAGCCCCGGCCCCAGCCGGGGATCTGGGGCCAGGCTAGAGGTGGCAGGAGCCTGAGGCCCAGATCTGGCCTGGGTGCAGAATCAGGGCCCAGGGTGGGACCGTGGCCAGGGGGCAGGGCCTGGGCCTGTGCCCCGGGTCTTTCACCGGGGCAGTGACGCTCCTCTCGAATACCTCTTGGAAAGCCTGCATACTATGACATCATTATTTAGGGAACCAGAGAAACAATGCAATTCAAGGGAAAGGACATAGTTGACTTAAAATTAACAAAAAAACAAAATGATAAAATATTCTATTTGTAGTAAGTCAGCAAACTTTACACTCAGTCAAAGCATTTGCATCCATTGCTTTCTCATCCTTTATCCGTTGCTTTTGGGGAACACAGAAGAAAACCCAACATGATTTTACAAGGGAAGTTCTAGATCCTGAATTGTTGGATAGCAGTAGAAATCTCTAAAGTAGATGGGATAGATTTTCAAATATATTGTGTTATAAATCTTAGATACTTATTAAATGTTAAATCATATCTGGCTGATTATGAGAATGGCTTTTCCTCCCTTGAAAATCTTTCATTGAAGATTACTGGTTTCAGTGCACATGGTTCCATTATTGTTGTGCAAACAGGTTAGAATGGGGTTAAATCAAGATACCATCACAGCCTCAAAACAATTTACATAAACAGGCCATGTAGTGTGCTGCTGCACCTTGAGCTTTCTGACAGTAGCTGTGATGTTTAGCTGTTTTATGTTTTAAAAGCGTATTCTGTTCCAGTGATCAGTGCAGAGCTCTCAATCTTCCAGATTACATGTGGGACTGAGAGGTCATATATATATATATATATATATATATATAATTTTAAAAAAACTTATTCTGCAGTTAATCTGATTTTTTACAGTAAAACTAGATGGTTGGTTCATTTCCACACTCATAATACAGGACTTTGAAAATTCACCCTGATGAATTTGGTTATTTTATGGTCTGAATAAACTGGCAAAAAATGTCCTAAAATCAAAAGTCTGTGGAGAAAAGGCATCTTTCCTCATCTCTAAAGTCGAGGAAAAGATGAATGCAGTCCTCTAATAGAGCAGAACAGAGAAGAAGGGCTGGTTGGCAAGTATTTCAAATCTATTCAGATTACCAGGTGTCCTCCAACTTTTGCAAAAGGAGTCAGGAAAAATCATCTAGCTTTAAGTGGATATAGTTATATTTAGGGTTTACAGTTTTGGTTCAGTGCTTCTTGGCACTCTCCACTATAAAAACTGTATGTTACTTTAAGTCCATAAAAGGTGAGGCGGCCTCCACAGGGGCTTATAAAATCATGTTCTCTTTGAGGGTCTTGTGATATCACTGCCATTTTACATAGAAAGCAATATTGTTTCCACACAAATTCAATTTTTTCTGCTGTGATGGAAAAACCATAACTCTCAGTAAAACAAAAAAGCAGTACTGTGGCACTTAAAGACTAACAAATGTATTTATTGCACGAGCTTTCATGGGACAAAATTCCACTTCGTTAGATGCTTTGAAGATGGGAAAATTTACAGAATGGGAAGCAATAAATGCAGGGAAGTGTAGGTCATGGGATCAGGTCACACTGTAACAGCCAATCAAAACAGTTGTAAAGATTCAAACACTGGGGAACAGCACACAGAGGAAGATGAGGTCAAATTAACTGTTGTAATGAGAGAAAAATCCAAAGTCCCTATTAGGCAATCAAATTTGCAAATAAATTTAATCTCAGAAACTTTTCTTTGAAGCCTTATTCCGGTTTTCATCTATCTGAGCACTGTAATTAGCAAATCATCAATGGAATGATCATGAAGATTGAAATGCTGACCCACTGGTTTTAGGATGTTGTGATTTCTGATGTCAGATTTGTGCCCATTCATTCTTTTGCACAGAGATTGTCCTGTTTGTCCAACATATGAGGCAGAGGGGCATTTCTGGCACATGATAGCATAAATCACATTGGTGAATGAGCCTTTGATGGATTAACTGGTTTTATTAGGTCCTGTCATAGAGTCTTTTGTGCAGCTATCTGGGCAAAGTTGACAGTGTGGTTTGTTGCAGGGATATGTGCCTGCTTTAATTGCTCTGTTGTTAAGTCTATAGTTGCTGTTAACTATCTGCTTAGGGTTGGGGGGCTGTCTGTAAGTGAGGAGAGGACTGTCTTCCGAGGCTTGAGAGAGTGAGAGATCGTCTAGTAGAATAGGCTGTAGATCCCTGATGATGTGCTATAGAGCAGTGTTTCCCAACCAGTGTGCCATGGCACATGAGTGTGTCATGGGGCCTGAGCTAGTGTGCCATGGAATATTTTGAAAAACTACTCAGAGTGCTGGATTGGCTTATGAATATTCAGTAATTCATTTGGAGACTATATAGTGGTGTGCCTCAAAATACTTAAAGATATCAATGTGTGCCTTGGCAGAGAAAAGATTGGGAACTGCTGCTATAGAGGTCTGACTTGTGGGTTGTAGGTGATGCCTAGAGGCATTCTGTTTTCTTTCTTGGGCTTCTCCTGTAGTAGTTGACTGCAGGGTACCTGCCTGGCTTTGTCATTCTCAGTTTTCCTTCATTTATTTTGCTATTTTCTCAACCCTTTTGTGTACTATTTCAGATATAGACTCAATTAGTCTTTTTTTAAATTAATTACCCCAAACCCCTAGGTCCCAGGCACTGAGGCCACTTGCCAAAAGGCTGCCTGTTGTGTGCAAACAACTTTAGTGTTAGACCCAGGGGCTAAAGTAGACTGGAATACACCGGAACAGTGTTCAGGGGCCCACAGTTTTTAGGGGGCTAGCATTCCTAGCCCCCTAAAAATAGAAAATGGAACTGGAATGCTGCATTCTGGGGACCACCATTTAAAATAGTAGGCCCTAGACAACTTTCCGGTTCCATTTTCTATTTTTAAGCGCCATGGAACACCAGGCCTATTTTTAGGGGGCCCAGCATTCCAGGGTGCCTAAAATAGAAAATGGAGCTGGCATACTCCAGCAGGGCAGGATCTGCTACAGGAAGAGGGGAAGCATGCCTCCCCTGCTGTGAAGTGTTGGCATGCCCCCCTATGCATGTGCAGGCTGCGCTCGAGGTAGAAGCTTCAGAGCGTAGCCTGGAGGGGAAGAAAGGGGCGATTCTCCCCGGCCCCTGCTCCAGCCCTCAGGAGTCTGCACGCCACTGGAAGTAAAGTGAGCATAGTGTGGGGCCTGGCCTCCTCTTGGGTGGCTCAGTGCGGTGGGGGGATAAGGTGGGAAAAAGGGATCAGGATGGTGGTGTATGGGTAGATGTGGAGGGGCTTGGGGAGCTGAAGGCGGGTAAAGTGAAGACGGGGGAGCTCGGGGTGGAGGTTTAGGAGGACTGGAGTGGGGACATGTTGGCAGGGAGCTTAGGGAATGGGAATTGGGGCTGAGGAGGACATAGGGAAAGAGGGGTCTGATGGGGCAGGCGTTCTGAGGGAGGTAGCTGGGGTGGGGGAAGCAAGTGTTTAGAAGGCAGTAGCTGGCATGTGTGAAGTGGGCCCGGATGTGCATGAAGGGGGCCCAGATGTGCATGAAGCGGGCCTGGAAATTTAGGAGGGTTCCATGGCCTTCCAAATTATACTTTAACCCCTGGTTAGACCTGACAAATTCTCTACACCAAACACTTCTCGAAAGGCATTTATCCACAAAGAATATCATTCATCGTTCACAGAAATTCATCAAGACTCTTAGTCCTTATGAGATTTATGTACAAGGAATATTTAAAGGGATGAAGTAACTATATTGAAAGCAGAGGCGTCGCTGCGCCGGAGAAGGACTCGGGGCACTGGCCCAGGGCCCGCCCCAAGCCCAGAGGTCACACCCCCAGCCTGCAGGCCACACACCCCCGGCCAGGGACAGGGCTCAAAGCCGCTGAGTGCTGCTGCAGGCAGCTGGGCCCGGCATCCCCAGCCGGGGACGGGGACGGAAGTGGCCGCAGATGGCTGGGCCCTGCATCCCCAGCTGGGGCCGGGGCGAGGAGCGGCCACAGGTGGCTGGGCTCTGCATCCCCAGCCGGGAATGGGGACAGAGCGGCCACCACTGCTGCTGGCAGCTGAGGCCCGGATCACCGGCTGGGGACGGGGCCAGGGCCAGGAGTGGCCTCTGCGGCCGCAGGCAGCTGAGCCCTGGATCCCCAGCTGGGGACTGGGCTGCCACGGCTGCAGGCGGTTGGGCCCCGGATCTCTGGCCTGATTGGGCCAGAGACCGGCAGGGGGGGCCCCACCAGACCCGGGGCACTGGCGCCAGGATTTGGGGCACATGCCCCTGGTGCCCAGCACCAGCAACACCCCTGATTGAAAGTATGGTTGAAGGTCTTGGAGGAAAAGTGTGCACAGATAGATCATTCAAGTAGGAGGGAGTTGTCACCCCATCCCTGTGGAGCTGGTGATGTAATGCAAGGCTCAGTTATCTAGTCTTGCTGCATCCTAAGGCTATCAAAAGAAAACAAAGGCTACACCAAAGGATCAAAATGACTTGCAGGTAAAAAGAAAGATTACAACAAGAAAGAGTTTTGCTCTAACTATGAATGTAGACAAAAGATTATTTCGGTATGACAGAATGGGGAAGGACACTCTAGTCTTTCCCTCTGGAGGTGTCTTGGAGTGAGGATGTTCTTGTGGAAAAGCTGGATCATAGTTTCTGTGCAACCAGTCAGATCTGCAATGGACTGAACTTGGAGAGGCATGCTTTCTTGGCCATATCTACACTGATGGCATCAAAGTCACTGCCATCAGCTTGATCTTTCCAGATCAACTTATCTGTCAGTTGTGACTCTCCAAACCACACCTTCAAGTGGCTTAGTGCAGTGAAGACATCGCACTGAAGGGGAGGTAGGAAGTCAACGGGAGCTGTGCAAAAGATTTTGTGTAGCTGGTGTAACTCTGGTCAACTGTCACTGAATTTTTGCAGCAGCATAGACCAGGCCATAAATAGGAAATGTAATCATTAAACAGACTGAGGTAGGCATTTGATTTTGTACTGTAACCTTTTTTGCCCACCACTCTCTGCTCTCTTGTTGACTCTGTTCTTTCTTAAATAAGCTCACTTTTGTTTTATTAGAAGTGCTCAGAAGTCGGAGTGATTTTACTAGATGGTACTATAGGGTAAAACTAGTAAACTGGGGAACACTTCTCCTTTGGGGGCAGAAGCTCTGGGATTTCTGTGAGTAGCCAGTGTCAGGCACAGGATGTAACAGGGGAATGATTTGAATGGACTCAGGGGCTAAGGGCCACCTATTAACCTGCAAGATAAAGGCAGGTCTGGCATAGACCAGAAGAGAGATCCTGAGTCGCTGACAGGCAGAAGAGAACAGGGAGCTGATAGGCAGGCACCAGAGCAAAACTACCTTTCACTAGAAGCAGGGGGTAACAAGGCGTCTCTCAATCCTGATTACCCTGAAAACTAACTTGTTAAGGCTGACACTAATGGAAGGGGCAGCAGCCCACAAGGGCTGGGTTCCAGATAGTGACGCCTCTTTTTTTTTCTCTTGAAAGGATCCATGGGTTGAGCATTAACTTTTCCTAGACCCTATGAAGCCATTGGTAGTTGTGCTGTTGTCTTCAGCAATTTGAGGTTCTATGAGGACACAGGAAACAAAGACTGAAATCAGTTACAAAGGTATAAATCCAGCTAGTTCCATGTTCATGCTTCAGTTGTCCAGAAAGCCATGCATTCCTATTTTTTACAGGACCAAGCCACTCTACAGTTGTTTCAGCTTATGGTTCAAAAAATAAATGCGGGAAGGTAGGGAAACGTGTTACTAAACCTGTTACTATAAAATGTTACAGAAACTTTCCCCTGTAGTGAAAATCATTCTATCTTTTATTCCTGCGGCAGTAATGGTTATGCAACACTATTTTATTCACATCCTGACTACTGGCAAAGAATGTATAGAAGATGGTTTGAATCATTTTCTATGGGAATTCTTCTCTCTCAAGACTGTAATAC
The DNA here is from genome assembly GCA_007922195.1 of Podocnemis expansa. Lineage (NCBI taxonomy): Eukaryota > Metazoa > Chordata > Testudines > Podocnemididae > Podocnemis > Podocnemis expansa. The sequence goes on along the minus strand of ML681990.1, from coordinate 33,392,907 downwards.
AGATGTTTGTGCATTTTTTGTTTTGTTTTATTTCTTTAATTTCAGCATTTGGGTAAACAAATGTGGAATTATTTATGACAGAAAAAGCCAGTCAATGCTACTATTAGTAATCACATGATATATATTGTTTAGAACAATAACCTGTAGGGGTTGTGCTTTTTTGTTTGTTTTTAATAGGTTTATTATTTTGCTTGAAAGAGCAAACTATCAGTTTTCAGCACTTCCCTTTTTATTAACATTCATCAGTATTTTGACAAGTTATCATTCCTGTTAATTGCAGCTCCTGAGAAACAAGGAAAGATATTATTTGATAACAAGATTAGAAGATAAACAAATGCAGTATAAACTACACAGTATTACAAGACTAAAATATTTCTTCCCTAACAATCTTCAGATGGGGGAGGTGCCAGATGCAAATCAAAGAGCAGTACAAAATAGCCTTTCAGCTTCTTGTGGAAAGTAACTTTCAAATGGGATTGACTAGAATGATGTAGAAAGGTCATTTCCAATTCATTTTGTTGCCAAGAATCCCAGTTCAAATTCTAAGCTATAAGTTGATGTGTCTAGTTTCAGTGGAACACTTCTGCCATTGGAAAAAATATGAGCATATGAAAGGAACATTTCCCAAGAAGTATTCTTTTGTGAAAAGGGGAATGTCAGACATCCTGCTGAAACAGATTCCACAATCTGAGCACTAACTCTTCAGGTTTATAAGAGCCAGAGTCTGATCTCAGTGATGAAAGGGATAAAATAGGGTGGTAGCATGATGCCGAGATTGGCAGATGGTTTCATCTGCTGCTTTCACATTCTCCAGGGCAGGCTATACGAATTGTCCACCAAACCAAACAGGACAACTGAGCCACATCCTGAGTATGCCAAAGGCTCTTTGCCAGATTACTCATGGAGAGGCCTGATTGTAGTTCTGCTTTGCTGGGCTCTGAAGACTGAATGCAGAAAGCCTGTCTCCTGTAAATGACAGGGTGTATCCTGGAAAATCACTGCAGGTGCAGTGTAAGGGTTTGCGAAAGAGCTTTCTGCAGCAGCCACTCTGCTTACATTGTGCTGTGCTGCATTCACTGAGTCTTGGCAGGCCTCAGTTCCTTAGAATAAAGGACTCGTAATAGGATCATGCATACTTGGCCAACACAACAGTGAAGATCTGCTTAGCATTGCAGAAAACCAGCATGTCTGGGGACTAAGTGGATTTCCTGTTTTTTGTTGGCAGCATTAAGATACTTGGGAACCCTAACATTGACTAAATCAAGGCAAGTGGGCACTGTGCCACTGTATGGACTATGTATTTGTTGCATGCATCTAAGTTAGCCTGTACAGTCCTATGCAATTCTGGGAGCAAAGGTAGACCAGGGCTGGATTAAAACATGCTGAGGCCCTAAACTATGTCAAGATTCAGAGACCCCATACCATAAAAAATAAAGAGAAAAAATTGTTTACACTATAAAAGAAAGGGTAATGAAAAAAATAAATGATAAACTATTATATTTGCATATATACATAGGCAAAGATTCAGTGAAAAATAACTAAATAAAACACATCTTGCAGAAAGCCTTATTTCCATTATCAGTTTCAATTATGATAAATCTTTTTAAATATCTCTGACATATTTAGAGGCTCCTCATCATGTGAGGCCCTAAGCCATGGCTTACTTAGCTTGTGCCTAAATCCGGCACTGCTGTGCACACATATCTCAATGGCATATCTTTGGAAATTTCCATATGCATGTGGGTCCCACTTATGCCCTGAATTAAGAACCCATTGAGAATCATAGTATTCAAAAGGATCTTGAGAGGTCAGTTAGTCCAGTCCTTGCACTTACAGAAGGGCCAAGCATTATCTAGACCAGGGGTGTTCAACTTTTTTGGATGAGGGACCACATTGCAATTCTTTTCTCACTCAGGGGCTGGTGAGCAAAGTTTTTTTACATGCACAGTGCACACAAGTGCGTGTGGTGCCTTAGCAGGCCGGATTCTGGCCTGCAGGCTCCACGTTGCGCAAGCCTGACCTAGACCATCCTTGACAGATGTTTGTCTAACTTGCTCTTAAAAGTCTCCAATGATGGTGATTCCACAACCTTCTTGGGCAATTTATTCCTGTGCCTAACTCTCCTGACAGTTAGAAAGTTTTTCCTAATGTCCAACCTAAATGGATTTTGCTGTGATTTAAGACCGTTGCTTCTTGTCCTATCCTCATATTAAGAAGAACACTTTATTTCCTTCCTCCTTGTAACAACATTTGATACACTCAAAAACCGGTATCTTGTCCCCTCTTAATCCTTTCATCTCCGGACTAAATAAACACAGGTTTTCAATCTTCCAAATTAGTTATGTCTTCTAGATCTTTAATCATTTTTGTTTATCTTCTTTGGACTGTCTAATTTGTTCATGACTTTCCTTAAATATGGCATGAAGAACGGGATGCAGAACTTCATTTGAGGCCTAACAAGCACTGAGTATGGTAGAAGAATTACTTCTCATGTCTTGCTTACAACATTCCTGTTAATACATCCCAGAATTATGTGGGTTTTTTTTTTTTTTGCAACAGTGTTACACTGACTCATATTTAGTCTGTGATCCACTATGATCCCCAGAACCCTTTCGGCCATACTCCTTCATATAAAGTCATTTTCCATTTTGTAGGTGGGCCACACATTGTTCCTTCCTAAGTGGAGCACTTTGCATTTGTCCTTATTGAATTTTATCCTATTTAATTGAGGCCATTTATCTGGTTTGTCCAGCTCGTTTTGAATTTTAACCCTATCCTTAAAAGCACTTGCAATCCCTCACAGCTTGGTATCGTCCACAGCCTTTATAAATCTGTTCTTGGTATCACTTTCTAAATCATTGATAAAGATATTGAGAAACATTGATCGAGAACTAAGCCCTTTGGGACCCCATTTGATTTGCTTTTCCAACTTGACTGTGAACAACTGATAACTGCTCCTGAGAAAAGTTGTTCAACCAATTATGTATGCACTCCATAGTAGCTCCATCTATGTTGTATTTCCCTAGTTTGTCTGTGAGAAGGTCATGCAAGACAGTATCTAAAGAGTCTCGTGGCGCTTAAAGACTAACATTTATTTATTGCATGAGCTTTTGTGGGAGAAAATGCCACTTTGTCAGACATCTGATGAAGTTGGATTTTCTCCCATGAAAGCTCATGCAATAAATAAATCTGCTGGTCTTTAACTGTTTCAAGACTCCTTGCTTTTTTTGCTTTACTAGACTAACATGGCTGCCCCTTTGGAACTTGGCAGTATCTAAAGACTTATGCAAAATTCAAGATATACACATCTACTGATTTCCCTCATCCACAAGGTAATACCCCACCAAAGAAAGCTATTAGGTTAATTTAACACAACTACTTCTTCACAAATTCATGCTGACTGAAGATTCACATCGCTGTTTGCTTCAGAAAACTTGTCCTCTATCTGTCTGAGCCTAAGTTCCCCATCACTAAAAGGGATATAATAAAAACCCAGTTTCATGAAGTGCCTGGAGGTTGTTGGATGACTGATTGATTGATTGATTTTTATATTATGGTAGCACCTAGGAATCCAGTCAAGGACCACGATCCCATTGTTAGGTGCTATATAAATACAGAACAAAAGGACAGCCTCTGCCTCAAAGACTTTACAGTCTCAATATGATAACATACAACATAATTACCACCTTATGATGAGAGATGCTATCTAAATGTAAAGTATGATTATTATGCTGATGTCATTTAATTAACAGGAATAAAAGTGAGACAGACTGGGTGCCTGTGAGTCGGAGGTGAAATTGTCTATAATGTGTGATTGCCCTGTGAATGAAGAACAGCTGACAGATATATGCATTGTATTTTGTTTATAAGTTAACTGATACCTTTTCTTTCTTGTCAAAGATGAGCATGTTTTGACACTTCTAATAACAAAAAAAAATTATGTAGATGGAAACCTATTAATTATTCATTTGGGGTTTTTTTGGCATTGTGAGTGTACATGTCAATATGATATGAGTAGGAAGTAGAGAATCAGTCATGCAAAAAGGAATTAAAGTCTGAGGTTTTTGTAATTTTTGTTGACTCATTCTGCTGCTGTTGTTGGTTTGATTCTCTCTTGTCATAGTTATTCACATTGTTGTTCCATGTGTGATTTCCTTGGAAGATCATAGCTCTTTGGTATATTATGATACATTAAAAAATACCCTTTGTGCAACTATTGATTTTATGATATTTACACATTTTGACTTTTTCAATACTTTTTTTAATTAATCTTTTGTTAGAATTACAATTCTGGGGACATTTTGTTCCTCTTTGAAATAAATTGATAAAAGTTGCTTAACCTAAATGGGAAAAGAATTGTATATAATGTGCACTAAATAGCTATGATTTACATGATATTGCCCCACCCTGAAATAATCCCTGCTTTATTGCAGAGAATATAGTTGCCTAATGTTTTATAAACAATTAATTGTCAATGGAAGGGTTTTGAAAATCCTTAATAGATTCTTCTAATTCCTAGTGAAGGCAACAGAAGCCTTTCTATAAACTTAATAGTAGCAGGAGCTGGCCTGAAGTTTGTACTTATGAGTCAATGTCCCAGAATACTGGTTCTCTTGTTTATTTGGCAATTCCCATTTACCCTGATCCTAATTCTGCATTGGATGGTAAGAAGGTACCTCCTGGGCGATACATGGGTTAGGTTACATGGCACAAGCAGCAAGAGGAGAAAAAGGAAGAGTGCTGCCGCTGTTGGCTACATGGCACCAGCCAGAAAAGCAGCCACCCTGCAATGCCCTGGCTTCCCACCTCTGATCTGGCCATAAGGCAGGGCTTTGAAGGGTGGGGAGAGGAGAGGAGGTGGAAGGTATGTGTCAAGCTGCCCCCAGGACTGCCCTACTCTGATTAAGCCAGTGCAGTTTCAGGACACAATGTATCCCGTGTCCCCCTCTAACTCCATCCACCTTTAGGGCTTCTACTCCACAGGGCATCAGGGCTTGTGGACCCCCTGAAACTGGCTTGTATCCCTCCAAGGAGCCATGGACCCTCAGCTGAAAGTCACTGCTACAAAAAAGAGAATCCCAGTGTACTGATGAGATTTTACAAAAATGATTTTTACAAAGTGCAGCCCAAGTTCCAAGGCTTCTGGCTCAAGCATGGTTCCCAGTGAAGGGAGACTGGAAGCTCTGATATTCTCAGCTGGAGCTGTGGTACTACTGGGAAGCCATAGGGTATGTCCACACTTAGATTTTGAAGCAGAATAATGCTGATTATTTCAGTTTAAAAGATTGTATAGCCACATCACATTTCCTTATTTTGAAATAAGAAGCACCCTCATTTAGAAATAAGGAAAGTCACTGCAATATAATAAAATCTAGTATAATATTGAAATGACAGTTAAATCAAAATTGTTATTTTGAAATAACACAGTGTGGATGTGTTATTTCGATTTAGCTGTTATTTTGCTTTAACATTTTTTGCCTTTCTCCTTCCCACAGTGCTTTCCTCTTTCTATATATTGGGTGGGGAGATGGCCCTTCTTGGGGGCCATGTTGCCACACCTCCCATAGTGCCCCTCTCCTAAATCGAACTAGGAAGCCTTGTCCATGGACATGCTAGTTTGATTTGGGTGTCTAGTGGGGACCTGTTAAATCTATTTAACTTAAATTGATTTAATTTTTTTAAATTGATTTAACTGCCTAAGTGTGGACATAGTCATAGAGATTGAGGAAATAAGATCATTTGGAGATCATAAGGGGTTCATTTGAGTTGTTGGGTTAGGTGGAAAGGAGGGGGTTTCTTGGGGTTGGAAAGGTGTTTTGATGAGGGAAGGGAAGTTGTATAAACTATATCTATCATTAGAAAGATAGTTCATTCCTTAACAAACTTCACTGAATGGGCAATCACAAGTTTTTTGGATGGTGTTTTCTATATAAGGCTTTAGAGAGCAATTACCCTGTTGTTATGAGCAGTGGGGTAGGAATGAGCACCATACATAAATAAATGGCTTTAGTTGATCTTGTAATTCAGCACCTGGTGCTCCCCTTCCTGCTTTGTCATTTCCCAAAATGTGAGTGCCCAAACCTTGCAGATGGTGCACAATTCTGGTCACTTCATCTCAAAAAAGACATGTAAGAATTGGAAAAGGTACAGAGAAAGACTTCAAGATGAAAAAGGATATGGAACAGCTTCTGTATGAGGAGAGATTAGAAAACCTAGGACTTTTCAGCTTGGAACAGAGATGACTATGGGTATGTCTACACTAAAAACTTCACTCTAACTATATTAGGCTGACATACAGCCACTGTAGTAATACTGTGGTGATATATCCCCACACTGCCATCCTTTGGTCAATGGTGTATGTCCTCACCAGGAGCACTTCCGCTGACATTAACAGGTATCTTGTGGGGAGCTGAGAGCCTGGTCTCTCAGCTAGACTGCCAACTCCCTGCCAGAAACCCACCCCACAGGCTCCCAGTCTCCCAGTGAACTGCCCTCCTCCCTTGACTCCCCATTCCCTGCTATGAACAAGGGCCAATGCATGGGCTTCTTGTCCCAGCTGTCCAGCTCTCCAGAAGAGCTCGGGAGCTGCTGGACTCTAGCTGCCTTGCTTTCAGCTAACAGCCAATGTAAGTTACACTGTACTTGCAAATACTGTGTCACACTAATTACACCAATGTAAGTCTTACACCTCTTTTAAAAGGAGAGATGTTATATCAGTGTAGAAGGACACTTACATTTTCAGGGCAAGGCTGTTGTGTAGACACTGACATAATTAGGGCGACAGTGCTTTACATTGGCCTAACAGTGTGGTGTAGACAAGGCCTACAAAATGATGTGCTAGAGGTCTACAAAATCATCTCTGGTGTGAAGAAAGTGAATTAAGAAGTGTTATTTACCTTTCACGTAACACAAGAAGCAGATGTCACTCAATAAAATGAATAAGCAGCAGATTTAAAATAAACCAAAGGAAGTACTTCTTCACAGAACTCATGATCAACCCGTGGAACCCATTGCCAGAGTATGTTGTAAAGGCCAAAATTATTATGGGGTTCAAAATGAATTAGATAAGTTAATGGAGTATAAGTCCATCACTAGCTATTAGCCAAGATGGTCAGGAATGCAACCGCTGCTCTGGGTGTCCCTAACCTCTGATTTCCAGAAGCTGGGCATGGATGACAGGGGATGGATCACTTGATGATTGGCTGATCTGTTCATTCCCACTAAAACACCTAGCATAGGCTACTGTCAGAAGATAGAATACTAGACTAGAAGGTCCAGTGCAGTGTGGCTTGTGCTTCTATTTTTAAAGCTTCTAGCCCCTTGACAATGACACAGCATGGGAGGTATCATGTATTCTACTAATGGAATCTGACTGAGTAATGCAAAGTTTATCCAATGAGTATTCTCTTCCTTTACCTTCAGGGATTATCAATAATTTATAAAACTACTCACCAAAAAAGATGGCTTTTTATTTAGTCTGTGTGTGCATGGGGTATCTATAATTCAGACTGCTCTTTTCTAGTAGGAGAGTCTGTGTTCTGATAATTGGTGAATTCACTTAAATTTGAACTTCATGAACAGCACAGAACTTGCTTATCCAGAAATTATTAGACCAGCATATTTCTAATATGAACTCTTTCAGGAAAGTATCTGATGGGTTAATATTGTAGAACTGAGTTCAAAGCTATACAGGCTTGAATATCTCAATATTGGTTTTCTTAGCTAAGATGTAATGCATGTTTTTAATTGTACCTACTTCCACCTGCAGCAATCTAGTAAATGTTAGTTTCACAGCCTCTCTCTCAAACTTATTCTATAAAAGATTATATTATATGAATATAATGCAGCATTGAAATTATTATCCTTAATAAAACTCAGGCCTGATCACATGTATCTTGATTTCTAAAGTGACACTGGCATTGAAAACTGATGGTCTCAAGCCAATTTTCACTTTAGCATAGGGATGTTGTATTTGAATTTTTTTTTTCAAATTTTGCTCATAAAATTGATAAAATTTTGTGGCGTCAGAGTGACTCAATCCTTGTTGCAGATAAAGATTGGAAGAAAGCTAATGTTGTGCCAATATTTAAAAAGGGGAAATAGAATAATCTAGGTAATTATAGGCCTGTCAGGCTGATATCACTCCCAGGCAAGATAAGGGAATGGCTGTTAAGGCATTAAGTTAATAAAGAATTAAAGGAGGGTAGTGTAATTAACACCAAATAACATAGGTTTATAGAGAAAGGTCCTGTCAAATTATCTTGATACATTTCTTAATGAGATTACAAGTTTGGTTGATAACAGTAATAGTGTTGATGTAATAAATTTAGACTTCTTTAAGACATTTGACTTGTTACTGCACACCACTTTGATTAAAAAACTAGAATGACACAAAAACATGACCTAATTTAGATCAATTAAAAACTGACTAACTGATAGATCTGAAAATTTAACTGTAAAAAGGGAATCATTAACAAGCACTGTGTTTCTGGTGGTTTCCTACAGGGATTAGATTTTGGTTTTATAATATTTAATGTTTTCTCAATAACCTGAAAGAGAACATTAAATGGAGAATAATGAAGAAGACAGGTCACTGATGCACTATGATTTGGGTCACTATCTAAGAGGGGCAAGCAAACTCTATTTGTTGTATTATGGCTATATGCAAATATATACATCTAGGATCAAAGGATTTTGGCCATGCTTGCGGCGTGGAGGACTGTAACCTGAAAAGCAGTGCTCTGAAAAAGATTTGGGTGGTTCATGATGGACAATCAGCTGAGCATGAGTGAACACTGTGACAAAGGTGTCAAAAGGGCTAATGTGTTCCTTAGATGCATAAACAGAGGAATCTCAAGTAGGACTAGAGAGGTTATTTTACATCTATATTTGGCACTGTTGCAACTACTGCTGGAATTCTGTGTCCAGTTCTGGTATCCTCAGTTCAGGAAGAATGTTAACATATTGGAGGGGATTCAGAGAATATCCATGAGAATGATTAAAAATTAGAATACATGCCTTATAATGACATCCACAAAGAGTTCAATCTATTTAGCATTAAAAAGAGAAGGTGAAATGCTGACTTGATTACAGAAGGTAGGTATCTATGTGGGCAACAAATGCTTGATAATGTGCTCTTCAACCTAGCCAACAAAGATATAACAAGAAAAATTCAGACTAGAAATAAGGAGTAAATTTTAACAGTGAGAGTAGTTAACCCTCGGACCAATTTATCAAGGATCGTGGTGGATTCTCCATCACCAACAATTTTAAATCAAGACTGGATTATTCTTAAAGGGATGCACTCTAGTTCAAAAAGAATTATTTCAGGCCAAGTTCTATGGCCTGTGTTATACTGGAGACAGCAGGGGCTAAAGTAAGGGGGAATGCACTGGAAAGCAGTTCCGGGCTCCCTATTTTTACGTTGCAGCGGTCTGGGGCCATAAAAATAGAGGAATGCACCCAAACAGTGCATTCCAGAGCCCTGCTAAAAATAGCACGAGCAGCTGGAATGCAGCAGTCCTGTGGCTCTACCTTAAGCCCTGTTCCACCCAAAGCCCAGCGGGCAGAGAGCTGCAGCAGGCCAGGAGTTTGTGAATCTTCCCCTGCAGGGCAGAGCAGCTTCCAACCTGTCAGGCAGCCTGCAAACAGTGGAGGTAGGGGTTTGGGGGAGGGTGCTGGGGGTTTTGTGTGTGTGTGTGTGTGTGTGTGTGTGTGTGTGTGTGTGTGTGTGT
>ML681990.1:33340138-33383163 GCA_007922195.1 Podocnemis expansa | reverse complement strand
GTGTGTGTGTGTGTGTGTGTGTGTGTGTGTGTGTGTGTGTGTGTGTGCACCTGGGGGTGGCTCTGTGTGTGTGTTTCTGTGTCTGGGGGTGGGTATTGGGGCAGGGGGTGTGTTCTGGGAATGGGTATTGGCGGGCCCCATGCCAGAGGGGGGCCCACCCGGGTGGGAGGGTTTTCAGGGCCCACCAAATTATACTTTAATCCCTGCTGGAGAGCAGGCTAGATGATCAGTGGTTGCTTCTGGCCTTAGAATCTATGAAAAGATTTTTGGGGAAAAGATTCTTGGCCCTATTGAACTCAATGGCAAAACTCCAATGAGCAGGTTTTTAGCCCCTGATTTTAAATTCCACCAGAAGGCTTAGTCTAGTCCATGCACACTGACATTAGAAAAAATTCCACTGATTTCCATGAGCATCAAATCTGGGAGCATAGGGACACAACAAAAAGCTCAGGTTTGGGTCTTACTGATCATAACATAAACTGAACTCAAATGCTTCCTGCTCTTCCCTATGTTCCAAGATCCCCCAAAAGCACAATTCTCTTCTCTGCTGACTGCTTCTGCATGTAGCAGGCCTGGTGACCACAGAGTTGATCTTGGATCCCCATGCAGAATTGGTCAGGCAGTCCTTTAGATTTAAAGAAGCTGATCGAACTGAATTCTGCTCCTTAGCTGGCCGGTCCTCTTTGCCATTCTCTAGTCACAAAGTAAGGCAAAGCTCAGGAAGTATAAAATTGAGCCTTAGGCCAAGTCTACACCAATAGCAATAAATTTGCTCTCTAGTTCAATCCAGCAGTCAGTGAGGATCTGGAATTCGACTCAGTAACTCCACCCCTGCAACAAAAGTATCTTTGACTACTCTTCCCTTTGACTTAGCACAGTGGAGGCACAGACGTAAGTGGATATTAGAAAGTTGAAGAGAGGTATGCAAATTATGGTATGTAACTTGCGTTATCTCCCTTTGACTGATGCCAAAAATGGTGGCAACTATAAACCAGGCTTTAGACCCAACATCTTTTCTCCATCACACCTGTGCAGCCCCACTGATTTCAGTGAGAGCCTGATCCAGTCTGGATCAGACTGTAGGGGTTATTCTGCAATGACTGAGAAGAGGATTTTTTCCTTAGTATTTAATGCAAACATATAGGTACATATCTAAGTGATTTGTACTGATTTCAGTGAGTTATACAGTTAAAACCTCTATGCACCATTTTGAAAATGTGCCTTGTGTGTAAAGAATGAGAACTGCATGGCTTAACTGTAAAAATAGCTTTTCTCCAGGAATCCAGTGCCTCCATAATCTAAATAACAGGTGCAGAATAGCTTAGGTTTTGTATTCATGTGCAGTGGAGACAGTCACAGAAGTAGCTGTTGCAGCTTCCTATCATCCTGTTGTCTGGATAACAAAACTTCCTTGTTCCTATGCAGGGCTCCCAATACCTTAAAAATTGGAAACACAGATCTCCAGATTCATGCCAGACATTCTGCTCTTGAAGATGTCAATTTTTGCTCTTCTGCCTGTTAAGTATTGGGTCAGCTTCTTTCATACCTTCCAGCCTGTGATGCCCAACCTATCCTCCTGTTGTAATCCATCATTCTTCTGATGTTTCTTACTACCAACTACCATTTTTCAAACTGCTGATGTCTATTTCTTCAATTTACTCTTAGAATCATAGAATCATAGAATCATAGGGTTGGAAGGGACCCCACGAGGTCATCTAGTCCAACCCCCTGCCAAAAAAAGCAGGACCACTCCCATTAGATCATCCCACTCAGGGTTTTGTCCAGCTGGGCCTTGAACACCTCCAGAGATGGAGATTCCACCACCTCCCTAGGCAGCTTATTCCAATGCTTCACCACTCACCTAGTAAGGAAGTTTTTCCTAATATCTAGCCTGGACCGCCCCAGCTGTAACTTGAAGCCATTGCTTCTCGTTCTGCCCTCTGTTACTACCGAGAACAGTCGAGCTCCCTCCTCCTTGGAGCAACCCTTCAAGTAGTTGAAGGTTGCTATCAAATCCCCCCTCAGTCTTCTCTTCTGCAGGCTAAATAAGCCTAGTTCCTTCAGTCTTTCTTCATAGGGCTTGTGCTCCAGCCCTTTGATCATTTTGGTTGCCCTCCTCTGGACTCTCTCTAATTTGTCCCTGTCCTTTTTGTAGTGGGGAGCCCAAAACTGGACACAGTATTCCAGATGTGGCCTCACTAGTGCAGAATAGAGGGGAATGATCACATCCCTTGATCTGCTGGCAACACTTCTTCTGATGCAGCCCAGTATGCCATTGGCCTTTTTGGCAGCAAGAGCACACTGCTGACTCATATCCAGCTTCCCATCCACCATGACTCCCAGGTCCTTTTCTCCAGTGCTGCTATTTAGCTGATCACTCCCCAGCCTGTAGCAGTACATGGGGTTTTTTCGTCCCAAGTGCAGGATTTTACACTTATCCTTGTTGAACCTCATGAGATTCCTCTTGGCCCACTGCTCCAGTTTGTCTAGGTCTCCCTGAATCCTGTCTCTGCCCTCTAGGGTGTCTACCGTTCCCCCCAGTTTGGTATCATCTGCAAACTTACTAAGTGTGCAATCTATCCCATCATCCAGATCATTAATGAAAACATTGAACAGAACTGGCACCAGGACCGACCCCTGGGGCACACCACTTGTTACTGCCTGCCAACTTGACATGGAGCCATTGATTCCTACACGCTGAAACCGTTGTTCTAGCCAGTTTTCTATCCACCTTACAGTCCATGCATCTAACCCATACTTCCTTAATTTGCCAATGAGAATGCTGTGGGAAACCGTATCAAAAGCCTTGCTAAAGTCAAGGTATATCACATCAACGGCTCTTCCCGCATCCACAAATCCAGTCATCTCATCATAGAAGGCGATGAGGTTGGTCAGGCATGATTTACCCTTGGTAAATCCATGCTGACTGTTCCTGATTACTCTACGTTCCTCCAAGTGTTTCAGGATGGATTCTTTGAGAAGCTGCTCCATGATTTTTCCAGGGATTGAGGTGAGGCTGACAGGTCTGTAATTCCCTGGATCCTCCTTTTTGCCTTTCTTGAAGATAGGTACTATATTTGCTTTTTTCCAGTCCTCTGGCACCTCCCCCGTTCGCCACGAGTTTTCAAAGATAATGGCCAACGGTACTGCTATCTCATCAGCCAGCTCCCTCAGCACCCTCGGATGCAGTTCATCCGGCCCCATGGACTTGTGCACATCTAGTTTCTTTAAGCAGTCCCTAACCTGACCTTCTGTCACCAAGGGCCTCTCTTCTTCTCCCCAGTCCCCCATACCTAGTGTAGTGGGCTGGGAGCTGACCCTGCTTGTGAAAACTGAACTAAAAAAAGCATTGAGCACTTCAGCTTTTTCCTCATCCTCTGTCACAAGGATGCCTGCCCCATTCAGTAAGGGACCTACACCATCCCTGATCCTCTTCTTGTTATTGATATACTTGTAGAACCCCTTCCTGTTATCCTTCACATCCCTTGCTAGTCGCAACTCCATTTGTCCTTTGGCCTTTCTGATTTTATCCCTGCAGTCCCGAGCAATGTCTTTATATGCCTCCTTAGTCATCTGTCCTAGCTTCCACTTCCTGTAAGCGTCCTTTTTATGCTTCAGCTCAGTGCAGAGCTCTCTGTTAAGCCACAGTGGGCGCCTTCCACATTTGCTGTGCTTTCTCCTTATCGGAATTGTATCTTGCTGTGCCCTTAGCAGGGTTTCTTTAAAATGCACCCAACTCTCTTGGACACCTTTCCCCTTCAGATCAGCCTCCCAAGGGATCCTGCCCATCAGTTCCCTGAGGGAGACAAAATCTGCTTTTCTGAAGTCCAGGGTCTGTGTTTTGCTTCTTTCCTTCTTTCCTTTAATCATCAACTTGAACTCAATCATTTCATGGTCACTGCTACCCAGGCTGCCATTCACTTCTACTTCCCTGATAAATTCTTCTCTATTTGTGAGCAGCAGATCGAGAGGCGCAAGGCCCCTCGTCGGTCGCTCCAGCATTTGTACCAGGAAGTTGTCCTCAACACTCTCCAGAAACTTCCTGGATTGCCTGTGCACTGCTGTATTGGCCTTCCAGCAGATGTCAGGGTAATTGAAGTCCCCCATGAGAACCAGGGCCTGTGCTCTAGAAACTTCTGTTAGTTGTACACAGAATGCCTCATCCACTTCCTCCTTCTGATCTGGTGGTCTGTAGCAGACACCTACCACAACATCCCCCTTGTTGCTCTCCCCTCTAAACTTAACCCACAGACTTTCAACTGGCTTGTTTCCACTTTCATAATGAAGCTCTGAGCAGTCATAGAGCTCCTTTACATATAGTGCTACTCCTCCCCCTTTCCTTCCCTGCCTGTCCTTCCTGAACGGTTTATACCCATCTATTGCAGAGCTCCAGTCATGCAAACTATTCCACCACGTCTCTGTTATCCCAATCATGTCATAGTTCTTTGTCTGCGCTAGTGCTACCAATTCCTCCTGCTTGTTTCCCAGGCTCCTTGCATTTGTGTATAGGCACCTAAGATACCCAGCTGATTGCCCTACTTTCCCATTTTGACATTCAATTCTATTGTATCTACCTCCCTGGATTTTCTTTTGGTGTTGACCTCCCCCACCTGCCTCAGGCATTAGGGCTTCATTAGAGCATCTAAGAAAGTTATTTGATTCCCCCCGCATGTTCCAATTATCCTCTCTTCTATCCCTGTAGTTACAGTCCCGGCACCCGCCAAGTTCCATCCCATCCCCCTGGTCTCCCATATAGTCACTTACCTGTGGGCTTTGGTCTCCTTCCCCCTTCAGACCTAGTTTAAAGCCCTCCTCACTAGGTCAGCCAGTCTGCGTCCAAATACGCTCTTCCCCTTCCTCGAAAGATGGAGTCCATCTCTGCCTAGCAGTCCTTCTTCCTGAAACTCTTGTTGCCGTGTTTCACTCAATTCATTCTGCAGCTAAAATTCCGGTTGCTACTCTATCCACATTGCTCTGGATAAACAGGTAGTTCAGCTCTGTTTATCTGGATTGGGGCAATGTGCAATTATGTCATTTCCATTAGTGTGATCTAGCTGGGAAAATCCTTCCTCTCCCCCCCCCCCCCAAATCAGAGACTAATTCTTAGCAATGTGTTTAATCTATTTCCACCTTAATTTCAAGCTTGTGGTTTATGCTCTTGGTCTGATAAAGGGACACAGTCAGGAAGCTTAGGTGAAATCTATACAGCTTATAGAATTTAAGGTCATAAAGATTTATTATTAATCAAATGTTCATGTGGTGAGAGCATAGTCAACACTTAGGAACAGTGAATTGATGGTAAGATATTTTAAGCAAAGCCCTAAGTTGCAGCACATGAGCACTTTGACCTCCATTGAACTACTTCTGCTTCAAGTAAGGCTCATGCTTAAATACCTTGCTGAACTGGTGTCTTAGAGTGTAAATACAATTTTTTTGTCAAGAGAAGAAATTATTCATCTTAAAAATCCCATAATCTTTATATGGAAATGGGACACTTAACAATCACCTTTAACACAGAAAAATTCTGTCCCTCTCACTTGTTAAAATTGATTTAAAAAAAACATAGCTGAGCATTTCAAACTGTATATTAATAGTGAATAATGCAATTCCTGGATGAATTACTTAATTTTTCCCCTTGCTGCACTGTGTGTGAAATGACACTGTTGCATGGCCGGTTGTGTTTTGGTATACAGCTGAGGAAAGTCCACTTTGCAGACTTCAGATCAGGTTTCTGAACTCTCCTATAATGTGAAGGCATTTGGATACAGTGTTCTGGTTTGGTTACATCTCTATTTCATGACTTAATCCTGTGTAAATCTTCATATTTTATTAATGCACTCAGACATTTCAATTCAGTTTCTGCTTTACTATGGTAAGGATTCATTGACGTGAACTGAAGCATGGGGAAAAACATGGTTCAGCTGAGACCATTGTCTTGAAATGATCATGGCAAAATGCAGAATGTTTTGCAATTTTATTTTTCATTTTAGCTTTTTTTTATTAAAAGTACATTAAAACCAAATCAATGTGGAATTAACATTGTAGATTAAAAGTTTCCAAACTAAGGAGACTTTTACTTGGCTCTTTACAGGGCTTTAAAAAAAAAAAAGTTAAGTTGCCTTATGCAAAAAGATGGAATGAGAGCTTTGAGTTCATTTTTCTTTATCAGAAGGACCATGATTTTGAAAGAAAGATTAAGTCTTTCAGTACACATCTGTTCTAATATATTTGTTAAATACAGCTTTCACTTTGTAAACACTCATGCATGAGGTTAACTTTATATTTGTAACTGAATGAAATTGCTCACATAGGTAAACTTAGGTATGTGCATGTTTGCATGATCACACTTATGTTAGCTCTTAATCTTCAGCAGAATATCTTTCCTGGACACATTATAGGCAGCACTGAAGAGGCTAAAAACATAATTTCCCCTATGCCATCTACTGTGGTCTGAACAATTCCTTCTGTGTATTGGTGTCTGCCAAAACCGATACCTGTTTCTGCATCGTTTTGTTTTCAGTCCCATGTGTTGGATTGCCTATCCGAGCCCCTCTGTTGCATGTCAGTTGATATAATCTGTAAATCCAGGAGGATTCAAGTTTTTTTAAACAGTTCTTGGCAAAAACTTCCCTTAGCATTGCCAGGTACAGCCACCAAAAGGGTTTCACTCCACGACCCAAATATGGAGGCACTCAGGCATTAAGGAAGCAAATGCACACGTTAAACTATGTATTTGATTCATAGTCTCTTGGTTTAAGTTTAAATTTGCAGGGGAGAGATTCAGAGATTAATATATGGAGGAAGAAAATGGATCAAATCTCTAGTGCATATTAGAGTCTGCAATTTCCATAGACCTAAAGAGCTGGACCGTACAGTTTCTAACAATTCAGTGGAAGCTAGAGTTCTTTCTCACCTTTGCTTTCTAGAGTACCTCGTCCATAAAAATGTTTCCATATGTGCCCTGCTCAATATTTGGGTAGAAATAGACAGGGCCAGCGTTAACTTACTGGGGACCAGGGCAGAAGCATGGGCGACTTAGATCTGTGCCATGCTGTGTGCAAGCCCGACAGTATCACTTTGCGTCACAGGGCCCCCTATGGCATGGGGTCCCAAGCAATTGCTCTGCTTGCTAGCCCCTAATGTAAGTTCTGGAAAATGACTTACCGGTAGTCTTCTCTGTGTTGTTGCACTGCTCCACACATCTCAAATAGGCTAGGACTTGATAGATTTTTAGGAACACTGAGGTATTAATGCAACTAACATTAGTGGTCATAGATATCTCTTGTCTTCAGTGATGGGCAATGGGCAACATCAACTTGAAATCTGTTGTTGCAAGTTTCTGGGTCTGACTTTTCCCCATCAGTAGGTCTATTATCTCCCAAGACAGATATGTCTTCATGCTCATTTGGTGAGGCTCCATATCTTGGCCTCATTGTAAATTCGACAACACTGGATAATTTCCTAAGTTACAGCAGCTTGTCCCTGGCTGTCTATGAATGAACTGTGACTCTACCCTTCCCTGCTCCAGATATACTGCTCCTACTCCAGCCCCAGCCCTGATATGCCCCATGCTACAGCTGCAAAGCAGTCCTCAAAAGACTGCCTTAGCTCCTGTGTTAGGGAATAGCTCCCTTGGATGAATGCTGTGATTTTTAGAGCCACTTTGCATTGTTCTGATTTCTCTCAGGCCTGACCTCTGTATGCCAGATGAAGAAGAGCTCATCCATTGTCAACACTCGTTGTTAGAAAATGATGACTGCAAAAAGTATTCACATGTTCTTTCTAGGCTGCTTCACAGCCAACATGCCACATTTTTTTATGTTTTCACAACTGCACTATTACACCAGGCAGAAATACAGTCATTTTATATTATTTGAGTTGAAAATTCAAACCCATCCTTTTTTTAATGAAACACATTTTCAGAAAGTAAATTAAGTCATTTACAGGAGTTCAGAATATAATGCAGAATCTAATTCAGGATTTTCAAATTTCTTTGCAGATATTTTGCATGACCCCAATGACTGTTGAAACAGAAAGTGCAGTTAGAGATCAGTATAGTAGCCAGAAAAATTAGGAGGCAAAAATATCCCTCCTTCTCTTGCCTTGTAAAAGAATGAAAAACACAGAGAATGAATTTGGCTGTTGTTTGTTTTCCCCTCATTTCCCTCACTTTCAATGTTTTCCTTCTCTCTCCTTCCCTGCTTATCAGTCTGCATGTCTAAGATGTGATAAGGGACAAAAATGGAAATGATTCCTTCAGATGTGATAAGGGACAAAAAAGGAATGGCTCCTTTGGCAATAGTTCTGTACAATGTACTGCAGAGTACTTGCCATGTGCCTTTCTGTCATTGTTATGTAGCTGTGTAATATAGTATGGGTATGTCTACACATAGCCTGTTAATTCAAATTAACATAGGTCGAACTAATTAGGTAGACCTAATAAAATTTAATTTGAATTAACTGGAACTGAATTAACATGTCTGTGCTGCAAAATGAGGGTTGAATTAGCATGTCCATGTACAGGAATTGCTAATTCCACCCAGGAGGGGGGCACCATGTGAAGTGTGGCAAAATGGCTGCCAAGATGGGCCATTCCCGCAGCCAATGCTTTTAAAGGGGGAAGTGACTTCACCTCTTCTGCACACTCTGGCAGGCAAGGAGCTGAGCAAGGCCATGGCCCGTGCCCAGCCACTCCTGCTTGCCAACCCAGTGACCAGCAGCTGCTCAGCCTCATGCACAGCGTTGCTAGGGTGGAGCGTGCTGTCTCTGGACATCAGCAGCACTGAGGCGGACAGCAGTACTGCCAGCATGCTGGCTGTGCAAGCAGCCACTGCCACCCTGCCACGCTCTGTGCCCCGTCACATGTGAGTACTGGAAACGAGTGGCGACTGGTGGGAAAGAGTTGTCCTGAGGACATGGGATGAGGAGCAGTAGCAACGCAACCTGGACGTGAGGTGGCAGACATTCATGGAGCTGGTCAGAGAGCTCGCCCTGGTCCTCCAGCACAGGGACATGCACATGTGACCTGCAATCCCAGTGGACAGGTGAGTGGCTATAGCTGTGTGGAAGCTGGCAACCCCAAGGTCTGATTGCTCTGTGGCAGACCACTTTGGGGTCAGGAGGGCCACTGTGGGAGTAGTGCTAAGGCAGGTCTGCAGGGCCATAAACTTGGTCCTGCTGGCCCGCTTTGTCACACCAGGCAATCTGTAGGACACCGCACATGGGCTCTCCATGCTTGGATTCCTGAACTCTGCAGGCATCCTGGATGCCACTCATATACCAGTCAGAGCCCCGGTGCATGGCGCAGTGGAGTATCGCAATAGGAAGGGGTACCACTCCATTCTACTCCAGGCCTTGGTAGACCACTGGGGCATTTTTACTAACATTTATGTTGGCTGGCCAGGGTGGGCACATGACTCACAGGTGCTCTGGAACTCAGCGCTCTTCAGGGCCATGCAATCAGGCACCTTTTTCCACCCCTATGAGATGACCATCGGGAATGTGCAGGTGCCCCTCTTGCTCATCGGGGATGCAGCCTATCCGCTCCTGCCATGGCTAATGAGGCCATTCACTGGACACCAGTTAGATGGACACCAGGAGATCTTCAAGAGAAGACTGAGTAGGTGACAGCAGGTTGTGGAGTGGGCTTTCAGGCAGCTGAAGGCAAGGTGGAGGTGCCTGCTGACATGCCTACACCTCATTGAGGACACCATCCTGGAGGTCATTAGTGCATGTGTCATCCTTCACAATTTATGTGAACTGCGGGGAGAGGCCCCCACCACCTGGAAGGCTGAGGCTGAGCACCTCTCTGGGCACTTTGAACAGCCACAGACTGCCCAGGACACTGAGAGAGTCCCAAACAGGGCTGTCAGGACCCAGGAGGCCCTAGCTGACCTCTTCCTTGAGGAGGCACACTGAAGACTACCTGCACCACCCCATTCCCTCACCATGCCCACCCAACACATACCCACCCCACACAGACCCCACACTGTACCTAAATAAAGACACATGACATAATGGAACTTTTGGGGCAGTGTTTATTTACAGATACATCCATCATGAGGGAGGTTCAGGACAGAACGGGGGACTCAGGGGCAGAACAGGGGTGTTGGGGGGAAAGCATGGAGTATGGGGAGATGGCAGGGTCAGATGGGGGGGCCTTGTCCCCATGCCGGTGGGGGGGGGAGGTCGGCCTTCCCCATGGCCGTCCTGTGTCCAGGGGCACCATAGATGAGGCGTGCCAGGGTCCCAGGGGACCTGTCCGGCTGCCCCTGGGGGGGCAAGATGGTCAGCTATCCTGGCCATGCTGGCTGACATGCCCTGCAGGGCTGTGCCAATGCCAGTCAGAGCACTGGCCATGTTGGTGAGTGCTGTGCCCACCCTTTCCAGGGAGTGTGGCGCTCCTGGACTGCAGCCCCCTGCTCCTCGATGACAACGGAGCACTTGAGGAGACGGAGGGCAGAGTCCTGGTGCACCACCACCTGGCCCCACCAGGGCCACACGCCTTCCTCGGTCCCCTGGCCCAGGTGCAAGATCTGGTCCAGGAGCTCATTCCAGGTCAAGCGTGCTGCTCTCCTCTGTTGGGCACTGTGGGACAGGCTGCCTGCAGCACGAGGATGGCTGTCACAATGACCTGTTGGAGAGAAGTAGGGAACATTGTATTAGTCTCCTGCATGCATACCTCATGCTTTGTGTGGTCTAACAGCATAGAGCACCTGCATGCTGCTTGTCCCCCTGCCCCTGAGCCCTGCTGTGTGGAATGCCCCCCCGTGCATGCACGGCCATGCCCTCTGGCCTGTCCTGGCCATGGTGGCCACAGCAACATGCAGTAGTGAGGTGCTGCCACAGCTTGCCCCCTCCCCTTGGCAGCAAGGCCTTGTGCCCAGGGTGTGGGCTGCATGCTGCATGCCCTTGACGCTACCTGCAGTGCTTTCCCCCAACACTCCTAACTCTAGATGCCTATAATGCCCAGGGGTCCACTTCCTCTGCTGGCACACAGACCCCGGGCCCTGTACCCTGTGGATTTGTGCCCCACCCTGTGGCCCCCTTAGCACTGCCCAGCTGGAGACCCTTACTCCATGCCCTGCCATTTCCTAAGACCAGCATAGGCCAAGCCACAGGGAGGGAGGAAAGGAGCACTCACCCATGGGTGCCACCGACGTCTGCTGGGATGTTCCCTCCTCCTCTGGGGCATTCTCGGGGGGGCCCCTCCTCCTTCTCCTGTTCCCCAGCAGTGGCTTGTCCCTCATCGAGGATGTCGAGGAGTTCAGGGCTGGCAGCTATGGTAGGCTGTGGTGACATCCCCTCAGGCTCTCCAGCCTCAACATCCACCAGGGCATCCTCCTCTGCAGAGCCTCCCTTTAGGGTGCTGGATTCTTGCCAGGGCTCTCCAGAGTTGACAGCCGTGGACAGCAGACCACTGGGCTCACCAGACAGGAACCTGTCCAGTTCTCTGAAGTAGGGGCATGTGCCACCCTGTGCAGAGCCTTGCAGCCGCCTTGTCTCTGAGACCCGTGCGTACTCCTGGTGCAGAGTCTTTATTTTTACCCAAACTTGCTTCATCATCTGGGGGTGCCCTCTTGCAGTGAGGGCTGCCACAATGTGCAAATATATGTCCTGGTTACGGTGGCAGCTCAGCAGCCGGGATAGGATGTCTTCTGTCCCCCAAATGCTCAGGAGACAGAGGACCTCTCGGTGGCCCCAGACTGGAGCCCTCCGCTGACCCTGCCTGGCAGTGCTGCCCTCTGCCATTGCTTTTCTGGGAGCTGATGCTTCTCCCTCACAATGGCAGAATGTGCCTGTGCCTTTGGGGGGCCTGTTCTGTGGTCGGCACTTCCTTTTCCTGGTGCTGGGCAACATGGGAAGGAGAAGGAAAAACTGCAGTTAATTCAAACTAATGTTAGTTTGAATTAACGCAGTTAGACGCCGTTGATTAGAACTAGCTAGTTTGAATCAATGGTTGATTCGAATTTACAGCAGGTTTTGTAAACTCAAATTGTTGTCTCCTTGATTTGACCTAAGGGAAGCCTTAGGTCGAATCAGCAAAAACATGTGTAGACAGGCTATTTTTTTAATTCAACCTAATAAACATTAGGTTGAATTAACATCTGTGTGTAGACATACCCTATCTCTTCTGAGTGAAAGTATGTGCCTGCTGTTTAAGGCACTGTCCTGGAACTAAGGAGACCCATTTTCAATTCCCTTTCCATTTTCAGTTTTCCTTCTTTACCACAGACCTCTTGTGTGACTTTTGACAATGACTTAGCCTCTCAGTACATTAATTCCCCATATATGAGGAGGGATTAATGGTACTTAGCTACCGCTGAGTGATAGGGATGAAGGAATTGGGATGAAGCAAAATGGAGATGATGGAGAGGAAGTGATCAGATACTATGGTGATGGGAGCCATATAAACATGGCACTTTATATACAAGTATAAAGACAACCACCTGCTTGGAAGACAGCCTTCCTCCCTTGTCATGTTGCCACTGCCGTGATTGACAGAGTCCCGTAAACTAGCTCACCCTCATGATAAAAGCGAGGGAACAACTGGCAGATCATGCCCTATGAGTCCGTCCTCTTTGGAATATTTTGCACTCCAAGACCCAAAACAGATTGCTCATCTTCCAGTCATTTGCAAAGTCCATCTATTAAAATGTAGTCATGGGTGGAAGGCTGAATTTGGGGTTCCCATATAAAAGTGTTGTGGTGGTTTTAAGGTGTATTGGCCACATGACTTGTGAGCAGATGGTGTGAAACAGGAGTAAGCGCTACTGCAGCTTTGATGGATTTTTGTTCTTCATTTGTCTATTAAGTTCTTGTTTTTATAATTGGATGCCAAAGCTGTGCAGAGCTTTGGGTTGGTGCAATTTGTGAGGGAGCTGATATGAAACCCAGAACCACAGTATAATCTTTGACTCTAAAAACTTATAGCTCAAGTGGTAGAAGAACAGATCGTCTTTCCTGTTTGGTTTTGAAATTTAACTTGGCATCATCAAGATAATTTTTTAATTTGTTCTTTAATCACTAAAATAATATGATGAAAACAACTCTGTTTTGATTTTGTGCAAAGGAGCTGGAAATCTCTGCTATAAGATGGGATTCAAAACAACAGTTCCCATGTATAAAGAAAAGGAAATGAGATCTGACGAAAAGTCCAAATATGACAGTGTTTTTTTCCTCTTGGGCTAAATAAAGCTGCTGTTGTTTCTGGTATGCTTCCTCCTACATGTCCAACCCAGCTCTAAAGAAGGAAAACTCTCCCTTGGCTTTCAGCCAGCATTACAATATCAGTATAATGTTTCATTTCCTTTGTCTCAATCACCTAATGTGGGAGATATAATTCATTATAACCATTTCACTGAAGATCACTCTCATTTTCAGTCAAATGAGAGCAGTCGATATACATTCATTCTGTGCAATCTGAGGTGTAATGATTTCAACAGTTGTACATTTTAAACCACAGAGAAACACACCATCTAGCTAGAGTAAACATGAAGCTTGGAGAACGAAGATTAGGGTCAGACAGGTTTTAGGACTGTTGATCACCTAATATGGGTCTGAATGCAATTTATCTAGTACTGACATGACATCAAGTACTGATAACATTTTTTAAAATCCTCTTCACGTGAAATAATCACTTTAAAAATACTCTAAACCTGGCAAGGACTCTGTCCATTACATTACTGCAGTGCCTGTTAAGGAATTTGTAAGGCTTTTTCAGGCCTAATTTTTGGCACAAGCTTAAATAGGGTGGTAATCCCCTTAACTTCAGATTACCTGTCTGTTTAAAGTTGAGCATGTATTTCAGCATCTTGTGGAATTAGGACTCTGTATTAAGCAGTGAAGGGGTCATGGGAGTACACCCCAAATTTTGGATACCAGTTACTTGTGTACCAAATCACATATTCATGGGCAATTGTTCAACTAGTGGACATTGTGGGTGCACAAAGTGCTTCCTTCCTTTGAAAATATAACAGTTAGTAGGCAGGCAGAAAACAATCTTAAGAGTAGAGAAGAAAGGTAAAGATTTCTTGAAATGATCAACAGAGCTGTGCAAATCATGCATACAAAGGATTTTACAGTGGGTTGCAGCAAGTCTGGTTTCACATCAGGTTCTGAGTTGGCCTATAATACCATCTAGTTTGACATGACATATAGGGTAGCCCAATGGAATTTAGCTCAGGCTAGAATTAGGTGAGCACTGATCAGAATTGTGGCCTAAACACCACAGGCTTCCTCTAGCACTTCATCACTTCAACTGTGTGTCATGGTAACTCAGTGGAACTACCGTGGTTTAGAACTGGATTATCTTCACCAAATGACACTGGTGTAAAGCTGGAGTGGGTAAGCAGACACTGGCAACAAACTAAAACTTTAAAAAGCAATTTTCTATGTTCTTTAAAGACAAATGTTTCTTCCCTTGCCAATGTGGGTTATGTGGAAGAAGAAGAGAAGCTCTGACTAGCAGTCCTTATCACTGCTTCAAAAAGGAGGCTGTATGTGCCTGACCCTCTTAGCACCTATTACTTGGACTCTGTAGAGCACATTAACTAAGCCACCAACATGCTGCTCAAGGAAACACAATCTTCTGTGTTCCTGCACTTCCACTGAGGAGGAGAAGAAGGCTTCTTGTGCTCTCTCTCCCACCAGACAAGGCAGAATTTCTGGATAAACGCTTTGATCACTATCAAACTGTGGATCAGCAAAAAGGACTACAAGCAGAACATAACCAGGTGTTCAGAAATTACTAGTGTCTGAGAACTTGTACAATGCCATACCATACAAACATGCTTCAGGAGTCACTTTTATATTAATTCCTGACTGTCCAACCTGATGTCAAGGCTTGTGGTTTTTAGATGAAGGGATAGATAAAATGAGGATAATTAAAATATTTCAGTTCATGACTGTGTTCTTATCTCCATCTCCAGTGACTTATGCATGTGACTATCACGATGATGATTGTGACGATGAGAGTAATGTATTTGAATACTGCATCTTTCCTCTTGAAACATTAAAATTATGTTCTTCCAGAGACTGAAACAATCGCTAATGGAGATAAAGAGGCTAAATGAAACTACTGTACTTTCTGGAGTGATCAGCACAGATCTATTTGCATACCAGTGAAGATCCCTGAAGGACAATAGTTAGTAAAATATAGGAAATCACCATGGCAATTAAAAAATATTAAGCATAGTGTATTTACAGTTTTGGCGGCATGAACAGTCATTTTGTCTTCATACAATGCCAAGAACTATGGGATCCTGGACCATGCCTCAGACTTTCATGTTTGCAGTGATATGCTTGTAGAAGGTTGTGAATTTAGAGACATGAAGGATCAGATCTAATTTAGCTATTACTGATAAATTGCTGCAATCTAAGAACAATGCTAACATTTGGAAAATGAAAGAAAACCAGAAGTGGAAACAGAAATATTATTTTGATAGAAGGGCTCATGATCTTCCATCCCTTAACCCAGGCAATAGAATGTGCCTGAGGAATCACTCCTCTAATACCTGGGGACAAAGAGGTTCTATTAAAAAACAGTTGCATTCACGGTCTTACATGGTCCACACAGATCAAGGGGACACATTTCGACATAATCAGTGGGATCTACGACTTATTCCAGAAAGTTCCAACACCGTGGAAGTTGAGGTAGATTCTGGCATGCCTCCCCTGACTGATCTGATATCTTCAACACATGGTAATGAAACCATCAGGGAACAAGAGAATTCAGACCTAAACGAAGGACCAGTACTGAGAAGATCTAATTGAGTCATCAAACGTCCAGAAAGACTCGTAGAGACTTGCTAGGATATGTAAAGGAAGTGGGTGGTAAAGACTCACTTGAGAGTGATGTGCTAATAACCTCTCCTCTCTAGGTAGTTCATATCCTGGGTTTATGGACTGTCCTTCTGCATGTTTTTTTTAGATAGCTGTTATGCGTTGTTAGATGTTAGTGCATGTGTTATTAGCTAGCTTTTATATGTATCTAACTGTTTACTTCTTTTCCTTAGGGGGGAAGATGTAGTGATATGCTTGTAGAAGGTTGTGAATTTAAAGACACTCGCTAGCACGGGCCATTGGTGTGTAAATTGGGAGACGTGCCCCAGAGAAGATTTAACATGGCTGCTCCCAGGTACACACCTGGATACCTGTCTGTATGATTAAAGTTCTATTCCTTACTCATTCAGTAGCATCATCTTTAATGAACCCTCAAGATCATTACAAGCTTCTACTGTAATACAGATACTTCAAGATACTATGATGTTTCCTCCTTTCACCCTCCTCATTTCTCTTCTTAAAACAGCACACATTGAACTTTCAGATAAAAAAACCTTTCTAAGCTTGCTTTGTTGACAAATAGCAAGTCCAAGTGATATTTAATTGATTTTAATCCCCCTTTATCCCTGAGATGCTACTTTCAATCACGTGCATCAAAAATCCACTTACATGTAAAATCATTCCAGTTGTGCAGTAAAGGTCTTCTGTTGTTAGCTAGTCTGCACTGAAAAATGAATTACAAATTTATAACATTGAGTGAAGCTGTACCAGTGTCCCAAATGATTTCAGTGCTAACATAGACAAGAGAAAACTGCTCCAGAAAGTGTATTTGAGAGCTGCCAGAAGCGTCTTCCAAAATGATATTGAACTCTGTCTCGAATGGTTTTGTCCCTTCCATAATTGCTCTTAAAAATGTTAGCAATAGTGTAGCTATGTTAACAGCATGTGCAAGGCTTAAGCATCTGAGTGCCTGCTAAATAAAATGTTGCAATCACTGATTACAGCACATTTTCCTTCCTATATTAAGACCCAAGAATCTGAAATGCCAATATTGTCTTCCCTTCAGAAACATCTTTCAGCAAGCTACAGCATTCTGTTCTTGCCACTGGCACCACATGAAATGCAGGAGAAGAGAGTAGCTGACTGCAGCAGTCATCTGGGACTGAATAAGCAGATCCAGTTCATTACACGCCATCAGGAGAAATGTGATTTCAAGTGACTGCCTAATCTCCGTGAAATACTGCACGTTACACAGAAAGGCCTTTTAAGTCTTCCGGGAGAAATCTGCCCAGCTCCCTTATTAAAAGCAAAAATATTAAACACAGATTTGTTGCGCGGGTGCATGCACGCACACATACATACAACCCAAACAGACAAATCCCCTCTTTACACCAAAGGACAGAGCTTTTTTTAATCCCAGTATAATTCCATTCATCCAAACTTTGGGATAACTGGGCTTTTGATCAACAGAAGTGCTATTAACTAATAATGTAGCACTACAAGGAGGACACATTGTGGATGTGGACAACTAGAATTTTCAGATGACAGGAATTCAGGTACCTGAAACTAGAATTGACTCTTCTTCTGTGTTTCAGACAGTTTCAGACTGGACAGCTGTGAGTATGGAGACCCCTGGATCACAAACAGTATGCTCAGCCAGAATTTTTCCAAGAGTTCCAACATATAAATCAACAAGACCAGAATCAGGCAGGAGGTATTTAACAGAGAAGGAGAGAGTACTCAAGATATCCCAAGGGATGCAAACCTGAGATTTGTTCTAGGTAGTAGATTGCCTAGCTCAGCAACTTCTCTGTAGTAGAATATGTAAAAGATGGAAATTTTGATCTCTAAGGATACGCCTACACTGGAGCCTTAGGTTGACTTAATAACACCACTTAATAACACCGTGGCCACTGGGCTTTTATTTTGTTGATTTAAGCACTTCCTTAGGTTGACTTAATAACAGCACCTCTTAAGGTCAACTTAATGCTTAAGTCAACCTTAAAAAGTCAACTTAAGCCAGTGTAGATGGGGAGTAGCCCTTAAGTCAACTTAATTGGCCTCCAGGCTCCCTCCTAGAGTTCCTGGCCAGCAGGAGGAGTCAACCTAGCACCTGCCAGTATGGACTCAGGCAGTCGATAGGAGTTTTCAATGTGGATACTCTTAGTCAATTTAACAAGGTTGACTTTAAATTGACTTAAAGTTGACTTTGTTAAGTCAACTTAACAGAGCTTCCAGTATAGACATACCCTAAAAGAGTGTGTATTCATTTAACAGCTTTATGCCTTTAGTACATATCTGTGGTCCTGCTAGATGGGAGACAGGAGTTGGTGGGAGCATTACCTTGCCAAATCCTCAATCTGGCTGCTCTTCGTGAGACATCTTTGTAACTACACTGTCTCCACTGAAATCATCAGACAAAGTGTTTTGCCCAGGAGACTCAGCTGACAACTTATTATCACATGGAGAATGAAAATTTGCCCCAAATGATACAAGAATTTATAATTTCCACCCCCATAAGAAGTGTATAAAGCAAGGAAAATTTTAAGCAATTTTCCTGTTTTCATGAAACAAACCTCAGAAACTTATGTAGCTTTGTTGGGAGAACTGTAGTTCTTTAGGAAAAATGCCTAATAACCATAATGTATTAGTGAGTATTGGTATTTCAGAAGAAGAACCTAGAGGGAAAGAATGTTATACATTATTCAAACAAATTAGATGTCTTCAAGTCACCAGGGCCTGATGATATGCACTCTAGAATACTCAAGTAGCTGACTCGGGAGATATGAGCCATTGGCTATTATCTTTGAAAACTTATGGAAGACTGAAGAGGTCTCAGAGGACTGAAAAAAAAGAAATATAGTACCCATCTATAAAAAGGGAAATAAGGACAACACATGGAATTATGGACCAGTCAATTTAACCTCAGTACCAGGAAAAATAATGGAGCAAATAATTAAGGAATTAACTAGCAAACATCTAGAACAGAATAAGGTATTAAGTGATAGTCAGCAGGGATTTGTCAGAACAAATCATGTCAAACCAACTTGTTAGCTTTCTATGACAGGGTAACAAGCCTTGTGGATTGAGGGGAAGCAGTAAATGTGGTGTATCTAGAGTTTAGTAAGGCTTTTGATACAGTCTCGCATCACCTTCTCATTAACAAACTAGGGAAGTGTAACCTGGATGGAGCTACTGTAAGATGCTCCTAGTTGGATAACTGCTTCTAGTTGCTGAACCAACTCCCAATCAAGCAATGCAAAACACAAGAACTGGAGACCAAGGCCCTCCGACGAACAACCGCATTTCACCTAGCAACTGAACTACCAGCCGATTGTGCCTGGACTGATATTGCCTGTGCCTTACGAACAGGCATAACAAATACTCATTTATTACTTAGTCATGTAACCAGTGCTTTTTTTGTGACAGTACACAGGGGTATGGAGTACCCGCACCTGGGGGGCAGGGTCAGCAGGGAAAAGGAGCGTGCCACTGGAAGAAGAGGGGTGGCACAGGAAGAAGGGTTGTTTGAATATTTTTTTTTTTTACAAAAAAAAAAAGCACTGGGTATAACCCATGTATTAGGAGCATTACTGTTGATTACTGTAGTATTAGTAGTGTAATCAGGATGTTTAAAATTGCGTGCAGCCCTTGCTGCTGCCCAGAAACAGTACCTGTAATCCTGTAGTTTGGCAAGCTCAGGGGACTACTCCCTCCCTTTCCCTGTAGCATGGTTGGTGGACCTTGGAATCAGACCAACTGAAGCCAGGGCCTCCTAGGCAATTGCCCCACCATTCAGTGTGTGGGTAGGACTGGATGCCAGGTTCTTACTCCATAGAAAGAAAGTGGGTTGGGGGCGGATGCAGGAAATTTGTTTTTGTAGTATTTGAGTAGCAGGCCACTGGACTTCAAACCTGTTTTTTGCAGGCTGAGATACTAAGGTGTAAACAACCCATTTTGCTGGAAAGTGCTACATAGAACTAACAAAGGAAGTTAAATGGAAATAGTTACTGTTAAGCAAGAAGAGTTCTACTGTGATAACCCTCCAGAAAGCCATTAGGCCTGCTCTAGTAAAGAGGTGATGTTGGCAAGGTTTCAGAGAGAGAAAAAGAGCTTTAAACATTTCATTGGTCAAAACTGTATTTGGTAACCACTCATAAACAAATAAGGGCAAGCTAATTATATGCTGTATATATTAAATATAGTCTAATCATGTAACCTGCATATTAAGGATAGTGAAACCATGTAAGCATTTA
Organism: Podocnemis expansa; assembly: GCA_007922195.1. Taxonomy (NCBI): domain Eukaryota; kingdom Metazoa; phylum Chordata; order Testudines; family Podocnemididae; genus Podocnemis; species Podocnemis expansa. Next base: position 33,363,124 of record ML681990.1, on the reverse strand, counting down.
GAAATGATGTAACCTGTTGCATTATGTATATTGTATTTAGCATGTTAGAAAAGTTAGCAGGAAGTAGCCACATCCCCACCTGGACGTGTATAAGTAAGCCAAGAATACTGGGTTCACATCTGTCTATCTATCTATCTATCTATCTTGTGAACCCAGTATTCTTGGCTTACTTATACAGGTCCAGGTGGGGATGTGGCTTCTTCCTGCTAGATTGGATGTATAAAGGAAACAAGTAGTTTGCTTAAAAACACAATCTACCATCTCCACTCCTGAGTGGACCTGATCCTTCTTTTCTTCTAACACCTGTGTATTGATATAAATCCAGCCAAATGTTATTTCTGAGTACTTTAGCACTAAATGTTCATAACTGAGTAACATCTGCCTTCTTGATTTTATTCTCTTCAGCCTTTTCCTTTCCTTCACTACAGCTTTCTGTTTTCCTTTCTACTGACTCATATCTGTGCATCTCACTGATTTTCTTTATTATTAACCATGGATTTTTTTTGGTCCTTCTTGCCCTCCAACCCCTTCCTTGTTTGTATTCTCTCCTGAAACCATACTAATTTCCATGGTCCCAGGTTCTCGCTGTTTTTTCTTCAGTGTCCTGTCTTCCTCCCTGCCCCCTCCCTTTTTTGTCTTGCTAAATATTGCCTTTGGCTTTTTTACTCCTTATACACTGTTTACTATCTTTCTTCTTCAGTGTCTCCTTCCTCCCCTCCATTCCCCTTGTACTCTCTCCTGCATGGACACTCGCTTTGCCAGTCCCTTCCACCCACATGCCCAAGCACTCACTCTGCCAAATTCTCCTCTTGCCAGCCACTCTATCTTTTTACCATGTTCTCACTCCTCTGTACATGTAGAGGCTTTTGCCAGGCTTCCAGTCCTTCACACAAACATTAGGGCACTTACATCTGCTCCTGCAGACGGTCTGCCATATTCTAGTTTCCCCCTGCATCAAGCTTTCTCCTTACCACATGGCACCCTGGAAGGAAGCACTGGCTCTCCAGTGCCTGGGGCAAGCAGCCTCAAAGGCGGCCCCCCCACTGGATCTGCAGGGGGCCAATGGGGCCCTCGGTCCTTTGCTAGGGGGGTGAGGGGTGGGGAGGTGGGGGCTCGCATGCATAGCTCTACAGAGCCATCCAGGCTCGGAGGGCAACCCCCGCACCCAGCTCCAGCAGCGCTGCCTGAGTGGGGGGAGAAGGGTTTCGCCTGTCTGGCTCTGACAGCGCTGCCAGGGTGGAGGGAGAAGGGATTGCCCTGTGCCCAGCTCTGATAGTGCTGCCGGGGGCAGGGAGAAGGGATTCCCCCGCGCCAGGCTCTGACAGTGTTGCCAGAGCGTGGGGAGAAGGGATTCCCCTCACTCGGCTCCAGCAGCACTGCCCAGGTGTGGGGAAGGGATCCCTGCACAGGGTCAGAGATGCGCTGGGCTCGGGGGTCCCTTCCCCCTGCCCAGGCAGCATTGCTGGAGCCTGGTGGGGGGGGGATCCCTTCTCCTTGTGACCTGGCAACACTGTGGGGGGAGGTTGCCCTGGCCCCAAGGAGCCCTGCCAGGGGATAACATCCCCTGCCAGGCTCTAGCCTTCTGAGCCCAGCATGGGGAAAAGCATTGCCTGCCCACCTCTAGTGGCACTGATGCTAGAGCTGGGCAGGGGATGCTTTTCCCTGTGCCAGGCTCAGAGGGCGGGAGCCTGGCAGGAGATTGGGTGGGGGCATAGCCCTTCTTGGGGCCATGTTACCACACCTCCCATGGTGCCCCTCTTCCAATTCAAACTAGCAAGTCCTGTCTGTGGACATGGTAATTCAAATTGGTTTTCCTAGTATGGCTATGTTAGTTTGAATTAACTGAATTCAAACCAATATTACTAGTTGGAATTGATTAGTTTGAATTCAGTTAATTTGAACTATGGTTCTAAATGTAGACATAGCCTAGGAGATTATTTTAAATGTGTTTGCTCCTCTTTTTGTGTGTGTTTCTTTCTTTTAGCATTTTTGCCTCCTTAAGTATGCTAAACATAAAGGAGGAAGCAAATTAATTCAGCTACTGTTTTAATAACATTCTACTTGTGCAACTTGTATTTGTGTGTACTTAAATGTGACTGCTCTTCAAATAATTGTAGAGATATTAAAAAAGCAGGTTTAATTCATCCAGCCAGCAGTGTGAAGTTCAGGACCATGACTGAGGGATGGAAAAATAAACATTCTAATTTAAATAGTTGAATAAATCTTCATTCAAGATTTAATATACAGAAATCTTCAAGTATTTGCATTGCAAATTACATTTGCAAATTACTTGTGTTCACAGTGCCAAACAAAGGGTCACCTGCTGCCATCTTGTAATGGTTTCTGAGTCTTGGAAACACTGAAAAACTCAGAATTGGCCTTGAGACTTTGGACTCCAGTATGGCACCCTCTTGTGAATCTGTGGTATTGAATATACAGAGAGATTGTCTCTCCTAATTATAGAAGATTAGGTTGGAAGGGATCTCAGAAAGTCATCTAGTCCAACCTCCTGCTCAAAGCAGGACCAACCCCAATTTAACCATCCTAGCCAGGGCTTGGTCAAGCTAGGCTTTAATAACCCTTTTTACAAAAAATGTAGTTTCCATTTCTACCTAGATAACCCACACCATTCTTCACTACATTCATAATAAAGTTTTTACTAATATACAATCGACACCTTTCACACTGAAACTTGAAACCATTGCTTCTAGTTCTGTCATCTACTACTACAGAGAACAGCCTAGTTCCATCCTCCCAGGAACCCCCCTTCAGATAGTTGAAGGCCACTATCAAATCCCCCCTCATTCTTCCCTTCTGCAGACTAAACAAGCCCAGTACCCTCATCCTCTCCTTGTAATACACGTGCTCCAGCCCCCTCATCATTTTCATTGCTGAGAGTGAAAACCACTCCATCCTTTAGATTATTAATGAACGTATTGAACAAAACTGGCCCCAGGACTGATCTCTGGAGCACTCTGTTTATTACAGCTGCCAATTAGACATTGAGGCATTGATCACCACCCATTGAGCCCAGTGATCTAGCCAGCTTTCTATCCACTTTATAGGTCATTCATCCAATCAATATTTAATTTGTTGGCAGGAATACTGTAGGAGACCATATGAAAAGTGTTGATAAAATCAAGGTATATCCTGTCCACTGCTCTCACCATATCCGCAGATCCAGTCATCTCATCATTGAAGGCAGTCAGGTTGGTCAGGCACAACTTGTCCTTGGTAAATCCATGCTGATTGTCCTCAATCACCTTCCTGTCCTCCAAGTGCTTCAAAATTGATTCCTTGGGGACCTACTGAATGATTTTTATGAGAGCTGAGGGGAGGCTGATTTGTCTGCAGTTCCCCGGCTCCTCCTCCTTCACTTTTTTAAAGATGGGCACTATATTTGCCTTTTCTCATCATCCAGGACTTTCCCTGATTGCCATGATTTTTGAAAGAGAATTGGCGATGGCTCTGCAATCACATCAGCCAACACTCTCAATACCCTTATATGCATGCATCTGGCCCCATGGGCTTGCACATGTCCAACTTTTTAAAATAGTCCTGAAACTGTTCTTTCACCACTGAGGGCTGCACACCTCCTCCCCATTATGTGCAGTCCAGTGCAGTCGTCTGTGATCTGACTTTGTCTCAGAAACAGAAAGAAAAGAAGCTTTGAGTACTTCAGTTTTTTCCACATCATCTGTCAGTAGGTTGCCTCCTGCATTCAGTAAGGGACCTCCACTTTTGCTTGCTTTCTTCTTGTTACTAACATACCTGTAGAATCACTTCTTGTCATCTAGCCAAGCTTCCACTTCTTCTCACTTTTTGTGTTTCTTCTCACAGAAATTTGCTCTGTTAAGCCAAGCTGGTCACCTACCATGTTTTCTATTCTTTCTTATGACTGGCAAGGAGTTCTGTGGTACTTTGAAAGACAAATTTATTTTTCTCATGAGCTTTCATGGGTGAAGTCCCACTTCATCAGATGCTAAAAAATAGAAAACTCACATAAAAATAAATTTGTTAGTCTTTCAAAGTGCCACAGGACTTCTTGCTTGTTTTGCTGAACTAGACTGACATGGCTACTCCTTTGGAACTTTTCTTATAACTGTACATGTATTACTTGCTGAGGAACATTCAGAAATATGTTAGCTACTGTATAAAAGGACATGGCGTGGGACCTAATTCATTTTTGGGTTTCTTCTAAAATGGATTAGATTCATATGGCTCAGTTCACTATTGTCCTGCAGCCCATTTGCGTAAGATGGGCTGGTGCAATGGTGTCATATGGCAGATATGCATCCCTCCCACAGGGAAGGCAGATATGCATCCCTCCCCAGTGCAGCAGATGTCCTACCTAGCATGAAAACCTCTTAGTAGCCTTTGTGGCACTCCTAAAGCAACACCCTCACCCATAGAAGGCACTGCAGAATGGGATAGGGCAGAGCAGGGGCAGGCTAGGGGAGGGGAATGGATAAGGTTTGAGTAGATTTGTGTGGTTGATTGAGGTTAGGGTAGCCAAAATTGCTTTCCCCAGTCCCTGAATAAGTGATGTATCAACTTGCTCATCCTGAATATGTCCCAGGGTCCACTATTCTTTGTTTTGTATCTAATAGCTTTATGAATCTTTATTTTGCTAGTGGTGGCCACAAAGGATTTCCTCTCAACTCCAACAGCAAAAATGATGCAAATGAAAACTTTTTTGTTTTGTCTTTTTAGTTGCTAAAAGCGGGAAAGAATTGATTTTCAGGTTTTTGATGAAAACCTGAAAAATTTCAATAAATTGTACTTCTCTCTTGAAAATTCCATTTAGCTGAAATGGCATTTTTTATAGAAACAGAAATGACAAACTTTTCAACCCTCTTAATTATTTAATGAATAAATATCCTCTGGAAACTGCACAACTATCTTAGGGGCTTTCCTTCATAACTTGGCATCATTAGAACTTTGAAATTACAGTTCCAGTTAAAATCAACAATTACCAAATTCTGCTATCACTGACATGAGAAGAGTTCAGTAAAATTAAGGAAGCAATGCAGCCTCATTGTGTGCTCTTTCTCCTGAAAAGTTTTTAGTAATTGGTTCATAAGCACCTATGGAAAAGCACCATATAAAATCCAAAGCCACATGAACCCATCTTGGTTTGAAGGAGTGTTAAAGTCCCAGACTCAGCTCATGTTCATTGAAAAGTTTAAGGTTCACAAAAAATTTGCAAAATTTAGACCTAGATGGAAATGACTGTAGTCTGCATCAGAATAGCCAAGAATCAATGGTGTTAATGTGAAAGCTTGCAAGTTTTAACTGAGTTTCATTTTGTGTTCTTAGAGTTGTTGGAACCCCAAACTCAACATGAAATTTAGGAAGGTGTAACCCAGCTCTGGTATATCCATACTGGATGTCAGGTTACGAAATCAGCACTTAGATTCTACAGAGATGGTTGTTATGGAAACAACTTAGACCATTAATTCTCAAATTGGGGATCATTAGCCCTAAGAGGGTTGCAGCATGTTTATGTGAGGGTCATGAGCTGTGAACCCTGCCCCTGGCCAGAAATGAGCCTGTGAGCTTGGTGCTCTGCTGGCTATGGAGTTGTGAGCTCCAATACCAACCTTGGTCAGGTGAGGGACAATAAGCTCATCTGCTTGCTCCCAGAGGAGGATCACAGAGGGGTAGGGAGAGAGCAGTGACACACAGTTACTGCTCATCCCCCAGTGTACCTCTGCACCCTGAGATGTGGGGCAGCGAAGAGGAATACCAGGGCTTTTGCATCCAAAGCGCTTTCCCCACATGGGCAGTGCTGTGAACTGAGCAGCAGGAGGTGTTGCTTTCTACCCTCTCCTACCCATGGATCCCAGGTGGGGAAAATGATGTGGATGCAGGGAGTCCTGGCATTGCTTCTCATTCCTCCCCCTCCCCCCAACCTTAGAGCCACAGGGGTGTGTGAAGAAGCAGAGTTAAAAGTGAGAGCAAGCAGCAATATCAGCCACTTGTTGCATGCAGGCTAGTTTCCCCAGGTGACCTTGGAAGGGGTGAGGGAGCTAGGGGCAAATAGGAGTTGGAAGCCCATGGAGATCAGGGGGTCACAGTCAGAGATGTACTGTGTGAGAAGGATCATCAATGCAAAAAGTTTGAGAAGAACTGATAGATGAACATATTGTCAAATGGTGGGATTCTTCTAAATTTTAATTCTGTATGGCTCAGCTGACTGCACTACCATAATTTATTTATGGCAGCTTGTTTCCTTCAATATCTCTTCTAAAACCACCTGCTGCTACTATATTTCTTATGAGCATAGCAAACTCACCAATATGGACACATACTAAAGAAAGTAGCTTTGTTTTTGTTTTCCCTTAATCTGAAAGCTCCTCCTTGCATACACACACTTATTACTATGCAGTTCAAAGATCAATGGGTAGGTTTGATTTATTGCCATTTTAATTAGTTATAAGTGCAACATTTAATTGTACTCTAGTTACAGAACATACCACCCACGACTAGCATATTTCATGTATAGCTTGGACCCACTGTTCCCAAATGCAGATTTATAATTGCACACAAAGAAGATATTTTACCCACTCATTTTCCTCATATATGTCTTAGTAAACTTTGACACCCTAAAAGAAAAATCCTGGGATACCCAGTATCCCATTAAATGTGACCTGGGCAGAGTTAAAAAATTAAATGTTCAAAGTCCCTCAAATGTTTTGCTCGGTTGCAGTCTTCATTTACTAGATGGGTGTTTTCCAGGCACCACATTCTCAGCAAGTATTTCTAAGTGAGGCAGTAGCGATTTGATTGTACTTTTTGTACTTTTCAGTCAGTTGAATAACTATTTCAGGTACACTACTGTTCATTATGATCTTTTTGATAAATGAAGACTTATATACACTAATAGAATTAGTATTGGCAGGAGTTAACATACAACCCTGTCTCCATCGCCCACATCCATTCTTCCCTCAAGACATATATTGATAGAAGACAAGCTCTTCAAAGAGAAACTATAACATTCAGGACTTAAATTACTAGTGAAAATTAGAGAGAGGACTATGTCATTAAAAAATTCTTTTAAAAGTATATTTCTAAATAATAAAAGTGAACTCATGGTAATTATATAGAATGTTACCATCTTGAAAGTCCAGAGTACAATTTACAGACTGCTTCTGGGTACAATTATAATATAAATATTTAATAATAGTGAAAATGGAGCTCACACTGAATTCAACAGAACTTGCTCAGGTCATGAGATCTTTGTAAATCTTATTACAAGCCTTGGGTCTTTCTTTCATGCTTGAGCTTTCTTTGCTGATGTATTAGAAACAGTTTCCAATAAAGGTGTGTCTACACTTACACTTTAAATCAAAATCATGATGATTATTTTAAAGTAGTGCATTTGAAATAAGCAATGGTCACTTCAAAATAATAAAACTTTATATCAGTATGACGGTTAAACTGAAATTATTTCAAAATAATGCAGTGTAGTCTCATTATTTCAATTTAACTGCCATTTTGATTTAACACTTTTTGCCTTCCTCCCTCCCAGTGTGCCTTCCTTCTTCTATATATTGGGTGGAGGCATGGCCCTTCTTGCCATGCTTCCCATAGTGCCCTCTCATAAATTGAACTAGCAAGTCCTGTCCATGGACATGCTAGTTCGGTTTGGGTGTCTTGTGGGGGACCTGTTAAATCGATTTAACTTAAATCAATTTAATGATTTTTATTTCAATTCAATTAAATTGATTTAAGTTAAATTGATTTAACAATCTAAGTGTAGACATAGCCTAAGGTATGTCCACACGCAATGGCTGAATTGATATAACTAGTGTCATATTTTCTTATATTGAAATGACAAGCCCCGTCATTTTGATCTAAGGCTCATCATATCGATTTAACAAAACCTGGGTTAAGTTTGATATGACAGTTGTTTTGATTCCATTGAATCGAATAACGTCATCCAGACGTGTTATTTTGATTTAACGGTAAAATTGAAATAATACCATTTTGACCTTCCTCCCCGGGTGCACTGCCCCTGGCAGGAAGCAGGAAGCCCCGTGCCCCAGGAAAGACAGCACACCGCAGCCACTGCCTACAGACGTGGTTGAGCCTTCTGCTGCCAGCTCTGCCCCACAGAGATGGAGGGCTCCACTATGGACTCCAGACGAGGTCCAGTGACTCATAGGCATCTGGGGTAGACATGATATATGTGCATGGTTCTGGGCAAGGCAGTGGAACCGTGACATATATGATGACATCGCAGCCCAGATGTCAGCATGAGGGTACCACTGCTTCACGGAGCAGGTGAAGGCAAAGATTAAAGTCCTGAGCCAGGACTATGCCTGCACCAGAGATGCAAAGCAGCTCCAGGGGGCACGTAGCATGGCCACCTGCATCTTTTATGAGGAGCTGCAGGCATTCCTTGGGGAGGAGCCAAGCGGCCTCCCAGCCAGGGCCATGGATTCTGGAGAGCCCACCCCCACAGCCACATCCCCTGTCCAAGGCCCCTCAGAAAATGAGGCACTGAACATCGGTGGCACCAGCTGGCCTGGGAGTGCACCATCACCCAAAGCGCAGCCAGCCAGCCCTGAGCTGTTCCGATCGCAGGAGCATGGGAGAGCCACCCCTGAGGAGGAGGAGGAGGAAGGTGGTGACATCTCAGAGCCCCCCCCCCCCCAGGAGCCGGATGCCAAGGAAGGGACATCAAGGTGAACCTCTACAGTGCCTGTTGGTGAGTGTTCTCCCTGCTCCATGTAGGCTGGGCCGACCCTGTGTGTGGCATGGCTGCTGCGGAGGGCATGACCCAGTGACAGGCAAGGCACTGAGCTGGGGGGCACTGTGGCCCTCCCACCAGCTGAGGGACATGTGGTACCAGGGTCCCAGACCCATGCATGGTGGAGGTCGCAGATGGTGGTGTTGGCAGTGACCGCACGTGGCAGCATCAAGGGCAGACAGGATGCTGCCCTCATTGCTGGCACGTGGCCTTGGGAGACTCCCCGTGACAAGAGCAACCTCACTGACACCCACCACAATGGGCATCACGAGGCCACATGCACCTTCGGGGTACTGTCCCACAGGACACAGTTTAGGTTGCTTGTGGCCAGTCGGGGTGGAGATGTTTGCAGCTGACAAGCTGCACAAAGCCAAGGCCAGTAGGCTGAGGGGCTAATGCTGGTTTCTCCTTCCCACCAGCAACTCACAGAGCCACCCAACACCCTGCCCCTGGGAGCCCACCAGCTGTGACCTGGAGGAGAAGGAGGGCCCACTTGATCTGGCACGAGGTTCTTGGCAGGCTCCTCGAGCTTGACGAGAGAGCGGAGGAGTCCAGCTGGGCATGGCGGCAGCAGCTAGCCTGATGCCAGAATGTCGCCATCCAGCAACTTCAGCAGATGGCTGATGCAGACAAGCGAGTGGTCTCTGCACTGGAGCGGCAGAGCCAGGCAATGGAGCGGCAGAGCGAAGAACTGCAGGCCTTCAGTGTTGCTGTGCAAGACGTCGCGGCAAGCCTATGGCACAGGTGTCTCAAACACACAGCCCAGGGGCCACATGCGACCCCTAAGCTATTTCCTGCAGCCCTCAATGACACTGTTGTTACCACTATTTGCAATATAGTTCTATAAAAAGGTTTCTGTGGTGTGGCCCTCGGGCTAATGTACTAGTCCTTATGTGGCCCTCATGGTGATTTGAGTTTGAGACCCCTGCTGTGGTGCATTGCGGGGTACCTGGCCCCCACAGAAGCTCTGGGAATTCCCCAGAGGGAGCCTGGTGTCCCTCACCTCAGGCGCCTTTGGGGAGCACCATGGCACGGCAGGCCATGGACCCACTACAGCCCCCCCAACCCTCTGATGTTTACAACCCCCCACCCAGATTCCCCCTCCCCAGTTGAACAGCCACCCCCTGGTTCTCCCCCACCCAGATCCCCTGTACTGCCTGCCATGCCCATCTTTGCCATGATCCCCACTCCCCATTTTAAATAAACCATAGTAAACATTCAGATTTGTGTCCTGTACTTTATTTGGGTAGGGTGCAAGATGTGGGTGGGTGGGTGGGTAGGGGCTGTCTGTGGCAGGAAGAGGGAGCTGGGGGGCGGTTGTTGGGGCAGACCCGGCCCTCAGTGGCCCTTGCTGAGGATCAGGTCCTTCACAGCGTTGCGCTCCACAAATGACCTTGGCGGCTTGTGTAGGGGCACGGCTTCTGGCTGCTGGAATTGCCGGGCGATGAGCTGCGCTTCACCCTCCCATGTCACAACTACCGTCTCCCCCTGGATCTCACAAAGATTGTGCAGGACAACACACACACTGATGACCTCCACTGTGGTGTTCTCTGTGAGGTGGAAGCTTGTGAGCCAAATGCCCGCTCGACCGCCTGGTGGCAGCGGGTCAGGCAGCTTTTAAACAGCAGGCGGATGGCATTCAGGGGTCTTGTGTAGGGACGCATGAGCCATGGGTGGAGTGGGTATGCTGAATCAGCAACAATGAGGACAGGCACCTCCACTTCCCCAGTGGTGATGTTATGGGGGTGGGAGAAGGTGCCCACCTCGATGCCCCAGGAGAGCGCTCTGTTCTGGAGGACCCTCGTGTCATGTGCCCTCCCTGGCCACCCAGCACTGCAGTTTAGAAAGATGCCCTAGTGGCCCACAAAGCCCTGAATGATGATGGAATGGTAACCTTTCCAGTTACGCTACTTCGGCCACATGGTGTTCCAGAGCTCGCACAGGGATGTGGGTGGCATCCAGGATCCCTGCACAGTTCAGAAAGCTGAGGGTGGTGATGCCGTTGATGGTGTCTCACAGGTCACCAGGGGTGATGAGGCTGTCGCAGCAGGACCATGTTGAAGGCACTGGAAACCTGGAGCAGCACTTCACCCACTGTGGACCGCCCAACACTGAAGAGGTGCGCCGCAGACCTGTGAGACTTGAGAGTGGCCATCTTCCATAGAGCAATGCCCACTCTCTTGTCCACAAGGATGGCAGCTCTCATTATTGTGTTGCTCAGTCTAGGACTGGGGTGAGCTCTGTGACCAGGTGGGTGAAGGTCTCCCTGCCCATGTTGAAATTCCTGTGCCACTGTGCATCATTCCAGGTTCCCAGCACAACCCGCTCCCACTAGTCCATGCTGGTCTTCTGTGCTGATATGTGGCGGGGCACAGAGGGGGGCAGGGGAACTAAGGCAGCTGTGAGGCCCAGCAGGGTGCTGGTCACAGCCTCGGGCTCAAGGGGTATTTGGGTCTGGAAAAAGGGTGTCCCAATACAGGGGAACACCCTGCAAGCTGGCAGAGAGCCTTGCTGCAACCCGACAGTGGTATGGGAGCCGGGGAGCATCCATATCCTTCTGTCCTGCTGTCTCCTGCCAGCCAGAATGGACAGAGAACTGAAGTCAGTTCCTGCTTTTATGGGATTGGCTGGGAACACGGTCCCTCCAGGAGGCCATGTTGCCACACCTCCCATGCTGCCACTTTCCTGAATCGCAATAGCATGTCCACAGTGTGGACATCCTATTTCGATTTGGGTTTTTTTGGTGTGGACATGTTAAATTGATTTAACTTAAATCGACTTAATGATTTTATATTGATTTTGTTAAATTGATTTAAGTTAAATCGATTTAACCATGTTCATGTGGACATAGCCTAAGAGTATAAGCACAAACCTCCATCTTGGAGGCAGTGAAATAATGATGGGTAGGTCTAAAATTCTTTTGAAAATTAATTCTAATTATACCTGACTATCAGAGAAAGAGAGATGGACCAGAAACAAAACAAGAGCTGATCTTCTTTTCCAAAATTGTCAGGATTCAGAACTGCACTTCATAGATTGGTCCCATTTCTAATCTAAGATATTGTTGCTGACCACAACAGTTTCTGATTATTAATATACTGTAACATATAATTTCTGTAGCCTTTGTCCTTCAGTCATGGAAATGTTTAATCATTAGAATCATATAGCAGATTCAAGGTGGATGGAAATAACTCACTCTTTCACAATATGAGCCAAATTGAAAGCTGTCATAAACTGGTTGAATTCCACTAAGTTTTGATGGACCCATACAAACATACTCTTCCAAATAGCTCCTCCAACAACCCATACTTTTCTGTAAGGAAGCAAAAAGCATATAATCTTCTCAAAAATTTCTTGTAGCTATTTAAAAGTAAAGATTTCCATAGAATCAGAAAAAATAGAAACAGAAAAAACTACTTGGTCATCCTGATCTTTCTGTCAATGCAAGATTCCTTCCTCCCTTCCTATTTCTTCCCTATTCCCCTCACCCAAACAATATAGTCTTCAGAGCCTTGTCCCGTCAGTTCTTTAATGCATTGTCCAAATGACTCTGTTTAAAATGACTTCAACAATGAGGCTTCCAAGAACCCAAGTTCTGCATATTACTAATATGACAAACTTCTTTCCTTTTCTACACTACCACTCTGTCATATCAGTTGACAATAATACAGGGCAAATAAAACAGAATTAAGAGCTAAATTGTTCATGATAGACTTTTATTAGGCTAAGAGGATGCAATGCTACTAAAATGTAATGGAAAATTGCCATGACGGTGCTCTACTCATTCCTGTTCTTAAGATAAAATCCCTGCAATATCTTTTTCCAAAAATGAAGCTCTTAGAAAATTTCCAGGAATGATACATTATTAGAATGACGTTGCCATATAGTCTGCAGGGATATAATGAGATCATTCAAACTAGTCTGTAGAATTACATTAATAAGGAAATTATCTATATGATAAGTGAAGTTTCCTTTTGCACCTGACATTTTGTCTCATCAGCATTTACAAAGCCAAAACTCAGTGCAGTAACTGAAGTTTTTAAGGAGCAATTGATATATTTAGTTAATTCAAAGTACCTGGTTCTTTGCATCTAATTCAAAAAAAAAAAAATCATAGGTTACAGATGGAAATCTTGCAATCCAGTGTTCCAGTGTAAGGATCGCTTGAAAGTGTGGGAACCCAAACCTTCAGGAGTGGCCTAAAGAAAGATGCAGATTGGATGTCTGGCATCGCAAGCAAGCATTCCACTGGTTAACCCCCATGTCTCTTCTCACCAGTGGGACTGGAGGGGTATAATAATAATAGTTATAATATATTGCATTTATGTGGCAATTTCCATCTGGAAATCTCAAAGCAACATTAATTTGTTGAGCTTCACAGTCCCATTAGAAGCATTATACTCGCTTTATAGGTGGCCAGGCACAGATAAAGAAAATTAAGTGACTTGTCTATGGTCAGACAGGGAACCACAAGCAACACCAGGAACAGAACCCATGTCCTGGGCTTTAAATAGCATGGACAGATTTCCCAATTTTATAGGGACAGTCCCTGGGGCTTAGTCTTGCATAGGAGCCTGTAACCTTCCCCCCCCCCCACCAGTCAGAATTTTTCATATTTGCTTCTGGTTACCCTAGTTTTAAACAATAGAGAATGCTTCCTCTTTTGACAACATTTCTATTACTTGGTTGTCAAAGATGTGGTGTGGATGACCTAATAGAAATCTTCTGTCTCTAGCCTCATTGGTTCCAAAGTTAGTCACAGTTAGCTTGTTCTGGTTGCATCTGACAAAGTGGGATACAGGCCACGAAAACTTATGCTCAAAGAAATTTTTTAGTCTTTAAAGTTCCATGGGACTCTTGTTGTTTTTACAGTATACAGACTAACACAGTTACCCCCTGGAGTTAATTTATTGACATTCTCATTAGCAAAAGATGACTCTTTGAGTTATAGGGGTGACTTGGATAAATATCTAAAGTTAGAGGTGGAAAAAGCCTATTAGATCATCCAGTCCATACCCCTTCTAATTCAGGATTGCTCACAACAGCACATTTTCTAGTATGTTGGCCAATCTAGTCGTGAATGTTCCAAGTGATAGAGATTCCATCACTTCCTTTGTGAAGGCTTAAACACCATCATTAAATCTTTTCTTGATGTAAGCTTTCTATTTTTGTATTTTTATTCCACTACTCCTCGTTATACCCTCTGTGTGTCACCCTCATTTTCCCATCCCTGGGCATTTACCTTTCAGCTAGACTGGTTCCATGTCCCCTCCATTTATGTGACCTAAAGGCCAGGTCTACGGTGTCAATGGTGGTTGACAGGAGGTACGTACTGTACATGTTGTAGCTTGCATATCTCCTGTCGACTTATTTACATTGCCATGCCATTAGCTCCAATCTGCAAATTTGACACAATCAGACTGGGTCTGAATAGAGACTGAGAATGGTTAACACATTACAAAAAGTGATTCATCTGTTCACACATTCTCTCCCTTTGATCAGCTGGTGTGAATGGGCCCCATCTGCTCTGAACTGACTTTGCTAATACTTGCCCTCCTCCACCCTGGCATGTGTCCTGTAGTCTCTAATTCATGCATCTGACGAAGTGGGCTGGAGCCCACAGAAGCTTATACCCGAAGAAATCTGTTAGTCTATAAGGTGCCACAGGACTCTTGCTGCTTTTATCTCTAGGAAAGGCGTTAGCAACAAGTCTCTTTTGGATGACATTTTCAAAGATGAATGTCTACTTCAAATCCTGTATTGGTGCCCAAATACGCAGAAATAAGTTACATGCATGGTGTGTTTGAAAGTCTGTTTTGGGGCACTGAAAGGTGAACGTGCAAATGCTGTGAGCACAATTTACTTCTCTGCTGTGGAAGGAATTGTACCTCAAGGGCTCTGTGCAGTATCTGAATATTTCAGATGAGGTCACTTATCCTGGGGAGACTAAAATATAAGCATTCTAATACTGTTTATATGTGCCGGAATTAGATTTAGGCTAGGAAAGGAACACGGGTTAATCAAAAGGTTCCAAACCTGCAAAACTGCTGTATCTGGAAAATGTGTTGTCATTCACTTCACTTCCAGTTCACAATAGTGCAGTCTGCGTCAGAACTTGTAATGATATCTGCTGCTGAAAGTAAACAGCTACCATACAGATCAAAGTTTCCTTCTGGTTTTAGGCTGAGCAGCCTAGATTGGGCTGCCGACAATGGCCTCTGGCAAAGAATGCCCTGCATATCTGATCTTTTGAGATGATTAGGCACGTTCCAGTTTCATTCCAGATATGCTGATACTAACCCCTTGCATTTCATTTTTAAGAAAAAAAACATGCTAACTCCCCCCCTCCCCTGTATTTGCTTAAAATTATTTCTTTCTGTGATTCAAGGAAATGGTGGTTTTCTGCCTCACATTGCATACCAATGAGTGTAGCAATATTGCTAGCTGGTAATGGTAGGCAAATGTCCTGTGTACCAGCTTTCAACTTTTTTTTTTAATTGAAGCAACTCAAGGAAGTGTTTTTAAAAATCCTGCTTAATTTAAAGAGAAAAGAAAGAAAACTAGCTTTATTTTCATTGCACATAGTTGCCTGTTTTTTAATGAAATAATAGAGATGGTTTTGTAAACATTCCATTCCTGCAATTCAGATTAGAAACATGTATCACACTGTGGTCTTGTAAACATCACCATAAACTGAGAACTGGAAAAATTCGCTATCAGGAGCAAATGCTCCTGAGCCCTTTCATCACTTTTCCTTCTCATTCAATGCAAAACAAGACAAACTTCTAAACTCTCACACTCATGCACATACATGCAGGCTGAAAACATTGGACAAAGTGGGATTCTTCTACCAGGAAAGCTCATGCAATAAATAAATCTGTTAGAATTTTAAGTGCCACAGGATTCCTTGTTTGTTTTACTGAACTAGACTAACACCGCTGCCTCGTTGGAATTTGTCATACAAACACACATATAAAAATAATGTACCAGGAAATATGTATGAATTTATGCATAGGACATATAAATATCCAATGTTTAATTTTGCAATATGGATCCATTTTTAGGAAACACAAAATACATAAACTGTCTCTCAAGGCTCAGAGTTAATTTGTTAGGATGTACAATTCATGCTGTTTGTTTTAGAGGGGGGGGGAATAAAAAACTTGATGAGTTATTCAGATACACTCTGTACCAACATTTAGGTGGGAATCTGAAACAAGAAGAAAGAAAATGAGGGTAGAGGCAGTGGATTTCGAGTTCAAAACTCAGATTTGCAGAATCAAATAAGCATGGGGTTTTCATTGCTGCTGTAGTCACAGAGCATTTAATTGATTTCTGAATCATGAATAACACTCAAATAAACATTAGAATGACTTACACAATTACCTCTCCAAGTTACAGCATTGTGATTATTTTTTAAACTGACTTAAAAACTCACTTTCCTTCATTTCCCATATCCATATTGGAGAGCTCCATTGCTGTGCATTTGCTTTCATTGAGGGAAGCACTTCTATTCAAACTAAGAGCTGTTTGGTTAGGTTATTTTTTTCCTCTTGCTGATAAATATGCAAGTTGGAAGCTGTGAAAGCGAGAGAGATTGGGAAACTGCACAATTTTCAGATGGACCCAGATTATAGCCAGACTGGTTCTCATATCTCTCCTGCTAATCTTATACACATTTCATCCTAGTTATACAAACTGTACCAGTTTTGGTTTAGTATGTATTTTGACTCATGTCTTGCTGAATCTCATCCTGGATTCTCTTAGCTGAGAGGTTCTGGACCTTTTCCATATCATGTCCCATCTTACAACAACAAAAAGTCTTAGACTCCCCTTCTATCTCATCCTAACAAAAGGGTGGTCACAACCTCACTGGAACTGTTCCTTTCATGGAATCTGTGGCTCCAGACAAACAAAAACATGTTCTAGTCCTAATACAGCATATGCATTAAGTTAAAAGGGTGCATTTTATTTTTATTTTATTATGAAACTCAATACAGAAATCCTCATTAAAATTGAATGAGTCATTGCAGGCAGCTTTCATCCTTGAGGCATATAATAATCTTGGCAAGATTCTTTCAGTACAGCAGGGTCAAAAAGCTTAAGAGTGGGAGAATGAAAGAAAATGTAGGTTAGCCTATCTGGCTTTACTCAGAGATGAGGGTGATATAGTCTTATAGTGACAACATAAAATGACAATTAAACATGCAGGATTACATTATCTATTCCTGTCCTTGAGCAGAGTAGGTTTCCTGTTGATGTGAAAAGGAGATGTGCATGTAGATTGAGGCCATGAATATGGCCTTATATATTTGATTGCTGGGCTCAAACCCAAGTCCCAAACACATTCCTATCATTTCTGTAAGTTAATGGAATATGTTGAAAGGATCTTTCTGCTAATTCTGCTGAAGTTTGTTGTTAATATATAACCCTTAATGCTTTAATGTTAAACATGACTCCAAAAATGGCCATATGGGGTTTACTGCTTATCATCTCTCCATGATTTCCATTTCTAATGTCTCAGCTGACAAAAAGATGTGTTCCTTGACTACCAGCCTTGCAAAACCATCCTGGGTTCCACATGCCTAGTTAGTTCTCTTATTGCAGATATCCAAACCAATTGTCTTTCAGTGGTGTCCTCAGTGGCACCTGTGGTGATTACCCTGTGAAGTCTGGCTAGGCCAGATAAAAATTACTCAGTTGGGAGGGAAGCCTGGGATAGAGGAGATTGTCATGGAGTTGTCATTGGCAGTACATGTACAACATGCCAGAGAACAATGATGGAATTAAATAATTAGGATTCCTATCCTGTGCAGTATTCTCTTTTTCTTGCTGATCCTCTGTCTTCATTCTGTTTCCTCCCCCTAACCCCACATACCAAGAGGTGCTGCTTGATGTTAATGTTGATCTTAGTGGATCAGTGTGGCTGATTCTAGGATGTGTGCCCCAAGAGAGCAAGCAATATGTATGAAGAAATTTTCAAAAATACTAGGTTTTTCAGGAGTGGACAAAGGGTAGAACTGACAGAGAATAGATCACTTAATGATTGCCTGTTCTGTTCATTCCCCTTGGAGCACCTAGCATTGGCTGCTGTGAGAAGACAGGATACTGAACTAGATGGACCATTGGTCTGGCCTAGTATGGCTGTTCTTATGTTCTAATGATATTGACCCATAATGACTGTTTAGTGCTTAAAGCAGTAATTATGATATTTACCTGCTGTGCTCTGCAGAACATACATGAAATTGGGCTATGGTTTCACTGAACAGTGGAGAACATAGGCTGCAAGGTATTCGTGTCTGAACAGAAGCAAATTTGTGCTGAAAACCATACAGGAACAGGTTCTTTTATGAGATCTCTTCTTCTACTGCAAACTTTTGGTAAAGACCAGAAAAATATCGAAGATTACTGTGTTCAGCACACAGTTCTTTGCATTTCAGAACTTGGAGCTGCATAAAAAAAAAATAAACTGTCTGAAATCTCAAAAAATAACATGGCTACTGCTCTGGAAAACTCAAAAAAATGATCATTTCAAAAGTGGTGAGGAGATTTTGGTTGATTTCCATTTTATTTGAACTGGTTTACCTATCCCCAGCATCAATTCTGGGACTCTTGCTGCAAAGGAAGTATCAGAATCGAGTCTTATACATACTGTTTGGATATGTGCTAATTATGGCTAGCTTACTTTTTAGATTTTGTTAAAGCTTTCAAAGCATTTCCTCTTGAATATTTTAAGGTTTAGGGAAAATGCTACTAATGCAGCAGAGATTAAGCTAATTATTTTTCTTGGAAATGTTTGAAAAGATCAACTGAGGCTCTCATTTTTATTTTCCATGAGCTCCTAATTCAGCTCTGTCCTTCAAACGATGAGTACTCAGTAGAATATAAAGCAGCAGCTAAACAGGCTTTACTCTGAATAACAATTTCTCTTTCCTCTCTGAAGGTATTGGAATGAAACCTACTTAGCTCAGTATAACCTGATGGGTGAGGTATCTTCAAAGAGAAGGTAAAGGTTACTGATTACAAATAGTCATATCTGTATGTTACCAGAATTCTGGCTATGACCCTAATATCCAGGTTTCAACTGGAAATGCTAGGGGATAATCTAGCTACTCTCCAATATTTTGTCAAAAATAACATCTGCCTTAAAAATAGCAAAAGAAAATACATAATTTAACTATCGATTTTTACCATCTTGTCTGTAATTGTAACTAGTCTGGTGCTAATAGTTTGTGACTTGGTTTCCTAAGGGAGTTAGTTGTCTAAATCCTAATGAATTAGAATGGGAGCAGGGCAAAAAATTGCTTCAGGCTCTTTGAAAATCCCTGTCTAGATCTTCTTTCAAATTTTCAGTCATTACCTTAGTCTTACCTTTGTATGCGTAATACGGTGCTCATATGACTCAACCTCCCAAACATTTAGGTGCATTGGTGAATCAGTCTTGGAAAGGTGGGTGCACTTCTCTGAATGGAAAAATGAGAGTTGTTCCCCAAGGTCACAATCAGTTTGGATCCAAAGGGGTAGCCAATGTAAGTTCCCCCAATCTTCAAAGCATCTGACAAAGCAGGATTTTCTCCCACAAAAGCTCATGCAAAAAATAAATTTGTTAGTCTTTAAGTGCCACAGGACTCCTAATCAGTTTGGAGATTCTCAAAGTTCACCCTAACCAGAAAGGCAATTGGAATGCCCTCTTCCTTTCAGTTTCCTTTTTAAGTCAAGGCTATAAATGAAGTGTAGAAACTTGAGTAAAGCAAGATACATACCTGCTTCTGTTGTGCTTTTTTTTCCTCCAATTACTTTGATTTTTTTTTCATTCCTTTCTCTCCATCCCATTTTCACTCATTGTTTCTCCATTTCCCTGTTCCAATGCACTAAAGTATTCTCTCCCTTGTGGTCCTTTGTTCTTCATGAAAGTAACTCTTCTCCTTCTCACATGCATGCTTCCCTGATTTTATTACCACCCCCCACCCTCAGTTCTCTCTTGACCCATCTCTTCTCTCCATTGCCTTGTTCCTTGTTCTATTGTCTGATTCTAATTTCTCCTCCCATTTTTGGCTACCTCTTTCTCTCCTGGGATCACAGCCACACCATTTTTTACTGCTTCATTCTCCCTTCTACTCCAGCCAAAATTCTTATTTCTTCACATGACTTAAGGACCCCTCCTTCTACTTCCTACTCTTATAAGAAGTCCCATATCTTGGCCCTTCCTTCCTTCCTCATATCTATCCTTGTTCTCCTTAATACCTGGAAGTCCTTCATGCAGAGGAACTGTTCTCTAAATGCTTCTGTCAATTCATGAAGTGTCTGGCTCTTGTGCAGGAGAAGGTGAGCAGCTGCATGAGGTGACAGAGGAAATTTATAGCTGCCCACCTGGTATTCTGAGTAAAATAGCTCCTAGCATGGAGTCATCATTTAATGTGTACAGTATTAGTTTTGTCTCGTTCTAACTTTTATAATCAAATGGTATGTAGTACCACATCATATGCCTTACAGATGACCAGATATGTGGCATTAACACCATTGCCTTAAGCAACCAAAGATGTAAAATCCTTTTTTAAAAAAAAAAATGGTAGGATCTATAAGCCTATGCTGATTGGCATTAATTGTATTGCTTTCATTTAATTATTGATTAGTCAAACCCTGTATCAGCTGCTCCATTATCTTGCTTGGAATCAATGTCAGGCATATAATTATCTGGGTTATCCTGTCTCCACTTTTTAAACACTGGCAAAACATTTGCTTTTCTTCTAAGTTCAACAAGTTCCCCAGTGTCCCAAGACTTACTAAAAATCATTCATGGTCCAGAGAGCTTCTCAGTCAGCTCTTTTTAAACTCTTAAAATTTATCCTTACTCCTGTTCCACTCTTCCATCTCCATTGTTGATCCTCTCCTATCTGACTTATGCCACATGCCAGTATACTCATTCAGTTAAAAACCTGCTTCTCCTAGGGTCTCCTCTCTTCCCTTTGTGTTGTTTTAGTTCATTTTGCCACTGTTCTTTGGTCATGTGGTTTTGGATTAATTTATTTTTTGCCTCCTTTTGTGGGGTATTCCATACGGCTTGCTGGCAACACATTTGGTAACAGCACTTAGTAATGGGCACTGTATAAAACCTAAAGATAAATGATAGACTTGATTATCTAGTAACAGATTTTCTGCTTAAAAGATAACTTTGATCATTCTTGAACTTTGAGCCTTGCTTCACACCTTAAACACAGTTTATAATGTTGTGGTATCTTATAATTACAGTGCTGTCATTTACTTCTTAGTTCTTGTATTTTTCCACTTTATATATAAATGAAACGATAACAACAACAGAAGAAGAAAATTAACTGAATAAAATGAAAAGCACCAGTGCGCCTTGGAAATAGTTTCCTTGCCTATAACAGACATTCAGAATTATGATTTTTAAAGAAGCAAAGAATATAGTTATTGATGTTTGTAAAAAAGATAGATGACGTTATATTTTTAATAAAAGCATGTATACTTTGGTAAATCAAGGATGGACTCTATTAAATGTAAATCATGGAAAGATATTTCCACAAACATAAATCAATGTTGAATTGTTGCAAATGAATGGCATTAGATTTAGAGATTAGTACAATTCTTTATACTACAGAACAATACAGTATTCCTTTGGGTCCCAACACAGAACAGTTTAAATTGCAAACAGAAATCAGTCTTTGACCTTATAGGCACTTCATATGAAAATGTTTTCTTCTTGTGAACTCTTCTACATACCATTTTTTATTTATAAGAAGAATGTTTTAGGAAGGAAAGGTGATAACCTTAATATAGTTAACAAAGGCTGACATTTTTAAAGACATGAGACAGAACTTCAGCCCCACAATGACTCTTAGATTCTTTTGGAGAACCCAGTCTAAAGAATGAACCCTGCAAGCACTTCATAATTTCAACTTCTTTCTTCTCACTGGGAATAGTCCGATTGCATTAAAAACAGCTTCACTTGTAGGAAGCATTATTATTGGTCAGAACTGCCTTCAGGGTTGGGTCTTAATACAAGTTTGATAATAATTTCAGTTTAAAACAAACCAGACTTTTCTATCCCTCCACCCTAAAATACAACTTACAATTAATTTATGGAATGATATTTTCCACCCTAAAAATCAACCATCTGGACTTTCTGAGAGACAAACATCATTCAACAAATTAATTATATTTGTAGTTTAATCAGGCAATTAATTTCCAGTTTGGGGTATTTGCCACTTATTTGGAAGACCCCATTCATTTCATTGTCCCCTTCATGAACAGGATCTTAGGGGTTAGGTAGGTCTGATCTTTTATCTATATAAATGTGAGTTTATATTTCAGCCCTGAGGATGCACGTGAAGGAGTGCAAAACTTTTTTTATGTGTGCGGCCATATAAAATGTTGCCTAGTTTTGTTACCTAATCTAATCATACTCCATGGGTTGGTTTTGTGTTTGTTTGTTTGTTTGACAGATCATAGTAGATTCTCAGTCTCTCAGAATTAATAACCTGGAATGTGGGCTTGCTTTGGAGTTGCATTAGTTACAGTGTTTCAGATGTGATTCAGCTGTGCTCTTACTTCTGTATCTCCTTCCTGGGATACATGTTGGTATGGGGAGGATTATAAGGAAACAAACATCTCTCTTCTCTTCTCATTGAGCTACTATGGATCATATGCCCAAAATTTCTTTCTGTATTTGTACATATGCTCCTGCCTCTTTGAAATACTATTTTTATAACCAAGGAAAGCAGTAATTATGTTTGTTCTACAGAACAGAGATCTGATCCCAGCACTGAAATGGAAAACTGAGAATCCTTTGGGATCAAAGGCAAATGGAATACAGAACTTTTCAGTTTTCTTTCTTTCGGTAGGTGGAGACTTTTTTCTTAAGGATGACTTGGAGAAAGTGCCATTAAAGAAGGTGTTTGAAATTGATGATCAAATATACCAGATGGTCTCAGACCATCAGAAATGCAATGGCTATTCTTTTTCCCACAACCTTATTATCAGATACATGGGACTTGTCTCTGAAGGGTTATCATACATTCACATGAATCATCTGTTGTGGAACATACGTGCTTTATAATAGATAATTGATTATCCACGCTTGTTAGTCAAGAAAGAACAGTAAAACTGCATTATCAGCTCAATAAACTCTTGTGATGGCCAGGACAACAGCTGCTATTTAAAATAGATAGATAGATAGATAGATAGATAGATAGATAGATAGATAGATA
>ML681990.1:33314532-33340128 GCA_007922195.1 Podocnemis expansa | reverse complement strand
ATAGATAGATAGATAGATAGATAGATAGATAGATAGATAGATAGATAGATAGATAAGGACTTCTTAGAGCACTCATAAGAGGTTGACCTGGACTGAAATTTGATACGAAACATGTTTGAAAACTACTCCATTTGGCTATTAAGGAATAAAAGATATTACATATTTCTCAGCTTCAAATTCCTTTTTTGCCATTCTGCTTAAAGGCATCATCCTATAGAAGATATGTGCTCATATAACAAGGGAGGAATTCATGTACAAGAAATGAGACTATGACCTTTAGCTCTGAGGCAAAAGTGATAATTTATTATAAATGTTTATCTGCAATAGGCTGACTTCTCAGCTATATGGCACTTTTAATCTTCAAAGGGCTCTACATCTTTTACAGATGAAGCATGATTTTAAAGTGAAACAAATTTCCTAATCTGTTCTTGGCATAATACCTTAGATTATTCATTTGAAAAAGACAGCTATAAGGAAGTAATTTACTTTTCGCTATCGATGCTGTTTGTTTACTTTTTGCATTTCACCCAGAGTGAATAATGGAGACTGGATCTTGAGCTGTAAGAAAGGAATGCTTGTTCAGCATGGTATGGAGGAGGATTTCCGATATCGACTTTAGCCACATTTGTAGCTATCATGGTGCTGGGCCATTCCAAACATAAATCAGAACTGTCCAAAGGGTGCTTCAATCTGTCTGTGGCCTCAAAACATCAGGGGCACCTGCAGATTTTTAAGTGTGACTGCTTTTGGACCCCCACCCCACCCCCACCCCCAGCTCTCCTGCCTCCACCACCCACCAAGCCCCTGATGCTTTCCTGAGTTCCATTATGCACACCCAGAGTTCCCAATCCTTACTAAAGTCTGAGAAGGACATGACTTAGCAGGCTTCCCCATGCCCCCTCTGTAGAGTTGTGTTGTCAGCCCAGCTTCCCTGCTGCATGTGCTTTCTAGTGTGGCCCTGCAGGCAATGCCTTTCCTGGACCCATCCCTTCAGCCAGTATTCTCTCCAGTCTTGAAATTAGGAGGGATATAAGAGGTGGCATAGGGGAGTGTTGGGGTGCTCACTAAATTGGTATAATAGTGTTACAAGTTGACAACTGGGGGCAGCGTTTGAAAATTTGGGGGTTATAGGAGGGGTGGAAGGGAAATCCCTGCCTTCAGCTGTGCTTAGCCTGACTCTCACCATATCAGGAATATAGGAGTATGGGCTCAGCAGAGGGAATCCTGCAGGGGGAGAGTACTAGTCGGTTCAGAAGCTGGGGGGTGGTAATGGAGATGATTACTAAGAGGGCTGTGCTCCTGTTTGTTTTCCACCCTGCCTTCTGACAAATATCATTACCTTTCTGTGGTGGTTAGTGGGCTGTACAGCACTGGAGGATTCCTGTGCACAAAGGGTGCTGGCTAAACTGGTGTTAGATTAGATTTGCTCTTTCTGTTGCTGGGAAGCATCTGGCCTTTACTCTAGTTGCCATGCTCTAGTACAATAATCATCAAACTTTAGGCTCTCCCCATCTTAATAGAGAGATTTGACTAGTACACACCTTCTACTCACACTCACCTAAATATTCCTGAACAAACCACAGATGTTGCTTACATGGCAAAATAGGAAAGAATTTATATTTTCAGTTTCTCTTCATACAGTTTAGCAGTTCCACACTGTTTGAATAAAAATAACTTGCTTAGTTTGCTGAAAAAATCTGAAATGACCTTGTGACTTTTCTTTCTCTGCATTTATATACTGTATTCCTTTCATACTGTAGCTTTCCACTTCATGCATCTGATGAAGTGGGATTTTACCCCCAAAAGCTCATGAGATAAATAACTTTGGATACATCTACAATGGATCCTTCAAATGACTTAAGGAAGCTTAAGTCGATCTATAGATCCCCATGGCCATACTGGGCTTTTATTAAGTCAACTTATGTGCTTCCTTAAGTCAACTTAATAACACCACCTCTGCAGGTCAACTTAGTGCTTAAGTCAACCTTATTAAGTCTACTTAAGCCAATGTAGATGGGTAATAGCTCTTAAATTGACTTAATTGGCCTCCAGGACCCCTCCCAAAGTACCTGGCCACCAGGAAGGGTAAACCTTGCACTGTAAGTCAACCTTGTTAAGTTGACTTAACAGAGCCTCCAGTGTAGACATAGCCTTTCTTAGTCCTTAAAAGTGCCACAGTGCTCCTTCTTTGTTCTGGTTTTGTTGGAATAGATTTACATGACTACTCCTCTGGAACTTGTATGTAACTTGCGTATCTCCTGTTGACAGCTGCCGAAATTCATGGACACTATGGACCAGTATAGTCAGAAGCACTGTAAATTGTACATTTTCAGGTGGCTTCCATTTTTTATTGTTGCCCAGAAGCCATAGCAAATGAAGTTGAGAGACCAATAAGATATTAACATGATTGAGACAAATGCCTGGGAAGGAACAGGAGAAGCAGAATTTGTGCCAATAAACTTGCATGCAGTATAAGTCATTGCAGTATTAGTTCTAGTCCAAGATTTAATCTCACTAGTGGCAGAAAAAAGAACTAAAGCAAGCCACACATCAGTGGTCCCTCAAAACAAACCACGTTTATGAGGTATAATGCCCCAGACAGTGAGATCCCAAAGCTCTTCCCTGATTCTTAGTGTGAGATTCAAGTTATAATTTCTCCCCACTATTGGAGATTCTGTTGAAGTTGCCATGGTTCCAGGAGATATTTGTTGAAGAAATTAGCCCCTTTCATTGGCTACCTTGGAATGATAGATCATCTGCATTTTGTTGTGCTAATTCTTCTGGGGTTATAGAGCAAGTATGCAAAGTACCTCCATGCCACCTTCCTCTTTCCCTTTGCCCACCTTGAGTTCTTAGCTGGTAATTTGTTTAGAATATAATTGTCTCATTTTGCATTTGGTGCTTTTTGAATTTCCCCTTATCATTTGTTAACAGTTGGGTTTGGTCCTGCTTTGAGTGGGGAGTTGGATGAGATAGAATCATAGAATCATAGGGTTGTAAGGGACCTCATGAGGTCATCTAGTCCAACCCCCTGAAAAAAGCAGGACTACTCCCAATAAATCATCCCAGCCAGGGTTTTGTCTAACAGGGCCTTAAATATTTCCAAAGATGGACACTCCACCATCTCCCTAGGTAACACATTCCAATGCTTAACCACCCTCCTAGTGAGAAAGTTCTTCCTAATATCCAACCTAGACTGCCCCAGCTGCAGCTTGAAACCATTGCTCCTTGTTCTGTCCTCTGTTGCTACTGAGAACAGACTAGCTTCCTCTTCTTTGGAGCACCTCTTCAAGTAGTTGAAGGGTGCTATCCAATCCCCCCTCAATCTTCTCTTCTGCAGACTAAATGTGCTTACTGGTAGTTCCTTCAGTCTCTCCATGTAAGTCATCTGCCCCAGCCCATTAACCATTTTCATTGCCCTCCACTGGGCTCTTTCTAATTTGTCCACATCCTTTTTGTAGTGTGGTGCACAAAACTGACCACATTATTCCAGATGTGGCCTCCCCAGTGTTGAATAGAGGGGAATAATCACATCCCTCAGTCTGCTGACAATACTCCTACTGATGCAGCCCAATATGGCATTGGCCTTTTTGGCTACAAGAGCACACTGCAGACTCATATCCAGCTTTCCATCCACCATAACCCCTAGGTCTTTTCTACAGTGCTGCTACTTACCTGATCGTCACCAGTATGTAGCAGTACATGGGATTTTTCCATACCAAGGGCAGGACTTTGCACTTAGAATCATAGAATCATAGGGTTGGAAGGGACCCCACGAGGTCATCTAGTCCAACCCCCTGCCAAAAAAGCAGGACCATTCCCACTAGATTATCCCAGCCAGGGTTTTGTCCAGCTGGGCCTTAAATACCTCCAAAGATGGAGATTCCACCACCTCTCTAGGTAGCTTATTTCCAGTGCTTCACCACTCGCCTAGTAAAGCTTTCCTAATATCCAGCCTGGACCTCCCCAGCTGTAACTTGAAACCATTGCTCCTTGTTCTGTCCTCTGTTACTAATGAGAACAGTCGAGCTCCATCCTCCTTGGAGCAGCCCTTCAAGTAGTTGAAGGTTGCTATCAAATCCCCCCTCAGTCTTCTCTTCTGCAGGCTAAATAAGCCTAGTTCCTTCAGTCTCTCTTCATAGGGCTTGTGCTCCAGCCCTTTGATCATTTTTGTTGCCCTCCACTGGACTCTCTCTAATTTGTCCATGTCCTTTTTGTAGTGGGGAGCCCAAAACTGGACACAGTGCAGAATAGAGGGGAACGATCACATCCCTCGATCTGCTGGCAGCACTTCTTCTGATGCAGCCCAGTATGCCATTGGCCTTTTTGGCAGCAAGCGCACACTGCTGACTCATATCCAGCTTCCCATCCACCATGACTCCCAGGTCCTTTTCTCTATTGCTGCTACTTAGCTGATTACTCCCCAACCTGTAGCAGTACATAGGGTTTTTCCGTCCCAAGTGCAGGACTTTGCACTTGTCCTTGTTAAACCTCATGAGATTTCTATTGGCCCACTGCTCCAATTTGTCTAGGTCTCCCTGAATCCTGTCCCTGCCCTCCAGGGTGTCTACTGTTCCCCCCAGCTTGGTGTCATCTGCAAACTTACTAAGTGCAATCTATCTCATCATCCAGATCATTAATGAAAATGTTGAACAGAACTGGCCCCAGGACCGACCCCTGGGGCACACCACTCGTTACTGGTTGCCAACTTGACATGGAGCCATTGAATCCTACATGCTGAAACCGTTGATCTAGCCAGTTTTCTATCCACCTTACTATCCATTCATCCAAACCATTTTCCTTAGCTTGCTGACAAGAATGCTGTGGGAAACAGTATCAAAAGCTTTGCTAAAGCTGAGGTATATCACACTGACAGCTATTCCCACATCCACATATCCAGTCATCTCATCATAGAAGGTGATCAGGATGGTGAGGCACCATTTGCCCTTGATGAATCCATGCTGACTGTTCCTGATCTCGCTATTTTCCTCCAAGTGTTACAGAATGAATTCTTTGAGGACCTGCTCCATGGTTTTTCCAGGGATTGAGGTGAGACTGATTAGTCTGTAGTTCCCCAGGTCCTCCTTTGTCTTTTCTTGAAGATGGGCACTATATTTGCCATTTTCCAATCATCCATGACCTCCCCCCTTCATCACGAGTTTTCAAAGATAATGGCTAGCAGCTGTAGAATCACATTGGCCAACTCCCTCAGCATTCTTGGATGCAGTTCAGCAGTTCATCCAGCCCCATAGATTTGTGTATATACAACTTTTCTTAAGTATTCCTTAACCTGGCCTTCCATCCCTCACGGCTGCTCTTCTTCTCTCCATTCTATGTTACCCAGTGTAGTAGCCTGGGAGCTGACCCTGCCTGTGAAAACTGAGGTTAAAGAAAGCATTGAGTACTTCAGCCTTTTCTGTATCATAGACCATGAGGATACCTGCCCTATTCAGTAAGGGACCTGCACCATCCCTGGTCCTCTTCTTGTTACTAACATATTTGTAGAACCCCCTCCTGTTATCCTTCATATCCCTTGCTAGCTGCAACTTCAACTGTCCTTTGGCCTTCTGATTTTATCCCTGCAGGCCCCTGTAATATCTTTATACATCTTCCTAGTCAGCTGTCCAAGCTTCCACTTCTTGTAAGCTTCCCTTTTGTGTTTTAGTGCATTACAGAGTTCTTTGCTAAGCCACACTGGGCACCTTCCATATTTGCTGTTCTTTCTGCACATCAGAATATTATCTTCCTGTTCCCTTAGTTTCTTTAAAATACAGCCAGCTCTGTTGGACACCTTTCTGCTTCAGATTAGCCTTCCAATGTTTTCCAATCTCCCTTCAGTTCCTAATGTCTGTGATTTTTCTGTGTGATATATTTATTAGTCTTTAAGTGCCACAGGACTCCTTGTTTGCTTTATAGACTAACACAATTACCTGTTTGGAATTTGGTTCTGTGATTAAGTGTAGGAGACTCTGTCAGGGCAATTTAGGTGTGAACATTACAAACCACAGATAAAAGTCTCATAGACATAACAAATCACAACTCTCAAAAAACAGTTGCTGAACACTTCCATCTTTCTAACCAGTCTAAGGATGACTTGTTAACAACTGTGCTCAAGAAAGTCAATGGGACATCAAGACTTCAAAGAGAAACAACTGAATTAGAATTGATATACAGATTTGATTGTGTGAAAGCAAGATTAAATTGTGACTATGGATTCTTGTCCCATTGCAACAGGTGATTTGACTTCACATGCCTGTACATGTTGTTTCTCAGTGTTTGAATCTTAATAATTGTTCTGATTTGCTGTTACAGCATGACCTGATCCCATGTCTTACACTCCCTTGCATTTATTTTCATTCCATTCTGTAAGTTCCCTCATCTTCAAAGTGACTGATGAAGTGGGATGATCTCCCGTGAAAGCTCCTGTGATAAATAGATTTGTTAGTCTTTAAGTGCTGCAGGTCTCCTTGCTTCTTTTAACAATAGTGCAGTAGTAGATGCAGCAACAGTTCCATCTCTACCAGTCTTCCTACAGCACGATCACCAACTTCCCTAATGGTTCAAGTATTAGGTGCATGAATGGAAGTGCATTTTGCTGCCAGACACATGAAGCAACACTGAAGTAGTTAGTGATGATGTTCATCAACCTATAATTTAGCAAAGGTTTTTTTGTGGTTTAGGTTCTGAAATGCTTTATGAAATAATTGATGTCACTAGTCTTACAGTCAAATAACAGCTAGAAAATGAAACATTAGAATACAGTAGCCACCTGAGTCATGGTAAGTGTGGAGGTGGGATGGGACTTTCTCCTTTATCCCTTTTGCCTGCAGACTATTTTTTCTTTACAACAGCCAAGGAAATCTAAATGAGATTGAAATAAAGTGCCTAATGTTTATGGGTGTTTGACAAGATAATACATGTTACAGTACATAAATGGGAGCAGAACAGAATCCTTCACCTAGAACACTTCCCTCTTCTCCCCCCCCCCCCCCCAAATTCATGGATTCTAGAATTCAAAGTCAGGAATAGTGTTTTAAAGTATTATTCTAATTTGGTGGGAAAAACTTTTTACAGTAATTAAGATTGAGCAGAGGTTTCCATTCTAAAGGTTCAATTCTGGGGGTGTAGATGGGAGCAAGAATCTTCCTGTGTTTATCCAGTGCAGGATCTAAAGAGCTTTTCTAAGTTGCCTAGACCTTTCTGAACAAACAAAACAAATGGCACTGAAACAGTCCTTGATTTTTGTATATTATAGAGCTCTTCGTGTATGAAATATAATTTTCTGGTGTGGTGTCCCAATCATTCCTCCTTGTCTCCACTTACCAACTACTGATGACACATTTTGTGCTGGTGTCCTTTTATGTGGAGACATATTGAAAATCCTTGGCAGTTCTCCCACTGTTGGTCTAGCACAGGGGTCGGCAACCTTTGCCGACCCCCATGCCAGCCCTACCCACCACACCCTGAGTCCTGGCCGGGGCTGCCTCTCTCCCTGTGGCTTCTGGGTCCAGCCAGGGCTCCCTTTCACCCAGCTGCAGTCAGAGCTGGAAGCGAGGTTAAGGTTGACCTGCCCTGCTCACCTCCAGCCCTGGCCAGCAGGGGGCTGGGAACCACATGCTGCAGCTTCTGCTGGCCTGGAGCCGCGGCACGTGGCTTATTTTGTGGGGGGTGGGACCAGCGGCGAAGCCTGAGGGGGGTTGCCTATCCCTGCTCTAGCATCAGCATAGCTCCTCCAGTGCTGCCAACAGTCACACCTTTTTAATTTTTCGTTGTATTTTCTAAGTAGTGATGGACCATATCTACTGGCAACTTCAACCCATTTTCCATCAGCCTTCACTCTGTGTCGCCTTTAGTCACAGCTGGGGTTACCAGATGTCCAGCAAAAGTAGGACATGTCCTCCTTTTTGCCCTGCCGTCCTCCGTCCTCCAGCCGTTTGCAAAAAAGTACAATTTGTCCGGCTTTTTGCCGGACGCATGGGGCAGCGCTCTAAGAATAGAAGGACACACACAGCCGGCAGCTCCAGAACGCGTTCCCCTGCAGGCTCAGCCCAGCTGCAGCGCCTGGCAATTTGCAGAGGATCCCTTGCTGGGCTGCTGCATGTCTATATTGGCAGTAAAGAGGGCTTGCCAGGGGTGGGGTTGGCTTTGGCCAGGGAGGTGGTTTCTACCTTGTCACTTCTGCTGCTCACAGTTTCTTTCCAGTCTCCAGCTCAGGTCTGTTCCCCTCTTCCTGCCCCCCACCCCTCCCATTTTGGGGAAAGCTTGATCTTATTTTTCGGAGAGGCTGGGGCTTTTCTTCAGCTTGATGGTATTTTTCGGAGAGGCTGGGGCTTTTCTTCAGCTTGATGGTACCTCTCACAGAGACAACCCTGTGGCCCCTGCTTTGCTTTCTGCTTTGCTGTCCTGCTTGGCTTACAGTTTCTGGGGAGGTTTCTCTCTATAATGGCTCAGCTAAGCCAGATCTTTATTCCTTCTAATGGGCATTGGCTTTTTGCAACAAATCTTTTGTTTACAGGTCAAGGGAAGTTCACTTTGGGTTGTGAGGAGGTTTGAATGCATGTGATTTTCCTTTTCTCACTGTGATTTTTCAATTTCCTTCTCCTTTCCAAGATGAGATTAGTCTACTATAGATATATCCTTAAATTTTATTAAGATACACCAATGTGCATGTATTATACATTCTAAAGTAGCTGCTGGGCTGGGCCTGATCCTGATCTTATAGTCAGTAGGAAATTTGACTGAGCAAGGATTGCAATGTTTGTCCCTTTGTTAGTAGTTTATCAAATCACAGAAAAGAAACAGCTTGGTTTTGCCTTTTGCATATATATATATGTATAACTGATCTTTGCATCTGAGAATAGGTGCTGTCATCTTGGGTGCAGGATTTGATAGTCAGAAACATCTAATTGTACGCCCCCCCATTTGATGTGTATTTCACATAAAAGCAAATGGAAAACATCAACTCTCATAAAATAGATATATATCCATCTGTGGTTTACAGCAGACATAGTAGGATGTGATGTCTAGAAACTTGCATTTTAGGTAAAAGGTTATGTTTCAGGCAGGTCTGCACATAAAAACCAGCAGCTCTCACTTCTGATTGCTCCTTTCCTGTGTCTGTAAAACTTCACCTGCTTGCCTATGATTTTTTTTTTTAATAGTGCACAGTGAGGTTCAAAACTGAAGCTAGACAAGGATTTCTGTACACCCCTGCCAGTTGTCAGCTAGTAACAGTTATACCAGATTAGTGAGCACCCCCTACACCCCCCCAAACCTCCCCCTGCACCCCCCCCCCATTTCAAGTGTTAGGGAGAATATTGCTGACAGAGATTACTTTTCCTTTGGAAGCCAACACCTCAAATTCTGCTAGACTTCATGTAGTCAAGGGCCAGCCCCTCCATGTGTCAAACAACAAGAGTGAAGTCTGTGAAGGAACTTACTGTGTTAAAACTGCTTTTAATCTTGTTGATAATTCCTACATTAAATTTATTGGAGATTTGCTTCCATTTGCAACTCACAATGTATAAATATCAATCTGGATAGGAGTTCTGCAGGGTGATTCTCCTTGCACCTTGATATAAATATTAAATACTTAATTTTGTAACTCCTTAAAGTGGCTGGCTTTAATGGTTACTTTAATGTGAAGATGAAAAATACTTAAGCCATTCATTTGATACTCCTGAGCTGCTGTTCTTGCAATCTCACACTGTAATTAGGGGCTAGACAGAGTTCTCTGGAGTGCAAGCATTGCGGGGGGGTGGGGGCGGTGTGGCTGGGTGGATGAAGGGGGCCCAGGGTGGGCCAGATGTGTATGTGTCCTCCGAAGTCCTCCTTTTTGTACTTCCCTGTCCTCTTTTCCATGCTTTGGTATCTGGTAACCCTAGTCACAGCAGACCTGAGTTCAATATGAGCCAGTGATCTAGAAGTGAGAGGCTCTGACTTCCAAGCCAGACTCATCCAGGTACTGTATCCCACTTGGAAAACTTCAATCTCCTTTCCAACCAAAGACACATGATAAAACTCCTGTTTTTCTCCCCTCATTGCCCATCCAAAGAAACAACCAGCATGAAAAGCAGGATTGCATAGCAGCTTAATGCATCTGTGGAGGGCCTCAGATCAAATCATGCATTAGATAAAAGTAAAGAATCTAATCTCATGCTGATGTCTGTTTGGCAAGTAGTTCAGATTGCAAAACCACCACATAATTTTGAAGTGTCTGTTCGCAGGACAACCAGGATCGGAATAACATGGGTGGGGTTCGTGAGGAATTAACTCCATTGTTAGAACTGTGTTGAGCAATTTGCGTAGTACATGCCTAGGCCTTGCCTCGCTAGCCAATGCCCTCTAGATAGTCTGCAACAGTCAGAAGATTCTCTCACAAAATCAAAAGGAAAGCAAAGAAAGAAGACAGAGTATGACTCCATACAAATGTACTAGTTTAGTAGTATTTATCTGTCTTCCATCAAAAGCTGTCACCAACTTAGTTTAATTCTGGTCTAGAAAAGATTTTTGCATGTTACTAATTGCAAGAATAGCCGCCTGAAAACAACAAACATTTCTTTCATATCAATCCATTGTCCTATTTATAAATAGCTAGGTAGTTATCTCATTCAGGAAGAACCATTTGGTTTCATCCTACATGAAGCTTAGGCTTTGCAAGTTCTCATGCATTACACATACTGAAGTTGCTGTGCATGCATCTACAAGAAACATTCCTTCCTCTCTGTTCAGATAGGTAAATAATAACCAGGCAGCCAGAGCCAGGAAATTGTTTTGCTCCAGATACTAATTAGAACCATTAACCAGGAACTTTGTATGGCATAAACACAGATGACAACAGTTTGTAAGCAGATAAACATAATTCACATCCAGGTAAATAATACAGCTATTGCTGTCCTTTTGCTATTGATTTTTTAAAACCTCCCAGGAATACAGCATTATGAAGCTTAGTTCAAGAGAAAGCAAGTTTATGGTATCACTTTGTAGCCTGCTGTCATTTTTTTCCTCTTCCTGTTACTCATTACCTTCTCCATTCCTTTCCCCCTCACTTACGGAGTAATAACTTTAGATTGAGAGGAATGGGGAAGTTAATTAAAAGCCCAATTCTTTCTTCTTTTATCCTATTACTTCAAAGACCTGATCCTGCAAAGAGCTGAGATCCTCAGTTCCCAATTCTGAGAATTTAGAGTGCTCAGTGTCTTGCAGGTGCTACGTAGCTCTTGAGATAATCAGTGCCTAATTCTGTACCCTGAAAAACAGCAGCTCGTCTCTGTCATGCACTCTTAGGGTTTCAGGGTTCAACATGTCCATAGCAGTGGGTGTAGAGGCAGACAGAAAAAAATATTGCTGTAGGGAAAAAAAAAAGTCTATTCTTAGACAAAAGCCACCCTTCAATAAAGTGTAGGTGGCTGTGACATGCAAACACACACACAGAGACAAACTGACAAAAGGTCAAAGTTCAGACAGACTGATTTGCCTTAACTCAGGTCCCTGATGTTTACATACTGATTTGCGGTCTTTGAGTTTCCTGGCTTTTGTCAGCTTTTATTGTATCACAGTCATCATACCATTGTCTAAATATTGTCTTTGAGCAATATATAAAACATATAGACTCATGTAAGTAGGGTAAATATTTAAAAATATCTGCATGCATATTTCAGCATTCTTAAAGTCTGAAACACCCCTGATCCCCCCAGTGAAGAGAGCAAAAGTCAAGGTCAGTGCATAACTCAAGTCAAACTTAAGATCCATTTTGGTGCATAGCCTCCTGTATGTAATGTATTGCACAGGGATGAATATTACCCACTGTTTACATATTACAATGTGTGCATTTTGGAGCTGAGTTTATATTTACTTGAAAAAAATGCAACAATTTGGGTAAGTGTCTGTTTTTATAAATGGTCTCATGTTAAAAACCAAAACAACAATACCACCCTGCATTATTTACTTAGACAGTAAAAAATCTAAAAGGTAATTAGGAAGGACCTTTTTAGGAAAATATCTAAGCCCTTGGAGATCATCAAATGTCTGCTCAGCTGGGCTGAATCTCTCTCATCAGCTCCTCCTCTCAAAAATATGGTGTTTTAGTTTCTCATTCAAACCTTTATTATGCATTTTGGTAAATCTCTCTTCTTTACTTGATTATTGATAAATCAAGAAATCTTCCGTGTGTGACACAAAAATACATATGCTAAAACTGGATGGTATTTTAGCTGAAATAGCCCACCCAAAGTAGAGCATTCCCATTTAACAAATAGAATAGAATCAAATCATAGGGTTAGAAGGGACTTCATGAGATCATCGAGTCTAACCCCCTGAGGCTTGAACCCAGGACCTTCTACATATCAAGCAGAGATGTTAGCCACTAAACAGAAGTACCCTAGAAACAGTGTTGACAGCCTTTTCAGGTCATCCCAGAGCTTTCAGAATATGTTGTACTAGTTGGTAGGGGAAACTGCTGGTTATTGGAAGGAGCTTTATTTGCAACTTACTGGTTTTCTCTTTTCCCTTTTCAGATATGGTGCCAAATGTTAACAGGCCATGAGCATCTGCATTCCCTATATGTTTTGCAATGTGGAGGCCTTAGGATAGCATGCTGATTGCCGTGCCAGGATTCTCAGGTAGCACTTTTTTCATTTGCAGTTGATGAAGGGAATACAACCTTTCCTCTGTGGTGCAGACCTTGGTCTATTTAACACACCTTAGTTACATATTATATTGTCCCCCATTAATGAATAGTTTTGATAAAGGACTAATAAATGCATAATGCATGTTTTAATCAAACCTTCTGTTAGGTTGGTTTCAAAGTTAAACTAGCTTCAGTTCACAGAAAAAAAAGTATGCCCCAGTTGCAAAACAGTCAGTCAGCTATGAGGAAGATCCATTCATTCTCCCAGCTTCTTTACACTTCAGATGTATCATTGGTTTTTAGCCTGTGGTCTGCAAGTGTCTGGGGGTCTGCAGATTGTCATAGGTATCAATGAAAGTTGTTATTTACCATAGGAGAGTGGATATCAACCTGTGGTCTGCAGGTGCCTGAGGGCCCACGCACTGTGTCTAAAGATTTCCAAAGATGCCTGTGCTTTTATTTGAAATATTTTAGGAGTTTGCAATGCAAAAAGTTTGAAAACCACAAACAGGTGATACCTTTGCAGCAGCTGACAAAATTCTAGATGAATTAGCATAACAAATTATACTCCCTTGTAAATCTTTTAGCATTCCCAGGATGGTTTTGTATTTTGTTTTGCACAAATACCACCTGATCTGAGTGCATATCAGTGCCCAAGGGGAGCAACCAGCGTTTCCAGTGTGTGCTATCACCTGGTCCCAGGCTCCTTTTAGCCTAATACACAAGCTAGGAGACTGCCATTATTAAGAAATAAAAGAAAATTGCTTAGCTCATAATGCCTCATGTGTCAGTATTGAAAAGCCATTTTTACACTTTAATTATTATCATTATACACAAGTGTAAGTACTCTGGTATTTGATTCTGGGGCAGGGCTCCATAAGTTAGCACTGCAGGTTTGCCAGAGGTATGGCTGTAAGTGGGAATACGGTCAGGAAGATTTTGAAAGCGCACCACCCCACTCCTTTAAAATATCATTGGAATTACTTCAGTGACAACTTACTGGTGTTGCAACCATGAACATAGCTAGGTCAGAGACATTAACATTCCTTTGGCTCTATGGTTTCTGCTGTAGGACTAGACAACTATGTCCATTAAAGTAATCCAAGGCTGGTGGTTTCCTCAGTTTTACTGAACATGTGGTATATTCCTATAAAATATACATGCAGTACAACAAGGCAGTTTTTAGAAACAATTTGGTTACAGCATACACTATAAAAGCCCACATATACCCGTACTGTCGCATGTGCTGATCGCTAAACATGTGAGTATGCTCACCAATCAGTGCTTAAATACCTTGACTTGACTGATGTAATCTTATTCCATGGGTTTCCCATTGAACCCAAAATAGAAAGTCATTTCAACCAAGTCATCATCCATTGTCTCGAAGTCCAGATAAAATGGGGTCTGGATTCAAGATCCCTCTTCCGAAACAAAGACTGACCAATCATATTTTGCAAAAACAAAGTCACCCCCAATTTTGCCATCTATTATAAGCCCAGTGACACTTAATGGCAATAATTGCTACCTATTGGGGACAGTAATTATGCTTAATTGTGTTGATGCTTCAGGTGATTTTGTGGTACTTGGTTCCTTATGTCTCAGTCTCTTCCTGGTTCTGTATACTTGTAGGACAACACAGTTCTTTCATACCCTGTATAGCTGAAGAAAGCATATGTAAATGATGAAATATTTTGCTATTCCTTGATGTGACTGTCAGTTTGCTTCTTCCATGCAACATACTCATATTAAATGGCTGTTACAGGTTTCTCATATTTAGTTGCTTGCCTGTCAGGTAGAAAACAGTCCTTATCCAAGAGCAGATAGTGCTTCCTTTATAGTCTACAGCGGTGTGACAGGATCTTTGCCACTCCCCAGAGTTTCTATAAAAATGATTGCATTTTCTATTAAGTCAGTAGTTCTACTTAATTGGGATAAAAGGCCATCTAATGGGACACCATGATTTAGTAGATTCTTTGGACTTGGGCTAAATACTCTACTGAATAAAGTTATGCCAGCAGAGAATCTGGCCCCTACAGGAATGTAAACATTTAAAATAATTCTGGATTTGCAGTAAGTTGACTCCAATGCATTAAGAAAAACTTCCTAAATACTGACCAGCAGTTTACATACCACACTGTGATAACCTATGGTGGCAATAACTCTTACACAGCATTTTTCATCAGTAGGTCACAAAGTGCTGTACAAAGGAGGTCAATATCATTTATCTCAGTTTACAGTTAAGGAAACTGAGTCATTAAGTGGGAGATGACTAGAGGACTGTTTCTCAACCCGTGTTCCATGGAATAGTGGTGCTCCCTAGACATAATGCAGGTCTTCTGTGACCCATCCCAACCCCTCCCCACTGGAGCCCTGAGTGGGGGCGGGGGGTAGGAGCAATTTAATATGCCCTTGCTGTAGTAAAGCTTTCAGGTACATGATGGTGAACTGTAACACACATCTGGAAGCTGTGCTGCAGCTGAGGCATTTTAAATTGCCTGTCACTGTTACCTGCTTTTTCAAGAATGTTTGTTTTCAGCAGATGTTCTGCATAATGTCATTAATACTTGTAAATGTTCCTGGATCCACTAAAGGTTGAGTAACACTGGACTAGAGGCTGGCAATTTAATGACAACAGTACACTGAATATGTTCAGACAATTTTAGGGCATGTCTACATGGTAGGGTAATGCACATTATGGGGGTGTGATTTCTGACATGCCCTAACAAGTTGCATTTTAACTGGTCTATGTAGATCTTGCTAGTCCATGCTAAGAGTTCTTTAGTGTAGTATAAAGTGGGAATGTGCACAACAGTAAAGTGCACCAGGAAGCTTTTGCTTTATACCAGCAGGGTTTACATGGACTAATAAACATGCAGTTCAGACCAGTGCACTGGGGAAATCACAACCCTGTAGTATGCATTACCCCATCAAGCAGATGAGTTGAAGGTTATAAGCTGTTTGGGGAAGGGACCATCAGTTGTTGGTGTAACTCCTCATACAATAGGGCCCAATACAGTTGTGTCCTGTAGGCACTACAACAATATAAATGTTAAATAATAGCAATCCCTATAGTTTCTGTGAATACAAATTCTGCTAGGATCAAATACAGTATTCTGAAACTAATGATAATTGTTCCAAGCAGTTATAAATAGTCTAAATAGTAACACTGCATTTTTATTCTTTTATAATATAGGGAGCTTTTTTCTCCCTAAAACATCTTAGTATAGTAGATTTATATCTGGCTAAGGCTGAGATCCTGAAGAATTATTTGAGATGTTTTCTTCCTGACTACAGAGATACTGATTGGGGCTGAAAAAACCTACCAGTACCTATAATAATAGATATTATATCCTATCTAGTTTCTTGTATAGGTATCTGCCATTGAAAGAGTGACTTAATAATGGGCTACTGTGGTCATGTTGACCCCAAGATGCTAGCAAAATGGGTGAAGTAACATCCAGTTAAAGATATTCCACTTAGAAACATCCATCTTGTCTCGCTTTGCATGGAAGACAGTGTGGCCTAGTGCACAGAATACTCAACTGAGACTGAGGACTGTGACTTAGAAGTTTTGGATTCTTCCTGGCTCTGCTATTGGTCTGCTGGGTGACCTTGGCCTCTCATGTGACCACTGTGTGCCTCGGTTTCCCCATCTTTAAAATGGGGGTAAAGATACTAACCTCAGTTACAGATCCTTTTGCGTATGTCTACACTAGGGGCTTAAGTCAACTTGTGCAAAGCCCTGGCCCCATTTGGAAGTTATTAAGTCAACTTAAACATTCATGAAAGCTGACTTAATAACTCTCACTTTTAAAGTCAACTTAAGCCATGTAGCCTGGAAATTGGCTTAAGTTGACTTAATTGGTCTCTAGGCAGCAGGAAACATGCCTGGCAGCCAGGAAGCTGGGCAGTCCCCTAAGGTAGGGCAAGCAGAGCAGCCGCCCAGGGCCTTGCACTTTGAGGGGGCCTGCACCACTGCCCCCTCCATGCTGGGGACCGGGTGAGCAGGTGAAAAGCGGCTGCCCAATTCAGCACTGCCAGTCTGCTCCCTCCCCACACGTGCTGCTTTTGGCTCTGTGCCGGCACAGCAGGGAGGGGGCAGGAGGCAGCGTGGGGCCCATTTGGCTACCCCACCCCCACCCCAGCCATGCTGCTTCCTGCCTCCTCCTCGCTGCCTCCAGCACAGAGCCGAAAACAGCATAGAGGGATGGGGGGGACCAGGAGCGCTGAATTGGGCTGCCGCTTTTGGCTGGTTTGCCTGGCATCCAGCAGGGGATGGCCAGAGCAGGGGCCTGCCCATGCCCTGGGCCAGCCAGCCCTGCCCCCCAGTGCTGGGGGGGGGGTGAGTGGGCGCCCCACAGAGCGTGATTCGCCCGGGGCCCTGCACTCCCCTAAGGATGGCCCTGCCAGGAAGTGCCTGTCTTGGCCAATCCCTGGGCTGCCACTTGCCCTACCCACCCTGCTCCACAGCCAGAGATAGCCTGGACTCCGCCTGAGATGGAGCCGTGGCACAGGCGAGAGCAGAGCAGGCCATGAAGCAGGCTCCCTCCTGGACCCACCAGGAGATCGTGGACCTCCTGGCACTCTGGGGCGCGAGGCCATCCACACCTGGCTCCAAGGGAGCCAGAGAAACAAAGAGATCCACCATGCCATGTCCCAGGGCCCTGAAGAGAAGGGCCAAGCCCATGACCCACAGCAGGTCTGGGTGAAGGTCAAAGACCTCTGCCAGGCCTATTACTGGGCCTAGGAGGCCAGGCGACGCTCGGGGGGCAGCCAATGCCACCTTCCTGTACTACAGGGAACTGCACATCTTCCTGGGCTAGGAGCCTGATGCAAAGCCAGCCCACACCCTCGATGCTACAGAGCCCCTCCATTGACGATGAGCTGGAGGAGGACTTAGTGGATGAGGATGTGGTGCTGAGCCAGGAGGACTGCCACTCCAGGGACGCACCAGCAGATCAGCCCTGTACAGCAGGAGCCCAGAGCTCATTCCAGGAACTGGGGAGGAGGCTACCCCCACCCCAGATGACCCAGGCTAGGGGACATCACAGAACACTCCTGCTGCATGTGCCAGTGACTGCTTCTTCCCTGCGGGTATGGGGAGGCAAGCAGGTGGCACAGAAATTGCGGGGGAGCATGGCCTGCGGTCAGGCAGGGTTTTGGGGGGGCACAGAGGCCCTCCCGTGGGGGTGAAGGGGTAGGGGGCTTTGTGGTGGAGAGACCCGGAGCCAAGCAGTGCAGTGGCCTGGCAGAAGATAGTGGCAGGGGGCACTGTTGGTGGGAGAGGCACAGCCAGGCAGCATGCTCCTGCCGCTATTGGCATGAGGCCTCAGGGAAGACCACTGGGGCACAGCTGCCTGGGCGTTGCGAGGCTGGGCACCATACCCACCCTGTACATCACAGCATGGTGGTGTATTCTAAGGGGTCACTGTCCCAAAGGACAGGGGGAGCAGCAAGCAGGCGGATGGGCACAGAACAGCGGCTGCTGTCAGACTGAACCCTGCGCTACCTACTGCAGGGATCCCAGGATGTAGATGGGCACCTGCACATCCCCAAGGGTGATGTTGTAGTCAGGGAAGAAGGAGTCTGCCTGTATGCGGCGGTAGAGGCCAGGGTGCTGCAGGACATGGGCATTGTGAGCCTTACCTGGCCAGCACACAAATGTGTTCATAGACAGCCCCCACTTGTCCACGAGGGCTTGCAGCACCACAGGGCGGTAGTCCTTGTGGTTAGTGTAGGCTGCTGCCTGGTGGTCTGGGGCTCACATGGGGATGTGTGTCCTGTCAACTATGCCTGCACAGTCGGGGATCTTGAGTGTGGCAAAGCTATCGAAGATGCAGAAGAGAAGTCTGCAGAAGAGAAGATTGAGGGGGGATTTGATAGCAACCTTCAACTACTTGAAGGGATGCTCTAAGGAAGATGGAGCTCGACTGTTCTTGGTAATAACAGAGGACAGAACGAGGAGCAATGGTCTCAAGTTGCAGTTAGGGAGGTCGAGGCTGGATATTAGAAAAAATTTTTTTACTAGGAGAGCGGTGAAGCCTTGGAATGAGCTGCTGAGGGAGGTGGTGAAATCTCCATCTTTGGAGGTGTTTAAGGCCTGGCTGGACAAAACCATGACTGGGATGGTTTAGTGGGAGTGGTCCTGCCTCTGGCAGGGGGTTGGACTAGATGACCTATGAGGTCCCTTCCAACCCTATGATTCTATGCCCTTGCAGGTTACTCGGGCAGATAACACGGCCAAGCAGGACCTTGTTGATGGCCCTGCACACATTCCTGAGGACAGCCTCCCTGGTGGACTTGCTGATGCTGAACTGGTGGGCCACAGAGCAGTGTGAGTCCAGCACTGCCAGCTTTGAGATGGTGACAGCCACTCGCTTGTCCACAGGGAAGGTGGGTCAGAGGTGGGTGTCAGCGCATTGCAGCACCGGGGTGAGCTTGCTGGTGAGCTCCAGGAAGGTGGTCTTCCCCATGTGGGAGTACTGCACCCACTGTTCATCATCCCAGATGGTTAGGACGATGCGCTCCTGCCAGTCATGGCTTGTCTCCTGTGCCCAGATGCATTGGGGCATGGAGGGTGGCATGAGCGTAGCAGCTGCCACGTTCACCATGGTGGTCGGCTTGCTGAGGCCCGCCCCCACAGTAGCAGTCACTTTGTGGGGCCTGCTCTGTTGCTGGAAATGTGTGGCCAGCAATGGGCCACTGTAGAGCACCCCCTGCATGTTTCTGGAGCATGTTGGGATCCATGATCTCACCGGGCTCCATCTTGCCGGACACATGGGCACGGTGCTGTGGTCACTTCCTCTTTTATAGGAGTGGCTAGGGGAGGGGGACACTTCTGTGGTGCACTGTGGGCCTGCTATCCACAAGGCACCACTCCTAAGTCACTCTAGCAACTGCCAGAGTGGACGTGGGCAGTCTCCTGGCACTTTCAGTGTGGACTCTTTAAGTCTACTTGACAGAGCCCTGTATTGTAGACATGGCCTTTGCACACTATGGATGAAAAGTGCTATATAAGAGCTAGGTATTAGTCTTAATAGATCAAAAGTGTTTCTTGATCCAGCTGTGTGGGAGAAGGTTTGGAAGGGGGGCATTGTCTAGTGCTTAAGGCAGAAAATGGGGACTCAGTACTCTTAACTTTAAATCCCACAGGTGACATTTAACTTTCCCTTGGTTTATCACTCTGGAACAGGGACTATGTCATAGCATCACATATCTATGGCACAAGTATTCTGTAAGGTTTAATTAATTGATTTTTTTTAAAGCATTACGAGATGCT
This sequence comes from Podocnemis expansa, assembly GCA_007922195.1. NCBI lineage: Eukaryota > Metazoa > Chordata > Testudines > Podocnemididae > Podocnemis > Podocnemis expansa. The sequence goes on along the minus strand of ML681990.1, from coordinate 33,320,221 downwards.
GGAATGAAAGAAACAAGGGGAATATTGGAGATATGATTCATAACAATACTAATATTTGCCTTCTTTCCAGGTTCTGGTCTGTTTGAAGCCTACCAGGCCTGAGCCTGATGTGCTGAAAATAATTGCTTTGTTGTTTCAACTGAAATATGAATCTGTGGTAAAAATGTGGGCATTGTCCTCTGCTCTGTTTGCTCCAGCAGCTCCTTCTGTTGTGATTCCAATCATTTTATTGTACCATCATCCAAGCCTTTCTCAACTTGTTTCCCACACTGAGGTCATCCCTTTTTTTTTCCTGTTGTCTGAGTGCAGCTAAGGTGTTTCTCTGAATAAAGTGCTATTGTAGCTGAGTTGGTCCCAGGATATTAGAGAGACAAGGTGGGTGAGGTGGTACTATTTATTGGACCAGCTTCTGAGGTGACTGACACAAGCTTTTGTGCTTACACAGATGTCTTCTTAAAGTCATCTGATGAGCATAGTGTCTGCTTCCTTTTAGTAGCCCCTGGTGTACTAGGCACCCCAAAGACAGCTGAGATGAGTAGAAGACATGGGGGTCTACCTCAGCTAGCACTGACCCTGGAGTAGGAGCATAAGCAAACTTGATTTTCTGGCTGGGCCTGTGGGTCACCAGTGTGGGTGTGGGCTGCTTCCTGTCAAACCTTTATTTGCTACCTAGCATCCAAAGCATCAAGCAGCCTTCAGCCCATTGCTTCCTGAATGTCTTGCTCAGGATTAAAGTAAGCCAGAATGCCCCAGAACACACTTCTGGGGCCCACAAATCTGACTGGCCAGAGTTCCGTGGCCAAGAATCTAGAAAAATCGGCCCACACATGCATGAGTGGGGCCCAGAAATTAGGAAGTTTCCAGGGCCCCTCAAATTATAGTTTAAATTGCTAGTCTCGCTTCTGGACATGTGATTGGAAGCAGGCTATTCAGGCAAGCAGCCAAAAGCTGCCTGCCTCCCCAGACACTGCAAAGCAACTGCTGTTAGTGGGCCTGTTTGCAAAAAAGTCTTGTCCACTATCCAGCTGGGTCCATCTGTAGCTACACCCATACCCTAGAGAGGCTTGGCAGTGACATGATCCTCTCATGTTGTGGAAGTTCAAGACGTGTCAGCTATGAGGCATGAAGCCTCCTGGGACTTCAGTTGGCGAGGTCAGATCTTCACTAGCTAGAAGGCGGCCTTGTTTAAAAAAAAAAAACAAAAAAAACCCCAAAACCCTGCCATTGAAATTTGTGTCAAAAAATTGGATTTCCAGCTAAACAACAAATGGCTTCCTGGAAAGTTTCTTCTTTCCATGGAAAATTTTCCTGAAGTCCTGAAAACTGGAGAGGGGAGGAAAAAAAAAATCAGTGTTTACCAAAAATTAAAATATTATAAAATACTCCATGATGACTCATGGATATTTGTAGTTTAGGTGCTTCATGCTCCTCTGTTTGTCTTTATGAGTTGGACCCCTCATTTCCTATGATGCGCTGAGGTTATGTATCTGCCAAGTCAAGAGACCATGGTACATCATGGAAGATGTAGCCCAATTAGGAATGCCAGACTAGAGAGAAGAATGAAAACAAGAGATGTCTAAAGAACAACTTTCATAAGACACCACAGTGACATTTCATATATTTCAGTAATTAGATGAAATATGTCAATTTTTTGCTGGAAACAAGGAATTTTCCATGCCTCAAATCCCCACTTTCTGATTTGCTTCTGACTTTTAGCTAGAGCTAGACCCAAATTAGCAGGAGTAAAAAGTTGCCTGTGCCCACATAATTACACCTTCTGAGGATAGAACAGAAAATACAGGAGTGAGGGCTATTGTCAGTCTATTTATACTTTCATTGTCCACTGTCTTATAAATACCTAGGGGCAAGGTGAGGATTTTTTCTTTTTTTAGTTTTTTCTGCTAATCACTGGTCCAGCGGAAAAAAGGTTGGAGTGTGCTGGCCCTGAAAGCATTTATAGTCTTCTGTCACAACTTGGCTAACTCTTGGTAGCTGATGAGCTATTAAACCATAATGTCATAATATTTTGGTTGTTATCATCTTGTGTTTTTCCACTTTGAAGTTGACAGGATTTTAACAACTGATGTCTTACCAGCTGCTCAAGTCAGAGGTTAATGCTGGTTAGCTGGGGTTTTGAAGAGGTTTTCAAATGTTACACAGCAGCAGTTTTTATTTCAAGACATTTTTGAGAAAGTAGCTCTTAAAATCAAGTCTGAATGGAAGTAAGAGAAGGAAAACAGAGAAAGATGTTAATCAGACTCTAATGGTCATTATTAGGGTTTGGTGTCTCTCAACCTTCCATGGTTTTGTAGCTATCATATAGACCAGGGGTCTCAAACTCAAATCATCACGAGGACTGCATGAAAACTAATGCATTAGCCTAGGAGCTGCACTGCACATGAGGACTAGTACAGTAGCCCAAGGGCTGCATCACTGAAACCTTTTCATACAATGATATTGCAACTATTGATAGCGATAGTGTCATTGTGGACTGCAAAAAATAACTTCAGGGGCCGCATGTGGCCCACTGGCTGTGAGTTTGACACCCCTGATACAGCCTATACCAACTGTTTTGAAAACAGGTGGTTCAAAAGATATTGTGCAGTAAAGTTGTGTCTGGTGTTTTGGTCTGGCCTTGCATTTTTGGCATTGGTTCAGGACCTGCCCCAAATTTGGATCAATGTGATATCTGTCAGTCAAATCAAATCATAGGGCTGGAAGGGACCTCATGAGATCATTGAGTCCAACCCCCTAGGAATTGAACCCAGGACCTTCTGCATGTTAAGCAGAGGTGCTAGCCCCCACTGTCCTCCTTAGAACTTTAAATTGCTTAACCAGAAATGAAAAAGCATACTATCACCTTCTCTTTTACAACTACTGAGGGGTGGGGGTTGAACAGCTATCCTTTCATCTGAAGCAATTGGTATTGATCACTGTGAGCAACAGAATACTAGATTAGATGGCCCCCTGGTTGGGTCAATTAGAGGAGTTCCCAAGTAGGACAATGCCTCTACTGTCGTTTGTATCTCAGATCTTGAATTGCAATGTCCAGGCAAGAAAAACTTGGAAACAGGAGTTAACCAATGCATATAGTGTTTCTGACTAGACCCAAAATTTCTAGGGCCAAATTTTCACACAAGCGGGCCTGAGATCAATAGACAAAAAGATGTACCTTCAGTTACTGAGACTATGGCTATGTCTACACCTGAAATCTTAGTTTGGACTTGATTAGTCCGACTTAAGTAGTTCAAACAAAGGTGCTGCTTTTTTTTTTTTTTAGTTTGAACTAGACGCACTTTTTTTAGTTCAAGCTAACTTTTAGTTCAAAATAGCCATGTTTTGGGTGGGGTTTTTTTGTGTTCAAACTAAGTTTTTTCATTCAAACTGAAAAAGCACGGTTAGCTTGAACTAAAAGTTAGTTCGAAGTAAAAAAAGGCGGTTAATTTGAACTAACCACTAGATTGAACTTACTTTGTTCAAACTAGCATGTCTACATTTAGTTTGAATTAAATATTTAAATTAGTTCAAACTAAGCAGTTAGTTTGACTAGTTAGTTTAACTAGTTTGAACTAAGCTTTGCTTAGTTTGAACTAAAAAATTTTTTAATTCAAACTAGGCAAAGCCAACAGGGCTCAAATTGAGGCTCTTTAATTTGAGTTAATTTGCTAGTGTAGACATAGCCTATGAGTGCAACCATATCAACTGTGGACATTTGACCTTAACATTTAAAAATTTAAAGGAAGGTTTCCAGTTAATTTGACTTCTTTTACTGACAACCTCTGATAAGTCATTATCAGAATGAAGATATGAGATGGAAGACAAAATCTCCTTCCCATCATTGCAAGTAAACAAGCATGCCACCAGTAAGAAAGAAATGATTACATCACCTCTGCTAAAGAAACCAAGTTATAGGGCTTGGGATTTCTGTTTAAGTCAGACCGAAATGGGACTATAGACAATAGCAAGCTTCTGACCTATCAAAGGGAAACCTAGATCCTGCTTGTACACACTCCAAAACAGGAAATGACTAGTGGCAGTGAATTTCCAAAGGGATAGCCGTGTTAGTCTAGTCCAGCAAAAAAACAACAAGGAGTCATGTGGCACTTTAAGACTAACAGATTTATTTTTCGCATGAGCTTTTGTGGGAGAAATTCCCACTTCTTCAGATGCTTCGAAGGTGGGTGAACTTGCAGAAAGGAATGAAAATAAATGCAAGGGGGTATAAAACATAGGATCAGGTTCTTTTCCCATTACAAAAGGTAATTTGACTTCAGGCTTCCCATGGTCTGAACCTAACAACTGCTCTGCTTTGCTGTTACTGTATGACCTGATCCTATGTTTTACACCCCCTTGCATTTATTTTCATTCCTTTCTGTAAGTTCACTCATCTTTGAAGCATCTGAGGAAGTGGGATTTTCTCCCACGAAAGCTCATGCAAAAAATAAATCTGTTAGGCTCAAAGTGCCACACGACTCCTTGTTGTTTTTTAGTGGAAGTGAGAAAACAAAATCAGTTATGAACAGTACACCAAGGTGGTATTGGTAAAAAGATGAACAGAGATGGGTCCTTGAGAAATTACCTATAGCAGATATGAAAAAAGGACATGTTCTAGATCAGTGGTTCTTAACCACTGTGTCACAACAAAAAAGCGTGTTGCAGCTCAGTGGCTGAGTGTGTCATGTGAAATCAGCCTGCTGCCGACAGCTGGAGCAGAGCTGTGATGGCAGGCTGCTTTTATGCTGCTGGCCTTCTAAGCAGCTGAATTTTGTGGCATAGTGTGTCACACACAGATGGTGAAAGGGTTGAGAACCCTGTTTTAGATAACATACAAGCGTTACATCCTCTCATTGACCTTATGGAAAATGACATCATAAGTGCCAGGTTCCTCCAATGATTCATTTAGAGATCAGAGGCCAGATCCTTGGCCCTGCCTAAATCCCCTGTGCACCACTCCAGCATCAAAGAGCAGACTTAAAGCTGCCTCAAACAGGTTGCTGACACATCCCCTGCAAGAAGGTTTAACAACCACTTCTCCAGTTCAGGTATAGGAGTGAGGCTGGAGCATACAGCTCTGGCAATACAAAAGGCATAAAAGAAGCTAGATTCAGAAAGTTCCTTGATATGAAGGGCCTTTCAGCCAGGACAGGGCTGATACATCTGGCTTCTGATGGAGGCAGCATGTCTGAGATGTGGAGGAGACACATTCCATTTCAGATGCACAGCTATGCTTGTTCACCTATTGAATAGTTTAGGTAGAGCAGGCAAACAAAACTGCCCATGAGTGTAGTGGCTAGCACCTCTGCTTAATATGCAAAAAGTCCTAGGTTCAAGCTGGGGGGGTTGGACTTGATGATCTCATGAGGTCCCTTCCAACCCTCTGATTCTATTCTTTCTTACTGCACTGGAGAGGAAGTGTCACTTGATGTATGTTGTTTTGATATCCAGGACATGCTACAGTAGCATGGTGACATAGGTGGTTTTAAGTATGGGGTAGGCTGAGCAACTGCCCCAGGCTCTATGCTTGGGGGTGGTGTCCCGACCTGCAGGTTGGTTTCTGGGCCAGTAGCTGGGGCCAAGGTGAGGCTGTCTGCCTGCCTGGCTGTTCTAAAGCTCCTGGCCATGTAGGCCAGGGTAGGAGTGGCAGGGCCAGGAGCCCCAGTGTCTGCAGCTCCAGGCTCCAGCCAGCCGG
>ML681990.1:33293868-33314522 GCA_007922195.1 Podocnemis expansa | reverse complement strand
AGAGGGGGGCTGGTGAAGTGGGCTGGCAGTCTGGGGAGCTGGCACTAAAGTCATGAGGGGAGGGGGCTAGTCAAGTTTGGGGTCTCCATAGGGGGGCATGCAGCAATGGGGCCCCATTCTTCACTTTTGCCCAGCATCCCATAAACTCTAAGACTGCCCTGCATGGCAATGGACCCAGTACTATAGCTTAACTAGATGAGAACAGGATGTTGATGATATTATGCTTATAATGTTGGCAAGTTTATGAAATGAAGCCCTGATGTAGCAAAGCACTGAAGTGAGAACAGTAAGTCTGACTTTCCTCATTTGTCCACCATTCTGGCTTCTGGGGAACAGTTGGAGGATTAATGTGATTCAAGGACTGCAGTTGGGAAGAGCCCTGAGACATCAGTGAACAGGAGTCAGCCTTGTGCACGGCTGAATGTTTCCAGCACAGCACAGAGGGAGGAAGAAATGTACACTGAGTTCATGGTCAAATATGACATGAGAACATGGAGGGGAGAAGGGTTAGGCAGCACCTGGGAATTATGTGCCTGTAGCTCAATCAATATGTGCTGCATACAGTGCCAGCTTTCTAGATGACCAGGCCTCTTACATCCTTAACCCATTCTTAGATTTCTCTTTCTATCAGCAGATTCCTTTCTGCCCCATGATGCTGCTTTGATGAGTGCTGTGCTAGATATTATCAGAACTGTGTTGGCAACTAAGTAAACACAGGGCCTAAACATACCAAACTGATCTTGAATTAAATAGGTTACTACACTTAACAATGAAAGATGTTAATAGCTTTAAGACGGTCAGATCCTATGACACCAATGTTTTTTAATCCACACAAATATTTTTTTGTAGTTGTACTTTTCTGATTCATGTTCTTGAAAGGCTCATCGAGGTATTCTTAGGTTTTTCATAAGCCATTTGTTCTTCTCCCCATGTTCCCCTCCATCTTCCTAATTCTTGCTTACTACCCTTCTATATGCCTTTTGCTTTATTTTAAAAATTTCCCTAAAATATTTTCTTTTAAATAAATAATTGAGTTTCAATATATCATTAGGTATGTTGCAAAAATATCATGCTTCACCAGAAAAGAGAGATTCTCAAAGCTATCAGATTCAAAGGTTTATGTATTTTTTTTGTTGAAAAAAAGATTTCATTTAAAATTGGCTGTCAAAGTTCTGCCTTTATAAATGAGTGCATTGGTTGTGTGCGCCTAAAATATCTACACTAATAAATGGATATCTGAATCAGTGGTTCCCAACCTTTTCTCTGCCATGACACATCTTGATGCCTTTATTTTGAGGCACACCACCATATAATCTTCAAATGAAGTCATGAATATTCATGAGCCAATCCAGCACTCTGAGTAGTTTTTCAAAAATTTTGTGAGACACCTGCTCGGGCATAAAAGCACACTTGTGTGCCATGGCACACTGGTTGGGAAACACTGATCTGAACACATATGGCAACATAAAGTTTTAACTAGTTACATGTGCATGAAAATTCCTGTTTTTCATGCTTAATTTGGGTGCATATAAAGGTATCAGTGCAGTTTATGCTGGCCTGATTGAATTCAGGATGCAAGTCTAAACTGTTGGGGGGAGGGGGAGAAGTTTGTTTTTATACATTAATTGCTTAAATTGGAAACTTTACCAATTTGGTTCAATGTGGGAATTTTTTTTTGCCCCAGTAAGTGCAACAAACTAAAAGTGCATCAGTATTTTGGGAAGGTCATGGGTTAAGAATACTGTAATTTGGTTGGTTGGTTGGTTTCTTTCTTTCTTCCTTCCTTTACTTGTATTCAATTGCCATTCAGTGGGTGTTCGCAATTCATTGATACCTACAGGAAAGGCTAAACTTTACCATTTCTGAGATCCAATATTTGGATCATGGATTTTGTTTGAGTAGAGTCCACTAAGTTTTCTGTACAGAAATTTTAAGTTTTATATGTGTGGAAATGCCCACACTACTTAACTATTCGTAAGTACTTAACAAAGAATAACTGATCTCTTTGCAGCAATTGGAATACACTGTCCAGAATTTCTCTTTTACTTTTAGAAGAACCAGCTCTGCAGCACAAACCCTAGACATGTTGTTGGAGTGGTGGGGGGGGTGTCACACAGAAAAGCATGATCATATGAACAGCTGTATATTTTTAGCGCTGTCCACTCATTCCAGTTCCTGCACATATGTGAAGAATGTCTTCTAAAGAAGTGGTGCCATCTATCCTTTATAGGCTGCTATAGCAGCACTGAAAAATCCAAGGGCATTTTCAGGAGGGGAGGGGGAGAAAAAAGAAACCTTGAACCTGCCGCAATATATTTATATCCCAGTTCAGACTGCCAGCATTTAGCCAATCAGATAAAAAGTACAATAACATTGAACAGCACAAAGGGTCAACTGTCCTGTCTCCGACTTAATGAACTGTGAATTAGCCACAAAGAGCTAGCACAAGCTAAAGAACTTAGGTCGGTGTTAGAGATGGTAGCTTGATGCATTAGAATTAGATCCTTGCATAATTTGTGTCTATGTAATTTTGTCTCAGACATTATGTTTGCATTAATCTATCATCAATGTGCACAGAATTTACATGAGGTAACGCCCATTCATTTGAAGTAGATACGGGTATTGTATAAGACATGGCTGCTGTTTATATTAGTCCTTTTTATTATGTCTGTTGAGGAAAAGGAGAGAAGAGCAGGCTGTGAAATGATGTCATCCTATGCTATACTGGGAACCATTAATGTAACATAAAACACTAAAGCATGCTGAATAGGTAGATGAAATTTGCTTTAAAGTAATAAAGATTAAAGGGAATGTGGGGTGGTAAAGGACTAAACAATAAATAGTTTGCAATGAAGAGATATAATAGGAGTGACTAGTGACACTGTGTGAATAGTTTGTGAAATAGACTGGAGCGGCACTGTTTTTCCTTTAATGAAGCGTATTCAGCTTCTTGGATAATAGGTTTCTTGTATACATTTAGTCTAATAAACTGAAAAGACTAAGTATCTATCTGAAATTCATATTACAATGCAGAAAATTAGTGCTAATGGTACTTTTGGTCTGAGGGTCTTAAAGCGCTTTTCAGCACTCAATGGAGCCTCATAAGTTAATACCCATAGTGAGTATTGTTCTCCCAGACTTATAAATAAGAAAGTCGAAGCATAGTAGTGTTATGCCATTTGCCAAAGGTGAGACAGGTAATGTGTAATAGAGCCAAAAATAAAATCCCTATCTCCTGACTATTATGCCTATAATTTTAACACAAAACCCAACCTTCCTCTCACATTATAGTGCAGAGCAGCATATTATGCTTTCAAATATAGAATAATAAACATTAGGCACAGAGGAACTCTGAAAAACTATAATGCTATTTTCATGCAAAGGTCTCCAATAACAATAATAGAAATTTTGGGGGAGAGGGGAACCATTTAAACAGAAATAGCTCAAAATGGGGTGTTTTTTTCCAAGGTCTTTGTGTTGTGCAGAAACTAGGCACTGGACTTAGTTACTGAAGGAAAAACATCTCTCTTTAAACTGTAAGAGCAGATTTCTAAAACATGTGTACTTGGTTTTATTTTATTTGTGTTCAGGGAGAATGGATAAAACTGAAGGAACTAGGTGGGCCAGATTTTCATTCTGTGCAACGAAAGAAACTTGGCAAGGAATCTTTCTAAGCCTGATGCAGACTCCCTGAAAAGTAGAATCTGCTTGTGAAATGTGGTCTTAGAACAGGGGTCTCAAACTCAAATCACCACAAGGGCTATATGAGAACTAGTCCATTAGCTCAAGGGCTGCACCACTGTGAAAGCTTTTCATACAATGATACAAAGTATAGTCAAAATGAAGAGTAAAATATATATGCTACTAAAAATAAATTTATTAACTTTAAGAAACTATATTGCAAAATTTAGTACTGATTTTTATTCACTTCATTTAATTCTAAGTGGGCTGCAGGAAATAAGTTTAGGGGCTGCATGTGCTGTGAGTTTGCATCCCCTTTCTTAGCAGAAGGTATTTAATGAATAAAGATGTTCAAATCAGTATGAAGTTGCTAATGTTACAAAGGCCAGATTAATATGAACATTAGAAAGCTAAGAACCACGATGGAGGTTCTGTGAAAAATAGGAACCTACTGTAGTGTGGTGCTAGATATGGTACAGTCAAATCAATCAGATTGCAAGCCAATGAATCAGAGGACAAGGGAAGTGATTAATATTTTAAAAAGATGAAGTGAGTAACATACAAGCTATACTCTGAGAAAGTATAATGAAAGAAAGGATAGAATGATCACTCCTGCTGAAGGAGACCCAAGGTAGGTGGAGGCTATAGAGAGGGAGGAGCTACAGAAGATCAAGTTGCTTACCTTAGGCTGGACAAAGCATGTGTATACACTGTACACTTGCTCTGGCAGTAGCGCTGCCATTAACCAGCCACCTTTTCCTATCACATGAGGCTGAATAACCAATACACAAGGCTAAAAGCAGTCTCTCACTGTGCATGTCAAAATATTTTGGTATGCATCAACCACACTCGCGTAAATGTAACCAGTTTACATACACAAATATCATTTGCATATTGCAGGGACAAGTAGAGAAGTCAGGCCGAGGCCCCAGCTTCTGGATTTTTGTTGTTGTGTTTTTAATTATCGACAAGAAATAAGAAAAAAAATTTGGGGGAAAAAACCACAATACTTGTGCATGTTTTAATGAAACATAACTTTTTCTAAATGTGTAGATTGCAACCCAAAATACTTGCCTCCTGTTTGGAAGTTTTGAAAGTAGACATTTTAAATTAATAGACTGAAGTGAACATCAGGTATATTTGCAATCTTTTTGAATAAAAGTAATCATAAGTATGTTGCTGAGCCATGTAGACAATTATGCAATAGAGTAATAAATGTTGCTGCTGCCTTTGTACAACTCTTCAACTAATCTGCAGACTACCTCATGGAGTCATAACTAAAGCTAATACTTCCGACTTTTGGGAAGAATAATTCATGGCTGACTAAAGATAAGGCCTTAAAGAAATAGGCAAACAGTGCTTCAGTACTAGTCTATGAGCCATAGTCACTGCTACAGGAATCTCACCTTTTGTGACTTTTAGCAAGCTGTATGAATAGTGACTAGGACTGAACTTTCCATCTGCTGGAGTCAGAAGGTGGGAAGGGGCCTAAAAATTTCAAAATTTGTAAACATTTAAAATCTCAAATATTTGTCTCAGATCAGAAACATTAGCACTGCAATAGTTCTACATGGATTCAGAATCCACTTTTTTCCTCATTATAGAGGTGGACTGCTCAGGAATATATCCAAATTGATGGAAAATCTTTAAAAGCCACGAGCTTATGTTTTTACCCTAACACATGGTGGAATAACCAGTTTAACAAACTTCAGTGTTAAATGATTTTCCCTGCACTTTTATTGAGAGATATGAGAAGCAATGAATTATTCACTTCCCCACCTGTAGCTAGCCAAAACTGGAAACTTGAAGAATCTGTGTTAAAATATAGACATTACTAATGGCAGAAATGGAAGCCAGGGTGTAACATGGAGTAGTGAAACTGAAATTTGGAAGTAGGGTATTTAAAATTCTTTGTAAGGGGGTTTGAATAAGGGCTAAAGTAGTGATGGGCCAGTAAGAGTGTATCAGTGGACAAAAGGAAGTGAAATGAATGCAGCAAGGGGAAAAGATGGAGTTTAAACTTCTTGTGCAATAATCATTAGAAGAATCCTGTTGTCTTGCTGCTAAATTGTGCATGTCTCAAAATATACGTAATACTATGACATGAACTAAACAAACATCTGAGGCTTACAGCTCTTTGGAGGTGAAAGGCTTTTACTGTTACCAAAATTCTGCTTTCTCTTGTTTCTGCCTTCCACATCCTTTAAAAAATTGAAGGCAAAAAGTTTGTGGGACCCCTTTCCCTGGCACCTCCATTCCCCCCTCTGGCCCTGCTATCTGCCTTCCTCCTCCTGTCAGCATCCCTGCTTGGGTCAACACCAGTCCCCCACCCCACTGCCAGCCCCATCTAGCCTCACCAGGGCTCCTGCTGGACCCTCACAGGTAGCTGGGGCCCTCATCGGTCCCTACGCCAGCCTCCCAGCCTTGCTGCAGCCCTTGCTGGGGCCCCCACTGCCCCCTCACCATGCCCATCACTGGACCGCCCAACCCTGCTGCTGGGCCTGCCACTGGCCCTGCCACTGGCCCTCACACCTCATCAGCAGCCTTGCTGCTGGCCCCACCGCCAAGGTCCCCGCTGACCACTAGCATCATCACCAGCCCCTCGCTGACCCCTGTGCCTCATCGCCTGCCCACCTGCTGGCCTTCCAGCCCTGCAGCCAGGCCTACTGGGGTCATAGAATCATAGGGTTAGAAGGGACCTCATTAAGTCACCCCTGCCAAAAAAAAGCAGGACCACTCTAACTAAATCATCTCAGCCAGGGTTTTGCCTAGCTGAGCGTTAAATATCTCCAAAGATGGAGGTTCCACCACTTGCCTAGGCAACCCATTCCAATGCTTCATCACTCTCCTAATAAGAAAGTTTTTCCTAATATCCAACCTCGACCTCCCCAGCTGCAACTTGAAACCATTGCTCCTTGTTCTGCCCTCTGTTACTACTGAGAACAGCCGAGCTCCATCCTCCTTGGAGCATCCCTTCAGACGGTTGAAGGTTGCTATCAAATTCCCTCTCAGTCTTCTCTTCTGCAAGCTAAATAAGCCTAGTTCCTTCAGTCTCTCTTCATAGGTCTTGTGCTCCAGCCCCTTGAGCATTTTTGTTGCCCTGTGCTGGACTCTTTCCAATTTGTCCATGTCCTTTTTGTAAGGGGGAGCCCAAAACTAGACACAGTATTCCAGATGTGGTGTCACCAGTGCTGAATAGAGGGGAAAAATCACATCCCTTGATCTGCTGGCAATACTTTTGCTGATGCAGCCCAGTATGCCATTGGCCTTTTTGGCAGCAAGAGCACACTGTTGACTGATATCCAGCTTCCCATCCACCATGACCCTGAGGGCCCCTATGCCTCATCATCATCAGCAGCAGAGGGTCATTGAGAGCCCCATTGTGGCTAGCAGTAGGGCCAGGAGCCTGACAGGGGGACCACCAAGGGCCCTACTGGGTCCAAACACGGGATTGGGGCCCAAGTGAGGCCAGCGGCAGGGCCTGTGGAAGGGGACTAGTGGTCGGCTTAGTGGGCTGGTGGGGGCCTCAGTTGGGGCAAGGAGCAGCAGTGTAGAGCAGCAGCATTGCTTCCCACCCTGCACAGTCCATGTGCCTGGGGCTTGGGTTTTGTGGAGTGGGAGATTTAAAAAGGGCTCAGCTAAAATATCAGAGCACACTTAGGGAGTTGTTGTGGCAAACTGGTTGAAAACCACTGAATTATGGAGTGAAGTTTGCAGATTCTGCAACCTCTTGAGACATACCCACCGATAGAAAGAATTATTTAACTGCTCCTTGGTGGGGAACCATTAAGGCAGGGGTCAGCAACCCCCGGCACGTGTGGCATGCGGGCCAAGCCTGAGCAGTACATGGTGCCACTCAGCGACCCTGCTGCCTCCCCCCAGCATGGCCTGGGGCCACAAGAGCTGTGAGTCATGGCTCCAGTCCCCCCCGGCCGTGCTTCCCCACTGGGGAGCACAGACAGCAGGGAAAAGAAGCTGCAGTGTGGGGTTCCTGTCCTGTGCTGGCTCCACTCTCTGCTGGGCAGGGCCACTGGAGGGGAGCGGGGTGGGTCAGCCTACCTGAACTGCTGCTGCCAGCAGGAGGTGGCCCTGGCCCTGGCCCCGGCCCAGCTGGGAGCTGGATGCTGCCTACTGGCAGGAGCAGTAGCCAGTGCCGGCCCCAGCCAGGAACCAGGGGCTGCCTGCCAGCGAGAGCTAGCCCCAGTCCCAGTCTGAGTCCCGTCAGGGACCTGAGGCCTGGCCCTATCCCCTTTTGACCCCACCCTGGCACCTGCTGAGGATGCATTTGGCAGGGCTGGCATGGGGGCCAGCAAAGGTTGCCGCCCCCTGCATTAAGGGGTTGGAAATTACACTTCCCCATAATGCTTCTCTCTCAAGTATCTCTTTCTTTAGCTCATGCCTCTTGACAATGTTCCCTCTAAGCTGCGTTGGCACGCTGAAGCGCAGCCCGCCGCAGCTGCCAGCGCAGAGAAGGCTGCTGGCAGCGCATGGCCGGCAGCCAGAGTCCCTACACAGAGCTCCTCTGGGGCTGGGAGTTTTCAAAACTCCTGCCCAGAGAAGCTCTAATGGAGCATGCCCAGAAAATCTGAGCATGCTCTGTAGTGCTTCTCTGCCCCAGGAGTTATGGCTGGGCCGTGCGGCTCCAGTCCAGCCCCAAGGTAAGTTTGTGGGTGCGGGGGGATGCCGCTGGGAGTGGAGGGGATGCCGCCGGGAGTGGGGGGAGCTGCGCAGAGAGCCCTGCGGGGGGGGGGGGGGAGCGCAGCAAGCAACAGGAGTTGCTCAGCTGCCTGCTCCGCTTAGAGGGAACATTGCTCTTGATAGCCCTAATTTCAAAATCTGCTTAGCCACGAAGGGCCTAATTTCACAACAATGGTGGTGGCACAATCAGCCTCCAGGGCTCTTTATCACAGTTATTTATCCTTTCCAGACACTTATTTCTACCTCACTATCTCTTTGCCACCAGACACCTTTTAGTCTGCTCCCCAGTTTTGGTTTCACAAATAAAGCTTGTTTGATGTACTAATACCTATCAGTCAACAAGAGATTAGTTCCACATTTCAGGTTTTCCTGAGCTTGCTGAATAGCCCTATTCTGCAGTGGATGACTGTCAGTTAAGTCTAATGAATTAAAATAATTTGATTGGTGTGATGAACTGGCTTTTTCTGGGCTTGTTATTAAGTCAGTCATCCCCTTTGTTGAAACTGAAATTATCTGTATCACTAGTTACGGTCACCTTGTCTTTACTTTACATTATTAACTCAAGAAGTGTAAGGTTTCTTTCATTCATACCAGGACAGGTCTACGCTAACCATGGCAAATTTGTTGCTGTCAGTTTGATCTTTCTAGTTCAGTTGTGAAGACCTGCTCAAGCGATCTAGAAATGAAAGCAGTAAGCCCACCCCCTCAAGAAGAGTAATGCTGATCAATGGTAGGACATTTACCTTCAACTCAGCACAGTGGAGACACTGTGGTAAGTAGGTGTTAGGCAGTCAAAGGGAGATAGACAAGTTATTTTACATAATGTGTGGACCTCCCTTCAACTGCCACAAAATTCTGTGGCCAGTGTAGACTTGGCCTCAGACAGTGGTGTAAATATTGAAAGCTGGTAAGCAATCTTCCTAAAAATCTAGCATGTCCTATTTATAGGATTTGTTATAAATTTTGGCAGTCTGTAAAGCAGTCCATTGGGATGTTGTGTAGTTAGAGTTCATTCCAGAGCTGACCATGATGCTGCCTAAACATTTGGTTCTGGGCTGGGGAATCACTCAAACCCAAGCCTTTTCCCATTTATTTTTTATGCATCACCTTTTCTTGGAGGTATGTGATCTTGATGTGCTGCTAACACCTTGAGATTTATTCAGCAGCTTCTGTTGATGAGGCAGACTACTTCCTTAAGTCAATTCCCATGCATCTGCAACTCTAAACCTAGATGTGGGACACATTTAAAATTAACATTTTATCTTCCAAATTAATCCTTAATGTAACACCTATAATCTTTTCTATTCTGTCTGTATAAGTCTGAAGAGCAAAGACCTAACCTTAAGAGACTTAGACCAGATCCAAAGCCAATTGCAATCAATAAAAGGTCTTCAACTCAGTTGCATTCTGACCTCAGTTTTGTCACAGCATGTAGTTACATGTCCATATAACAGGTATTGTCCCTCTTTTTGCTTGCTGGTCAGTGAAGTGGTATAGTTCACTCAGATAGCAGTCTGCTCTGTGGACTGTGAATGGGAGTGGGTGTGGAAGAGGCCAGCGCCATGGCTCTACCTCTTCCTTGGCATGACATGCTCACAGGTACATGGAGGGAGCAGACTCCACCATTGCTTGAAGAAAAGGACTGCAAGTTTCCCTGGTTTATGCAGTGGTGTTGAAAATAAATGGGGTGAAGGAGGATCCAAGTTTAGCACGACCACTGCTTTTGATATATGCACACATATCTGTTGCCACATGCAGAAAGTGTGTCTCTGTCAAACAATGACTGACTCTTGCTGCCAGTTTGAAAGTACTTCCATGGATATCATTTTCCCTTCACTTTGAAAACTGGAAGGAAATTCCTGTGGATTTTCAGTTTGGTCTGCTCCACCAATGTAAAAGAGGAAGACCTCTGCGCCGCTCATCAGAGATCCCTTTGGATTGTAATTTACCTCCATTTGGCATGGAACTAGGTAAGAATCTAAGTAGAGTCAGGTCTACTTGATGAGTGCTGTGTTAATATTAGTATCCTGTATAACATACCAGCCAAGCATCCCAACTGGAGACACTTTCCAGAGGGGTAGTCATGTTAGTCTGTGTACAGCAAAAACAAAAGGAGTCCTGTGACACCTTAAAGACTAACAGATTCCTTCAGGCATAAGCTTTCATGGGCTCCAACCCACCATATTAGATGCAAGCTCCAACTGGAGACACAGTTTATAGTAAACTGGCAACTCTACAAGTCTTTACCAGCATAGCTTATTTTAGATCCCTGAGGGAAAGAAGCTATACTAACAAAAGCACAATTTTGCTGGTACAACTGAAGCTTTCAGGGCTTTTGCCAACCCAGCTACACTGGTCAGAGATCACACCTCATTACACTCCTGACTGACATAGCTAAGCTGGCAAAAGTTTATTGCCTGTACCTAAGGTATACTAGAAGTTGTTTAAAATTTATAACCTGTACCCAAGGGTAGACTACAAGAATGTGTCAACCCCTGACACCAGAAAACGTCCTTTTTATTTCTCTTTAAAGGCAGGTAAAGGCGGGGGGGGATCCTCTCCCCAGCTTTAAATTGACAAGAATGGTAAGCCTGTTAGCTTAGCTTTGTTGACCTTTAAAGATTTTGATTGCAGAAAAAGTGCCTCCAATTTGACTCATTCTTTCCCCCTCAAATACTGTCTCAGTTTGTCATTAAGGAATGTTACAAAAGCAGCTCTTGACAAAACATGCTGGGTTTTTTCAGTTATAGTGGGAAGTATAATTACAGGATAAGCTGTAATGAATTTAAGTCAACACACTCAGCTCATGTCACGTGTCAGAGGGAGTGAATTAGCACAATGGTAGCACTAAATCTTCACATGTTGTGCACCATGTGTTGTGCGCTCTTGAACTATGCATTTGAGTGGTGTGTATATTTATCTAAAGAGAGAGACTAATTCTGCTGAAATCATACAAACCAAACCAATGTCTTCTGTTCTGTGGAACCTGTGTGTGAACAGAAGATTTGCCAAACCTGATAAGATTGCTGATTTGTCTAGCCCCTGTTTCCCCAATGGAACTGTTTGTTTGTTTGTTCTTTTTGTGAGTAAAAGTCTAATGATACCTAATAATTTTAATCGGAAGCAAGATGGTCTTTATTAAAAAATGTTTTATTTCAACTGGGAATCTTCATCTTTTAAGGTGAAGAAGAAAATGGCTCCAATGTGGCAAGAGAGCCAGTCTGATTTCCTATGACTAGTGTGCTAGCTCTTTGGGCCCAAAGCTAACTAGTGTAGTTTAGAGTAGCCCCAAGGCTATTCTAGAGCCAGTGTAGAAATGACTCCAGGAAGAGAGAATCTTCTCTTACCAGCCCTCCACATAGCAGACAATAGATACAGCTGGGTATTCAGACTAATTAAACTCCAAATAGCAGTAAGGAACTTAACTATGTATGGAATGACAAACTTTTACTTATAAACATGCAGGTTCCTTTTTAATGTTGTACCCTAATGTGCTTTCTCTTTCTTCCCTTTTTTCTCTCCTGTTCCCCATTCCCCCTATCAACCATCTAATTTATATTGTAAGGGTTTAAATATTTTTTAGATTCTCCCCTTAAAACAGGGCTTTATTTTGTGTGGGCAGTTTTCTAATCATGAATCTGATTTCAGTCTGATCAACTCTGTTCTGTTTCTCACTTCTTGAAATAAATAACTGAAGTAAAGGAAGGAGAGGCAAAGTGGGAAATAAATCAAAGTGAGACAGAGATGGACACTATTAGATCCTGAAACAGAGCAAGATTAAATTGTGAAACCTGGGCAACATCTGCAATATCCCTCTTCCACATTATTTTCACAGTACCTCTGCCAGGGGCTGGATTAACAGAGCTGATTTGCAGCTTCTACCCAATTTTAAAACATGATGAGACTTCAAAATCTGAAAACTTTCTTATGAAGCCAGGAAACTGACTGCCTATGCCAACCTGGTTGATTATGGAACCTACTTTTAGAAAGCCAGCACGGAAGCATACAATTGTTATTTTTCCCCTTAAGATGTGTGCATATATTGAGGAAGGTTGAGGTTTTCAAAGGGGGTTTGAGCAAAGCATGGAATTGTATTAGCCATGTTTTTAAAACTCAGCCAGATTGACTGTCCATGAGTATAGCCACTCATTTCAGCACTGGGAGAAATAATTTACTGCCTATGCCTGAAATATATTACCAGGGTCTTGAAATCTGCAAATACTCTTAATAGTGCGATAACCTGGTTACAACAATATTTTTCTTTTCCCATCTAAAGCTCTATTAAAGCATAAAATTATTCCTTAACTTTCAAACTCCCATCAACTTTATCATACTCATATGCTTAAAAAAGCCCCTGAAAACTCAAAGCTACTGATCTTCTTACAGTAGCTATCTAAGTAACTGCTACAAGATGAGACTTTGTCAAACTCTTTTTTGTCTTTCAAGCTTTTACCATGGATGGGACAGCTGTGCTCCTTCTGGTATGTTTTTGGAATACAAAACAGAAATAATATATCCCCAGTACAAAAGGCACTCTTTTGACAGTTGTACAATCCACTCTCTACTAGACGAGAGGGCTTTAGGAAGCAACTTGCAAACTTTCAAAGAACATTTTAGAATGAAGTTAGAAGCCAACATTGCAGAGAGAGATGCTCAGAACTCTGCAGTTTAGAAATGTTTTATTTTGCAAATTCTTAGAAAAAAACAGTTCTGCCCAAGATGCAATAAGAACAGGCACTAGGCAAGTAACTAAACTTATTCCCAGACAGAAGTTAGGTGTCTTACCTGCTTAGTGCACCAGTGCCTTTCTCTTGAGGAACTAAGTCAACCAGTGCTTCAAGTCACAAATTAAAATGGGGTTGGTGATCCCATTCTTGGGCCTGATCCAAAAGCCATGGAAGGCATTGGAAAAACTCCAGTGGCTCCAAGATCCAACAGGATAGCTGTGTTAGTCTAGTTCAGCAAAACAAACAAGGAGTCCTGTGGCACTTTTAAAGACTAACCAATTTATTTATTGCATGAGCTTTCATGGGAGAAAATCCCACTTCATCAGATGCTTTGAAAATGAGGGAAATTATAGAATGGGGGAAAATAAATGCAGGGAAGTATAAGTCAGGGGAACAGTTCTCACTGTAACAGCAAATCAAAATGGAGGGTTACTTCCCAGTAACCATCCTTCTGTGAGATGGGCTGCTCGCATTCATTCAGTAATAGGTGTACCTGCCTCAGCACACAATTGGTCAGAAACCTTTTAGCCCGAGCTTGTCAAAATAGGGCTGGCGGCCAACACCCCCTAGACACTCCGTGGCTATATATATGGCCGCAACCCTGCCCTCATCAGTCCCTAAAAGTCGCCAACTCCTAGTTGCGGGGAGGGTCGGAGGGTTCTGAATGAATCCAAGCAGCCCATCTTGAAGAAGGATGGTTACTGGTAGGTAACTCACCATTCTTCTTCGGGTGCTACTTGGATACATTAAGTAATAGGTGACTGCTAGCCATACCGAAGGATGGCAGGTGGAGTTGTTGTTTTTTTTTTCCCCACCTTCAGCATGTTACCCTTGAAAATGACTGAACCCCAGGCCTAGAGGACTTGGTAGGATGAACAGCCCGGCCTAAGTGGGGAAGGATAGAGGCTTATATACCTTGAGTACACTCTGTCTATGACCACCAGGGGCAGAGGGAGGCCTACCCTCTTCATGATGTGAGCCCAGGGCCAGATAGTGTCACTAGGTCCAATAAATGAATGAGCCTCAAATCCCACATGAGCACACATACGGTGGAGGAAATGAAAATGCTCCATGAGGTTCCCTGTATAGGAGCGGGGACTGGGGTTCAGGGCTGTTGGGTACCAGAGGACATGGAGCCAGACTAGGCGGATCGGTACCGCGGGAGGGTGGTGAGGTCTCCTGAGGAGAGCATTCATGGGGTTAGTATCTGTAAGGTATCTGTACCAAGGACCATGGGCAGGACTGTTTACTCTCCCTTGAGGCCCCTTCCTCAGGACTCGGGGATTGAGATGGTTCCCAGAGCCGCATTGGGCTCGGTTTCAGCACCGTGGAAGGGAGCTTTAGTCAGCAGTGCTGGTGGGGACAAAGTGGTATGGCCCCAAGGAGAGGCACTTGGGCTCTGTCCTCTAATGGTACTGGGGGCCTCTTCCTGGGCAATCATTTCTGGTACCGGGGAACTCGGTACCAAGATCAGGGAGGGAATTTGGTGCCTTTTTCGGGACAACCAAGCACCCAAAAGGAAGGCTGGTTTGCCCCTCTTTCTGGGTGGTAGCGGGGTGGGAGGTGTTGGCAAAAGAAGTGACTTTGCCACCTCAAAGGCCTGTGATGTGAAGGGAGCTGGTACCGACTCCTGCCAGTCCTGGGGAGATGGGGAGCAGTGCTGACCTTTGGTACTGAGCACATCTTGTGCTCTCGTGGAGAGTGGCACCAGGACAGTTCCAGTGCCAAACTGGCATGTGGTGCCGAATGTAGTCCCGGAGCTTCGCAGATAGGCTGCCGCATTTGTTCTGAGGCTAACACAGTGTCTTTGCTCTCTGTCTTTATGGTCCTAGGTTTAAAGGACCGACAGATAGAGCATTCAGTGACCAGATGGGCCTCGCCCAGGCAGCAGAGGCACTTTTCATGGGGATCGTCCCATGGGAAGACCTTGCCGCAGGCAGCACAAGGTCTGAACCCCAGCATGGCAGGCGGCAGGGAGGAGCAGTGTTCCTGCTCCGTAGCCGAGCACTGTGTGGGAGTGCTTTCTGGTGGAACGATGTCTATGAAGAGGTTCTCCCAGTCAAGCGAGTGGCTCATAAACAAGGCAAATGACAGGCTGCATGCACAATTGCAAGGAACAGACAGTTCCGATACCGTTGCTGAGGGCAAAAAAACAGAACTGAGGAGGGTCAGGGCTGCGGTCATATATATAGCTAGGGGGTGGCCTGGGGGTGTTGGCCACCGGCCCTGTTTTGACAGGCTAGGGCTAAAAGGTTTACGACTGATCATGCACCGAGGCACGTACACCTATTACTGAATGTATCCGAGCAGCGCTTGAAGAAGAATAGTTGTTAAGATTCAAACACTGGGAAACAGCACACGGAGGAGGATGAAGTCAAGTCACCTGTTGTATTGTGAGAAAAAACCAGTGTCCCGATTAAGACCTGAAGCAATGCAACCGAATTTGCAAATGGATTCAATTTCCCTAGCTTCTCTTTGAAGCCTTGATTTAGAATTCATTTGTGTGAGCACAGCAATTAACAAATCGTTAATGGAGTGATCACAAAGTTTGAAATGTTGACACGCTGGTTTTAGTTTGTTGTAGTTTCTGTTGTTTTCTTTCTTGGGCTTCTTTGCTCTGATCCCTTAGATCGAGACAGACACCTTCAGGATCTCTGTCAAGCATTCTTAAAACTACACTACCCAGCTGCAGACGTGAAGAAAGATTGACAAAGCCAGGCGGATACTCCAGAGTCAACCACTACAGGAGAAGCCCAAGCAAAGAAAAAAAAAAAAAAAAAACAGAATGCCTCTAGTCATCACCTACAACCCCCAAGTCAGACCTCTACAACACATCCTCGGAGATCTAGAGTTTATTCTACAAAATGATCCCTCACTCTCTCAAGCCTTGGGAGACAGACCTCTCCTCACCTACAGACAGCCTCCCAACCTTAAACAGGTACTTACCAGCAACTACAGGCCTAACAGAACCATTAAAGCAGGCACATCTCCCTGCAACAAACTGTATTGCCATGCTCACATATCTGCATAAAAGACATGATTGCAGGACCTAATAAAACCAGCTACTCCATCACAGGCTCATTCACCTGCTCATTCACCAATGTGATTTATGCCATCATGTGCAAGAAATGCCCCTCTGCCTTGTATATTGGACAAACAGGACAGTTTCTGTGCAAAAGAATTAATGTGCACAAAACTGACATCAGAAACTACACAAATGAATATTAAATCAAGGCTTCAAAGCGAAGCTAGCAAAATTGAATTCATTTGCAAATTTGTTTGCATTCCTTCAGGTCTTAACTGGGACACTGTTTTTTTCTTGCAATACAACAGGTGGCTTGACCTCATCTTCCTCTGTGTGCTGTTTCCCAGTGTTTGAATCTTAACAACTATTTTGATTTGCTATTGCAATGAGACCTGATCCCCTGACTTACACTTCCCTGCATTTATTTTCTCCCATTCTGTAATTTCCCTCATTTTCAAAGTGTCTGATGAAGTGGGATTTTCTCCCATGAAAGCTCATGTGATAAATAAATCTGTTAGTCTTTAAAAGTACCACAGGACTCCTTGTTTGTTTCAGTGGCTCCAAACATCTGTTGAGCATTTGCTGGCATCACACAATTATCAGATCATTTGGAATGATTAGCAGCCTTTGCTGAAGAGATGCCCTGGCCTAGAACAGCAGTTGTGTTGGAGGGTAAGTGCTTTAGCAGAGGCAGGGGAACAAAGCATCACTCAAGCTTTAGTTAGTGCTACTAGTTCCTTGCTTTCATGAGCCTTTTCATTGATAAACATTTTTCAAATAAATTCCTAAAAATTTTTCAAGACAGAAGGAAAATGAAGACATTTGTAAGATACTTTCTATGATCCTCTTGGAAAATCTGTGATGGTGGCCTGAGATACCCCATGATCTACTTATCTCAAGCTCACTTTAATAATAGTGGTGTAACAGATAATTCCTGATGCGTCACAACCTCTGATTTTTTTTGAAAGTGCCTCACTAGTAAAAGTCAAGTGAAAAGAAAAAATGAATGGTTTAAAACTTTTAATTTAAACTTCTGCTTCATGATTTTATTTCAGTTTGATGAAGTTAAACAATACAGTGTGTGCTTATATCAGCTTTATTTGGGACCCACACTAGTACTGCCTATGCCCATTGTATTCAGAGGAAGCCTAAATAGCAAATTGGGACTGGAGTGTCTGTGTATGACCAAAGGGTGAGAATGGAAATGGCTCAAACTAGTTTAAATAAAATGAAAACCAAACCCATATCAGCCCTCAAATCTCAAACAAAGCAAGAACTTGGTCCAAAGATGCTCTTTAATTTTTATTTAAAAGATGTCCACAGTTGGACACTATCTAATTATGTCAGGTTCCAAACGGGTAGCCATGTAGTCTAGTTCAGCCAAGGGTGTCACTGGATCCAAAAATCTCGTGAGGCTTGGGCTTGAGTCCAGGCATCACCCCCTGCCAACCATACCCCCGGGCCTGATCCAGCCACTGAACCTGATCCAGCCCTGCAGCTGAACCAGATATGGCTGCCACCGATGTGTGGCCAGGCCATTGATCCATGCCTGACCCTGGCTGGGGCTGTGGTGCCAGGCTGCTGCAGCAGTGGCAGGTGGATCGGGCGACCAGGTTGCAGGGGTGAGCCACCGTGGTGGCCTGGCCTCAGGGCCCTGGTTCTATGACTGGAGGCAGGTGCCCCCCCTGTGCCCAGCAGCAGCGAAGCCTCTGAGTTCAGCAAAACAAACGAGGGGTCCTGTGGCACTTTTGAAGGTGAACAAATTTATTTCATTTTTGAGCTTTTGTAGGTGAAAAGCCCACTTCATCAGGCACTTGAAGATGGAGAACTTACAAAATGGAAGGAAAATAAATGCAGGGAAGTATAAGTCATAGGATCAGGTCAGACTGTTTCAGCAAATCAAAACAGTTGTTTAGATTCAAACATGGTGGAACAACATATTAGAAGGTGGAGAGGTAGAGACAGAGGTTTGACTTGGAAGTTGTAGGTGATGACCAGTGGTGTTCTGTTGTTTTCTTTCTTGAGCTTGTCCTGTAGTAGCTGACTTCTGGGTACCTGTCTGGCACCTGTACATCATATCATCAAGGATACACAGCCTATCCTATAAGACAATCCCTTACTCCCTCAAGGCTTGGAAGGCAGAGCTCTCCTTGCTTATGGACAGCCCCCAAACCTTAAGCAGATACTAACCAGCAACTACAGACCAAACAATAGAAACATTAAGGCAGGCACATATCCCTGCAACAAACCTTCTTGCCAAGTTTGGCAACATATCTGCACAAATAGCACCATCAGAGGACCTAATCAAATCAGCTACTCCATCAAGGGCTTGTTCACCTGCCCATCCAGCAGTGTGATATACGCCATGTTGTGCCAACAATGCCCCTCTAAATTATACACTGGACAAACAGGATAATCTCTGCACAAGAGGATAAATGGACACAAATCTGACATCAGAAATAATATTTGAAAAACAGTAAGGGAACGTTTCAGTCTCCCTGCTCACTCCATGGAAGATATGTCAATCACTATACTTAAGCAACTTATTTACAAATCAAGCTTCAAAGAGAAACTACAGAGTTAGAATACATATGCAAATTTGATGCCATTATCTTAGGCTTGAATAGAAATTTGAACTGGCTTTCTCTTTACAATAAGTGACGTTCTCCTGTCTCTAGCTCCCCACTATCTAATATGTTGTTCCACCTTATTTGAATCTAAACAACTGCTTTGATTTGCTGTAAGTTCTTCATCTTCAAGCATCTGATGAAGTGGGATTTTCTTCCATGAAAGCTCATGTGATAAACTTGTTAGTCTTTAAAAATTCCACAAGATTCATTGTTTATTTTGTCTAATTTTGGGTAGAAGCAGAACTAACAAAATATTCTAAAAAAGACTGATGTCACGGGAACAAATTCACCAAATCCCTGTCCAGGCAGCTATCCCTTTCACTATGGATATCTCTTTGCAGTTGGCAATGAAGCCATGGAGAGGGCTCACTCTCCTTCCCACCACAGCGGGCAAAAGGGATTTGTATGGAGGGACTTATCAGTACCAGGATTTTGAACTTTGTCAAAAATACCCTTAAAATATGTTATTTCATACAGTTAAACTCACCTTGTAATCAGGAGATGACATTATGTTAAAGGCAACTGATGCTAGAGGAGATAGACAAGGTGTTCATTATTTAGCAGCTGTTTTCTTTACACTCTTGAATAGAGCAGAGTTTGCACAGTCTCCTTCATTATAATGTACAACATTTGGACCCAGTGGGTTAGGCTTATTACAGGAGGGAGTGGGTGAGGTTCTGTGGCCTATATTGTGCAGGAGGTTAGACTATATGATGCCATCAGTTCCTTCTGCCCCTATAGTCTATGAGTCTATAATCCTGACATGCTCATGCAGACGAAACTATCACTGAAATCCTGAAGGATAAAGCTTAATGTCCTTGTCAAAAGATGTAGCAATTCACAAAATTGTACACAGAGGAGTTATAACAAAGAATAGGAAGGGATGATGCATGAATAGTGGTTGATCCCAGAAGTATTTATATATGAGTATGTCCCTTTGGGACCAGGCACATGCAAAATGTTACTCATCTGGAAGCATTTGCAAGATCGGATCCTTAGATGCAATGTCTAGCATTCACAATGGAAATCACAGCAGCAACAGATGCAACATTAAATAACAGATCATTGTTGGATGTGTGTGACTTGCCAGTATAACAAGATAAACATCTATGTGGCTAACTGATACTGAAGGGTTATACAAAGTTTAGGGCAGTCCCTGGGAGTTTAAGATTTTTGTTAGTCTGGATAAGACTTTAGCTTGAATTGGTATTGTACTACACTCATATAGAGAAAACAAAGCAAAATAAACCAGAAGACCTGCTTGCAAAATCAGGTAAAATTACAATACAAAAGGAGCATTTTCTTGTAAAGGAACAATCAAGCTAATAAGTTTTCATTTTCTTTGGCTGTGTTCACACACAGCGGGTTATTTCGATACGGTTGTTTCAAAACAACCGTATATCGAAATAAGGCTTATTTCAAAACAACTTATTTCGAATTAACAAAATGTTAATTCAAAATAAGGAAAAAAGCGGGAATCAAAATAGCATGTTCACACTGGCTGTGTTCACACACGGGGATATTTCGATACGGTTGTTTCGAAACAACTTGTATCGAAATAACACCTTATTTCGAAATAACTTAATTCGAATTAACAGTTTGTTAAGCCACTGTGAACATGCTATTTTGTTACCTGCTGCAGGGGGCAGCAGCCCCCTGGGGGTGAGCCGCTGCTGCGGCTCACCCTGAAGCCCAGAAAGGGGGCTGCAGCCCCAGAAAGGGGACTGCAGCCTCTGGCAGAGTGGGGGGGTGAACCCCTGCCAGGCAGCTCAGCCCGCAGCCCGGGCTGCCCCCCGAAACCGCCAGCGGGTCGGGGGCACGGCACTGAGCCTGCAGCGGCAGGGGCCGGGGTGAGCCCTGCCCTGGGATTCCCCGGCGCAGCTGCCCCTCCTG
>ML681990.1:33268591-33293468 GCA_007922195.1 Podocnemis expansa | reverse complement strand
CAGGGCAGGGCTCACCCCGGCCCCTGCCGCTGCAGGCTGAGCCCCGTGCCCCGACCCCGTGGCGGGGTTTGGAGGCAGCCGGGGCTTTAAGCCGGCGAGGAGCAGCTCTGGGCAGCGCTGCTCCCCGCTGGTGCCTGCAGCCCAGCTCTGCAGTCACTGGCCAGGGGACACCCCTCAGCACCCTGGCCAGGGTGCTTAGGGTTCCCTGGCCTGGGTGCTGAGGGGGCACCCCTTGAACTGTTGTTTCGGAACATCTTGTTACGAAACAACACATTCGGAAGACATTGTTTCGAAACAACTGTTGCGAAACAATGTTGTTTCGCCCACAGACTAGGTTTTACTTGTTTCGAAACAATGTGGTTGTTTGGGAACAACAGCCTCCCGTTGTTCTGAAACAACCATGCTTCATGTGAACAGCCAAAACCTTATTTCGAAACAACCTCGGTTGTTTCGAAATAAGGAGGCTGTGTGAACACAGCCTTTGAGTGTTGTGTCCTAAGTGTATTCCACACATGCATAGGTATGCGCTTGAGTCCAGAAAGTCTTAGGAGTCAGTGTCCATTAGTTCACAGATGTGCAGTGGGTCTTCTTGACCTCCAGAATGAAGGTATATGAGGACTTGCAGGCTGATGCCTCTCCAGTCTTTTATCTCCATATGATGTGAGTTGGAATCCTGGGTATCCACAGATTTCTCCATCTTCTTTTTGTAATTTGGAAATAGATATTGTAAATAGTTGTTACATTAGAACAGTTAATTAGTATAGAGTGCAAGAATTTCACCTCTTGCTCTTGTTCCTTCTCTGTGAGTGATGAACACCAGTGCTGTCTCTACTGCTTAGACAAGATACATCTATGCAAAATGCAGCATCTATTTCTTGTTTCCCTCATAAACACACAAAGATTGTGAGCTACAGTTGAGGATACACTTTAAGCAAATGGTTATGAGACCTCACTCTGATCTGGGCCAGGAAGAGCCCCACTGAGAGGCAGTGCTTGGAGGTTGGAAATGGATCCTAGAGCTGCTATAAGCTCAGGAATTTGTCATCCAGGGCTTTGCATGAAAGTAAAGCGATTCACATGCCTAAAAGGACAGCTCTCCACCAGGTCTGTTCCTATGAGAAGAGATTCCTCTCTGGTCCTGCTTAGGTCAGGCAAGCTTTCAGGCTTGTATCCTGTGGGCTGAGGACCATTTAATATCCTCAGGCAGGAGGAAAATGTGTGGAAGAAAAAGGATCCATCAGTTCCATTGGTGACTCTGACTCCTAAACATAAAGAACAGAATCCACTGGTGCTATCCCAGAGTGTTGAACCCAACTCTTCAATGGGACTGACCTGCCCTTCTGAGGACTAGCCACCGGCAATGTCTCTGAGCATGTTGAACTCATCAGTCCCAACCACCAGAAAGCACCAAATACTGTTACATATAGACACTCATGCCTCACTGGAAGTATCTTCCTCTCTTACCTTCAGTCTCCTCTTCCCTCAAGGTCAATCTTTCTGAAAGACTTTGGCACTCCAGAGGACAAATTTACTTCAATAATACAGGACCTCTCTCTATTCCAACCCTCAGGTATAAGTGTTCACCTGGTACTTACATATTTATAAAGGTTTTCTTCATAGTGACAGTCCAAATAAGACATCTCATCCCATCCCATCACATTAAATCATCAGTCTTCCTATCTTTCAATGAATAACTCTGATTGGGTCTCTCCAGCTATGAAGTCAGGTCAGCAACATTGTTCTCCCTTCATCTTCTAGCAGCTTTGCTTGTCTGCATGAACAAAGCAAAGTCCATTTTGATCCCTCTTTTCCCAATGTGATAAACTTTATCAGGATGATAACTAGACTCAATTTCAGCAAGTGCTTTCAGCCCACAGAAAAATTTCAATCAATGAGCAATCTGATGTTGCAGGTTACTCGCAAACCAAACATTACTGTCAAAGCGTATCTTTCTCTACTAAGCCTCATGTACTTCTGTGACACCATTCACCAGACTTCATCTGTGCTGTGTGCAAGCCTGGCTCCAGTCCATCTACTCATCAGACAACACCCACACAAACATTAAAGTTACCATTCCCCCTAGAGTCATTGCCTTGCTTGCCTCATGGTTGAAACTGAAACCAGTGTGAGTACCCCTTCTACACTCCAACCCCCAGCACCACCATCTAACAAACCCATCCCTTCTGGGTTGAGGTGCTCACCTCAACAACCACACCATACAACCCAGGGACTTCAGACTGAACATCAACCTGCTGGAACTGTAAATGATCTGCCAGACATGGAGGACCTTTCTCCCTCTCAGAAATTCACTCTGCATCCAAGTAATGCTGAACAACATTACCATGGTCTTTGATGTAAACAAGTGGAGTACAGCAAGATCCCTCCCCCTCTGTCCGGAACCAGTCAGATTTATATTGGTGTATAACCCTTCTGCCAGGACGAGCTGGTAGAACAAAGGCCAGCTGCTATATCTAAGGGTTTCCAGGTAATGTTACAGCACCAACCGGCTTGAGCCCCACCAGTTTTCTAGGAAATCATGCATTATCCCCTGGGCACCCCAAAAGAGTAATGCTTCCCCACTTGCATGCATGAGTCTGAGTGTGGTGTACAGAACTTTTAATAGTAATAAAAAAGAATGTATAGATTTAATAGCAAAAACCATCACTGATTTGGAGAATCACTGCAGAACAGGTTCCCAGCAAACCCCACACAGCATAACAGACCATGTGAACTCAATAGCAAAACTGGCACTGATCAGAAGAACCGGTACAAAACAGGTTCCCAACATTATCACACACAGCATAACAGACCATGTGAACTCAATAGCAAACCAAGCACTGATCTGGAGAATCAGTGCAGAACAGATTCCCAATAAACCCAGGGCATGTCAGGAATGTCTTTTATGCCAGCTGTCCGCTTGTGCCACCCAGAGGTCACTCACACTCTCTGGCCCCCTCTGCTGGGCGCTCTCGCCAACCACTGACTCCACCCACTGGTCACTCATGCTCCACTCTCGCCATCCGCTGGCTCTGCCCGCTGTCCGCCGGTTCCACTCACCGGTCACTAACGCTGCCCAGGCATCCGCTGGCCACTTTCACCGTCCACTGGCTCCGCTCACTGTCCACCAGCTCTGCCCACTGGTCACATACTCCATCGCTGCTCCTCTTCATTGATTTCAGCTCTTAGAGAGAGATTTCCTCTCTCAGTGGTTTCAGCTCTTAAACCTTACATAGCTGCAAACAGCTTCTCTCATTAAAACAACAAAAGAAAGGCTTCACAGGAAGACTGGCCAGAGCTATCCTTTGACAGTGGGAAAATTGGGTGAGGCAGAGCCTCAGGCATAGCTCTAGAATGAGCTAATGTTAAACCCCCACCCCTGTCTTCACTTCACCAGGCTGGAAGGAGCCTTTTTTAATATTCTTTTTGCTAATGGTAGCTTTTATCCTTTAACCCACCTAAACAGAGTTTGAACAAGCAAGAGAGTAGCATATTACAAGACAGTATTTCATGTTTCTCTTCATTAGACTTACAGATATTGACAGATTTGTGATCAGATCAACCCAAATACCATTACACATATTGCCCTGCACCCATAGTGTGACTATGCTAATATGCTCTTTGTGCTCATGGAGATACAAAATCCATGCAGATTAGTTGCCCTGCTTCAGAAGCTGTTAGGCACAGCTTCTAGATCTGCCTTACAGGTGTATCAGAAATGGTGGGTTACTTACCAGTAACCATCCTTCAAGATCGGCTTCTTGCATACATTCAGCATTAGGTGTCTATGTGCTGCAGCATATGATTGGCCGGAAGCTTTTTGCCCTAGCCTGTCAGAGCCGGGTTGGTGGCTGACGCCCCCTCTGGCCACTCCCATGCCTATATATACAGTCCCAACCCTGAGCCTCCGCAGCCCCCTTTAAGTAGCCAACTCTGGATAGCGGGGACAGCGGGCGTGCCCTGAATGTATGCGAGCAGCCCATCTCAATGAAGGACGGTTACTGGTAAGTAACCTCTCTTTCTTCTTCGAGCGCTGCTCGGATACTTTCAGTATTAGGTGACTCCTAGCCATACTCTGGACAGTGGGCAGAGTTGGAGTTTTCAGCCTTCAGCCCGGCAATCCCCATATGCGAGGCTCCAACCAGGAGGCCACCTGAGATAAGCGTATTGCCTACATGAAGGGGAAAATTATATGACTCTATGAAGTCCTGCGGTAAGCAGATTTAAGGGACCCTAGAGAGAACTATACATTGCCTTGAGACAGGCTGGGTTTGCAGGCTTGGCTATGCAAGCCTAGCAGGACCCAGATCCTGGAAATTGAGAAATTCAATGAGCTAGGGACTCTTTGTTCCTATGCAAAGAGAATCACTGTTCTCCAAGCTCTATGAGCACTAGACAGGGAAAATGGAGTAGGGAAGTGGGTCACTTCCAGAGCAGGCAGGCCAGGAAACTGTCCTGGGTATTCCATGTGCACTGGGACCAATACCAGCCGCTACACAACCAAGTCCTATCCACCACCCTAGAGAGTTCAAGAGAGGACTGTATTTAATGAATGATAGGAGACACTGGATGTCTGCAACTAAGACTTATATAGGGGAGAGAGGGAATCTGCCTCTTGTGGAGAGTGGGATGCACTGTTTTGTAATCCCATTGAAGCCTAAAACCTTCAATTTCAGGCTGTAGTGGCCCAATTACAGGTAGCAGGAAGTGGCAAAGATGGGTCATTTATTGGCATTGAGAGCTTGTACTGTACCCCCACTAATAAGAGTGGGTAGGGAACTACTTCCCCCTCCTTAGGAAACCAAGAAGGGGTTGATGATGGGGTGGGAGGTGTGGCTCCATGGTACCCCCATACTACTAAGCCATGTGGGGAAGTAATCCCATGAGGGAACCAAGTGTGGTAATCTTGAGGGCAACCTTCTGCCCTAGGGCTATAAGTGAGTCATCCCAGAACTAGAGGACTGCGGGCGGTAGCCTAAAACTTCAGGCAAGAGCACTAAGATGATACTCCTTGCAAGGTAGGTACAACCTGAGCTGTACCAGCCCTACAGGTTATGGTAAGGGAAAGATGGGGCATTCGTGGCCTCTAAGGGGAACCTCCCAAAAAAAATTTTTTCGGTGGTGGGGGGGAATGATGGTTCATAGCACAATGGAGTATGCAGAGGCCCAAAGTATCAGGGTGGGGGCACCGCTGAAAGGAGGGGGAACCCCCTATAGGCATGGAAAGAGAGGTGCAGGAGGGGGAAGGGGTTTGGTCTTCTCAGTCACACTCATGAAGGGGATATACACAGGCAACTCTGGGTACTGAGGACCTGCCTTAATGTATCAAGGCTGATAGCTCAAAGATGGAGGCACAAATATGACAACAAGCTTGAGGGTAATCTCATTACACATCCAGATGCCCTGCCTTTTAAGAGAAGAAGGCATGAAAACAAAATGTGAAGTCCAGAATTCTGAGCCTCTGTGCACACAAAAGCCTGAGATACCTGGGGACCACAATCAAGTAAGGAACCAAGAAGTTTGGTTTAAAGAAATAATACTGTAGGATGGTAGACGAAGTACCATAACCCATGTAATGGAGCATATGGGGTGTTCTGGGAGGGTCTTCATTGCTTATTTTTACTAATTTCCCATTGTGCCCCCCCACCCCTGGGGGGGCGCCATCCTAGGTGAAACAACCCATAGAGTAAGATGGACAGAGGAGGAAGGATCCAAACTCCCTTCACTGACTCACACAGACTATTATGTCGCACTACGCCCTCCTGGTGGGGTAACACCAAAGGGTCATCAAGGAACCCATCAGTGAGTAGCAACCAAGATGGGGTTTCAGACCCCTAAAACTTGAACTAAAGAGTCACCATCTCTACCCACTGAGCTAGCCAGACTCCTTGAGAAGGGGAGGAGAAGGAGTGAGAGGTATGAAAATAACCCTATGACAGCTGGCCCAAAGAGGGGCGCAGAGCTTAGGTATTTGGTCAGAAACTATACCCCCTGGCTGAAAACGTGTTCCAGGAGACTCAGGAAGAGCGAGCCGAGACCGGGAGGGTTCCACCCTTGGTAATGTAAAAGGGTAGGGACATATCTCCGCTACCAGCCAAGGGACATTTTCCCTCACAAGCCCCCTGTGACAAGGATCCTATTGGGCAGGAGGTTAGGAAGCTACAGGTATTTCCTTCCAAGCCTAGAGGCTCTGGGAATAAGGCCTCTCTGGTAGCCCTGGATAAAGGGTGACTTATTCTGAAAGAGTCCTATAGGAGAAACAGAGAAGCCTTAATGGTAATCTTCCTTGACCCGTTGTAAAGGGACAGAGAGAAAGAAAAAAACCTCGGGTACTCAAAGGTGGACCCTGCTGGAAACAGTGGGTGAGGAGGTGATCCCTCCAGGTGATTTGCTGACTGTGTGTTTGTGCCTTTTTCCCTCCAGGTGATTTGCTTGTGTCTTTTTCCCTACAGGTGATTGCTGTTAGTTGTGGGACTGTGCTTGTGTGATTGGGTGGGGGCTGTTTGCACCATTGTTCCCTGATCCCCTTTAATCACCAGCCTCTAGCAGCCTCTAGCAGCCTTGTGATTGGCCTGCCCCCTGTGTGACTAGCAAGGGGCAAGGGCTGACCTAGGCAGAGAAGGCCTTTAAAAGCCACTGCTTGAGTGACCAGAGGGAACTTGCAAACAGGGGACAGCAAACAGGGGAGTTTGAGAAGGAGTTTGGTGAGGCCAAGATGGTGAAGAGGAGCCGCACTGCTGGTGCCAGTGCCCCTGCTCTTTCCTTTGCCACTGTTTGTAGCCAGACAGAGTGTCTGACCATGGATATCTCCACCCAGGTCCTGGTGTGGATTTGAAAGGACTGTGGCCTTCATTTTCCTGCCACTGATGATCAGGCTAGGGATATGAGCCTATGTGATAGGTGCTTTCTGGTGGCATCTCTCCAGAAGCAGGTAGGAGAATTACAGGAGGAGGTGTCACAACTCAGGGGTATCTATGCCCTGGAAAAGTTCCTTGACAGTGTCCACGATGAGACCGACCTGCAAGGAGGAGGTCCCTATCCCGGTGCCAAGGGCTACTGCCACAGCTCTGGAAATGGATGGGATGCCTATGGCACAGGGAGAACACTGGCAGCTGGTCACCTCTGGCAGTAGACAGTGCTCCACACCTGCTCACATCCCACCATCCATTGTGGTGAGGAACCGTTATGCGGTGCTGGACACGATGAAGGAGGTAGAGGAGAGACCATCCACCCCAGAGGCTGGGGAGATCACAGCCACCTCGCCTAAGAGGAAACGTAGGGTTGTGGTGATTGGGGACTCCCTCCTGAGAGGAACGGAGGCACCCATCTGTCGCCCTGACAAGGCCTCTAGGGAGGTATGCTGCCTGCCAGGTGCCCGTATCAGAGACGTTACGGAGGGACTGTCAAAAATCATCCGCCCCTCAGACTACTACCCCATGCTTCTTATCCATGTGGGTACCAATGATACTGCGAGAGGTGATCCTCAGCAGATCAAAGCTGACTTCAGGGCTCTGGGAGTGAGGGTGAAGGAGTTTGGAGCACAGATGGTGTTCTCATCAATCCTTCCAGTCAAGGCTAGAGGCCTGAGGAGAGACAGATGCATCCTAGAGGTGAATGCCTGGCTGAGAAGATGGTGTGGTCAGGAGGGATTCGGCTTCCTTGACCATGGAGTTCTGTTTCAGGACAGAGGATTGATAGGCAGAGATGGCCTTCACCTGTCCAGGAAGGGGAAGAGTGTATTTGGGGACAGATTGGCTGACCTAGTGAGGAAGGCTTTAAACTAGGTTCAACGGGGGAAGGAGACCAAAGCCCACAGGTAAGTGGCAATGTGGGAGATCTGGGGGAAGGGATGGAACTTGGGGGGTGTTGGGACTGTAGTACCAGGAATAAAAGAGAAGGTAGTTGGAACATGGGGGGGGAATCAAATAATTGTCTTAAATGTTCCACTGAAGTCCCAACACATGAGGAGAGTGGGGGAGGAGGACTCCAAGAAAATATGCAAGGAGGTATATGTAATAGAATTGAAAACCAAACTGACAAAGTAGGGCAAGTGACTGGGTATCTTAGGTGCCTATACACTAATGCGAGGAGCCTGGGAAATAAACAGGAAGAATTGGAAGTACTAGTGCAGACAAGGAACTATGATATCATAGGAATAACGGAGACGTGGTGGGATAGTCTGCATGACTGGAGCTCTGCCATGGATGGGTATAAACTGTTCAGGAAAGACAGGCAGGGAAGAGGAGGGGGAGGAGTAGCACTATATGTAAAAGAGCTCTATGACTGCTCAGAGCTCCATTATGGAAGTGGAAGCGTGCCTGTAGAAAGTCTGTGGGTTACATTGAGAGGGGAAAGCAACAAAGGGGATGTTGTGGTGGGGGTCTGCTATAGACCACCAGACCAGAAGCAGGAGGTGGATGAGGTGTTCTATGGACAACTAGTGGAAGCTTGTAGATCACAGGTCCTGGTGCTCATGGGGGACTTCAATTACCCTGACATCTGCTGGGAGGCCAATACAGCAGTGCATGGGCAATCCAGGAAGTTTTTGGAGAGTGTTGGGGACAACTTTCTAGTACAAATGCTGGAGGAGCCAACTAGGGGCCTTGCACCTCTCGACCTGCTGCTCACAAACAGGGAAGAATTGATCAGGGAGGTAGAGGTAAATGGCAAGCTAGGCAGTAGTGACCATGAC
Organism: Podocnemis expansa; assembly: GCA_007922195.1. Lineage (NCBI taxonomy): Eukaryota > Metazoa > Chordata > Testudines > Podocnemididae > Podocnemis > Podocnemis expansa. Next base: position 33,284,779 of record ML681990.1, on the reverse strand, counting down.
ATGGTTGAATTCAGGATGCTCATTAAAGGAAGGAAGGAAAGAAGCAAAACAAAAACCCTGGACTTCAAAAGAGCAGATTTTGGGTCCCTCAGGGAACTGATGGGCAGGATCCCTTGGGAAGCTAATCTGAAGGGGAAAGGAGTCCAAGAAAGCTGGTTATATTTTAAAGAAACCCTGCTAAGGGCACAGGAAGTTGCCATTCCAATTAGGAGAAAGAATAAACATGTGAGGCAGCCAGAATGGCTTAGCAGAGAACTCTGCTCTGAGCTTAAACATAAAAAGGAAGCTTACAGGAAGTAGAAGCTTGGTCAGATGACCAAGGAGGCAAATAAAGATATTGCTAGGGACTGCAGGCATAAGATCAGAAAGGCCAAAGGACAAATGGAGCTGCGGCTAGCGAGGGATGTAAAGGATAACAAGAAGGGGTTCTACAAGTATGTTAATAACAAGAAGAGGATCAGGGATGGTGTAGGTCCCTTGCTGAACGGGGCAGGCATCCTCGTAACAGAGGATGAAGAAAAAGCTGAAGTGCTCAATGCTTTTTTTTTTTTTTTGCTTCAGTTTTCACAGGCAGGGTCAGCTCACAGCCCACTACCATGGGTGTGGCAGATTGGAGAGAAGAAGAGAGGCCCTTGGTGACGGAAGGTCAGGTTAGGGACTGCTTAAAGAAGCTGGATGTGCACAAGTCCATGGGGCCGGACAAACTGCATCCAAGGGTGCTGAGGGAATTGGCCGATGAGATAGCAGCACCGCTGGCTGTTATCTTTCAAAACTCATGGAGAACGGGGGAGGTGCCAGAGGACTGGAAAAAAGCAAATGTAGTGCCTATTTTCAAGAAAGGGAAAAAGGAGGATATGGGGAATTATAGACCAGTCAGCCTCACCTCAATCCCTGGCAAAATTATGGAGCAGATTCTTAAAGAATCCATCCTTAAACACTTAGAAGAAAATAAAGTGATCAGGAACAGTCAGCATGGATTTATCAAGGGTAAATCATGTCTAAGCAATCTCATTTCCTTCTATGAGGAGATGACTGGTTTTCTGGATGCAGGAAGAAGCGTTGATGTGATATACCTTGATTTTAGCAAGGCTTTTGATACAGTTTCCCACAGCATTCTCATTGGCAAATTAAGGAAGTATGGGTTGGATAGGTGGACTATAGGATGGATAGAAAACTGGCTAGATCAACGGTTTCAGTGTGTAGGAATCAATGGTTCCATGTCTAGCTGGCAACCAGTCACAAGTGGTGTGCCCCAGGGGTCGGTCCTGGGGCCGGTTCTGTTCAACATTTTCATCAATGATCTGGATGATGGAATAGACTGCACTCTCAGTAAGTTTGTGGATGACACCAAGCTGGGGGGAACAGCAGACACGTTGGAGGGCAAGGACAGGATTCATGGAGACCTAGATAAATTGGAGCAGTGGGCCAATAAAAATCTTATGAAGTTCAATAAGGACAAGTGTAAAATCCTGCATGTGGGATGGAAAAACCCCATGCACTGCTACAGGCTGGGAAACATTCAGTTAAGTAGCAGCAGTGTAGAAAAGGACCTGGGGGTCATGGTGGATGGGAAGCTAGATATGTGTCAGCAGTGTGCTCTTGCTGCCAAAAAGGCCAATGGCATACTGGGCTGCATCAAATAAGTATTACCAGCAGATCAAGGGATGTGATCATTCCCCTCTATTCTGCACTGGTGAGGCCACATCTAGAATACTGTGTTCAGTTTTGGGCTCCCCACTACAAAAAGGACAGGGACATGCTAGAGAGAGTTCAGAGGAGGGCAACCAAAATGATTAAAGGGTTGGAGCACAAGCCCTATGAGGATAGACTGAAAGCATTAGGCTTATTTAGTCTGCAGAAGAGAAGATTGAGGGGGGATTTGATAGCAACCTTCAACTACTTGAAGGGATGCTCTAAGGAAGATGGAGCTCGACTGTTCTTGGTGGTAACAGAGGACACAACAAGGAGCAGTGGTCTCAAGTTGCAGTTAGGGAGGTCGAGGCTGGAAATTAGAAAAAACTTTTTTACTAGGCGAGTGGTGAAGCATTGGAATGAGCTGCCAAGGGAGGTGGTGGAGTCTCCATCTTTGGAGGTGTTTAAGGCCTAGCTGGACAAAACCATGACTGGGATGGTTTAGTGGGAGTGGGCCTGCCTCTGGCAGGGGGTTGGACTAGATAACCTATGAGGTCCTTTCCAACCCTAGGATTCTATGATTCTATGGGTCCACCACGTGGAGTGCAGCACAGCTCTGAGCTGCCCAATGGTCAATGACCAGATAGGGCCCTGTTCCCCACTAGCCCAGAGTGAATGGGGAATGGAGGAGGAGGAAAGGAAGGCAGGGGAGTGTATCGCAGATCACCCCCCAAGAAACAATGCACATTGCTCACCCAATAATCCAGTGTACAGTGGGCATGCAGGACTGAGCGCTGAGGACATCCAAAGCACTCTGGCATGAGTGTGGTTTCACCCTATAGCACGGCAACCTCTAACAAAAAATTATAAAGGTCCTACTTAACATTTATAGGATGCCACAAGAGTTCTATTTTTCCCTGTGATTGAGCTCTATGGGGTTGTCCCGTGACTTGGCTGGATATTCATCATGCCCTAACGAGGCATACTAAGCTAAGTTATGGAGCACTGTGGCCCTGAACAGAGAAAATAGGATTTAGGGTTTGAAGCAGAGAGCTAGAATTGCAAGAACTAAGGGTGGAAGAGAGGGGAAACAGGAAGGAACCCAGAAAGTACAGGGGGTGATTTGCCCATGCATACTAGGAAGGCAGTAGAGTCCTCTGGGAAAACCGGTTAGTCGTATAGCAAATGAGGGGCCCTTTGTCTATAGGGATATAGGAGTCCCTGGTCAGACATTCTGTTGTAATATGGGGAGGTGTGAGGAGGCAAAGAAGGTGTTTGAACACCCCCATCCGAGTTGTAGGGCCCTCTGATAATCACTGGGGAACTTCTGCCTAAAGAAGGAATGAGGTCCAAAGGTGGTGGTATAGTCTCGGGCAGGCTTTCTGCGTGGAAGGTGGTATAGTCTCAGATAGGTATTCTGGTGGACTAAGGTGGGGAGCTCTGTGAACATGACAGCTCGGAGTCCCCAGTAGGTTCATCTTGAACCCTACCCGATTGGGGTAACTCACACTTGATACGATGGTGAGGACTAAGAGGGTGGCCAGGCATTTGAGAGGGGAGCATACCCAGAGATTGGAGGTCTGACCTGGGGTTCCTGGCACCCCTTAGGAGGAGGTCGGAGTCCTCTGCAAACAAGGACTGTTCCTCAAAGGGAAGGTCCTGGATGGTCTGGGTGGTTTGTGGTAAGCCTGTCTCCTGGAGCCAAGCCATGCGTCGAGTAACCACGGCCATGGCTACTCCCTGGCTTGCAGTATCTGTCGCATTCCAAATAGTTAGGAGCGCATTACAAGATGCCAAGGAGCCTTCCTCAAGGAGTGACTTGAAATCCTGTCTCTGATTCTGGGGAAGGAGGCCTGTGAATTTCTTTAGGGAGTCCCAAATGTCTGAGGTGTACCTAGCCACCAGTGCCTGGTGGCTCTTTATATGCAGCTGGAAGGGTGAGGTCAAATACATCTTCCTGCCCAGGATCTCCATCTTCCTGGCCCCGCTGGACCTTGGAGTGGGATCCAAAGGCAGTTCCACCGCATGCCCTAGGGTGGCCTCAATTACCTTGCACTCGGGCTTGGGTGATGGGTGTGGAAGGAGAATTCCTCAGGTGGAACGTGGTACTTTTGAGCTGCTATGTCCAACACCGGGGAATAGAGGCAGGGTATTGCCACAGGGATCTGGCAATGTTGTGTACAATAGGGTGCAAGGGCACAGCTACCGCCTCTGGTGGGAATGACACACCTAGATCAAATAGGAGGTCTTGGACCCCCTCCCAACCGGTTCAGCCTCTAAACCCATGTGGGCTGAAACCCTGCATAGGAAATCAAAGTGGGCTGTGATGTCATCTCTGTTTGACTCTGGTCTGGGGTTCAGCTCTCTGTCTGGGTAAATAACAATGGGCTTTTTGGTACTGCGGCAGGCTCACTGAAGAGGGACTTCTCTCGGCACCAACCGTTCATGAGGGTGGTACTGGTAGGGGCTTGATGTGGCGTGTCTGACCCTTCTATATGGGATGATCTCTTCCACACTCAGGGAATGGGAGCTTTTCCATGGTGCAGGATGTTTGGCACCGGGCCGTGTAGACTGCACCGGAGAAGTGGAGCACAATATACTGCGCTTCCTAGCCCTGGCTAGGGTGGTACCACCCAGAGCCTCTCAGGGAGTTTGTTCTTTTTCGGCACTGGGGAGCTTGGCATGGTACTAGGTGCCAGGAAGCGGTGTCTTTCAGGAGGAGGCCATTTACCCAAAAGGAAAGCAGGCTTTCCTCTCTGCTTGGGAGGCTTTGGGGGTGTGGGCATAAGCAACAGCAACAAGGCTGGAGGGGGCATCAGCTACCGACCCTGCTCTGACAGACTAGGGCCAAAAGCTTTCTCGCCAATCGTACGCTGCAGCTCATAGGCCCCTAATACTGAATATATCCGAGCAGTGCTTGAAGAAGAAGCATATTGCTATCCAAGTCACAGACCTACAGGGTGTTCAGAATTCTCTAGTGGACCATCTAAATAAAGAAGAAACTTCTCCCATTACCCTCCAGAAGAGCTATGGACCATGACTCCTAGGGCAAGACCCTCCTGCTATGGCAGACAGACCAGTACAGAGATGTCTTTGCACACATTCCTCTGCTTCCACAGATCTCGATAAAGATCCATGATGATAGGGCCAGAGTCACTATAAGGACATCCAACTGGTCCTGACAGCTTTGATTCCTGGAACTTCTGAGAATGTCAGCCCATCCTCCTTTCAAGATCTGTCCCTTCCTGGATCTTCTTTCCAGAATGAATATCTTCCTTCAGGAAGATGGCAAAATCAGACATCCCAGTCCAAACATTCTTTGTCTCACGGCCTAGTTTTTGGAGGGGCATTATTTCTAGAATGCTCATGTGTGGGAGCCTTCCAAGCCATTCTTAATCAGAGTAGGAAAGATTGACTAGGAACTGTTACCTAGCCACTTTATCTGGGCACTGTGCAGTCAGTCTTCCTCAAACTCTGCAGGTAGTCCACTCTTTTTAGATTATTTCACTGAAGAACTTGAGTTTTTACTTTAGCTCACTGCAGATCCATCTTTTTGCTATCAGTACCCTTCCTTCATCCAGTAGATGGAAATTCTCCTTTTAAACCCAATAACAGTTAGATTCATGCAGGGCCTAATCAGGATCTTTCTGCCAATTGTCAAGCTTACACTTCAATGGGTCCTTAATTTCATCTTGTCAATAATCACCATGCAACCACTTGGTTACCTCTATGTGTCTCATGTTTCCATGAAAGTTGCATTTTTAGTTGCTATTATTTCAGTCAGAAGGGTGAGCAAGACAGGAGTACTGATGAGATCCACTACATACCATTTTCTACATTTTTCCTCCCTTTTCCTTCATCTTAAATTCCTTTCTAAGGTAATTTCTGAATTCTCTGTCAAGCAACCTGTCCACTTAGCTGTTGTTTTTTTTTTCCCTGAAACCCTGTGCTTCCACTGAAAAGAAAAGACTTCACTCACTAGATATCAAGTATGCCCTGGCATTCTGCCTGCAAAGGATGACACCAATCAAAAAATCACCAAAACTGCTTCTCACTACAGCAGAATAGTCATGAGAGCAAGCAATATCTTTTCAGAAAATTTCTAAATGGATATCTGGTTGCATCATTACATGCTACCAATTAGCATGCATTCCTCCCCTGGTGGGGTAATGGCACACTCCACTAAAGTACAATCTGCTTCTGCAGCATGTCTACAAAAAGAGCTGATGCTGGACATATGCAGAGCAGCTACCTGGAGTTCCGTTCACATGTTCACAAAATATTACTCAGGTGAAGCAGTAGGGACTGCAGTTCTTCAAGCTTCTTTATTGCCGAATTTTCACCCCACTTGCACCCCACTTTGATATGAATACTACTTGTCAGTAACCCATGTGTGGAATATACATTGGAACCAGCACTTGAAGAAAAAATGTAGGTTACTTACCTGTAATTGGAAGTTCTTCTAGGTATGTGGTCCTTATATTTACTGCATTACCTGCATTCATCCCCTTTGCCGTGAGTTCTTACGGATTTGTGTTAAGAAGAAGCAATGGAGAGGCACCAGGCCATGCTGCCTTCTATGCCTTCAGGAGCACTAGGGGTATGTCTACACTGGAGCCTTAGGTCAACTTAACATGCCTTAAGTTGACCTAAGGAACTTAATAGCCCAATTCAGAATTTATTAAGTCAACTTAACCACTTGCTTAAGTCAACTTAATAAAACCTGCCCTGAAAGTTGACTTAAGCTTTTAAGTCGACTTTACAGGGCAGGAAGGGTTGGGCCCTGGGCTCAGGCCCCGCCACCTGCCCTGTCCCAGGTCCCAATCGGGCTCTGGGGCCCTGATCCAGCCCCAAGCTGCTTGTCACATGCAGCAGGGGCTGGGAGACAGTGTAGACATATGCTGGGCCCAGGCTTGGGTCCCGCTCCCTGCCCCACCCAGGGTCCTGATTGGAACTGGATTGGGGCCCCAGAGCCCAAGGTCCAATCTGGCTCCTGCTGCTGCTGGAAGGTGGCTCGGAGCCACAGCCAGCCCCAAGCCACTCGCCGGCAAACAGCATAGAGCCCGATCCAGTTCCTGCCACCACCAGCAGGCAGCTGGGAGGCCAATCTGCCTCCCAGCCCCTGCCACCACCAGCAGGCAGCTGGGAGGCCAATCTGCCTCCCAGCCCCTGCCACCTAGCCAGATCAGGCTCCACACTACTTGCTGGCGGCAAAAGGAGCCAGCTCCCAGCCAGCTGCTGTCTGTGGCAAGTGGCTCAGGGCTGGATCCAGCTCCAAGCTGCCTGACGGTGGCAGCACAAGCCAGATCAGGTTCCAGAGCTGCATTGGAGCCCTGGAGTTGGATTGGGACCTGGGGTGCGGCAGGAAATGAGGCCTGAGCTTGGGCCCGGGGTATGTCTACAACACGGTCTCCAGTGTAGACATGCGCTGAGGTCAACTTAACAAGGTTGACTTATAGTCGACCTTGTTATGTCAACTTCAAAGAGCCCCTGAATGTAGATATAGTTAAGGAGAGCAAGTTCCCATGTGTGGGTCAGCTGCTTTTTAGTAATCTCTGAACTCAAGTGTATGATGTGCATGTATACCCTCCAGGGGAATACAGGTGGAGATCACACAAACAGGGCTTCCAGTAATCTTCATTTGTAACAACTTGTATTTCATTGTGGAATTATCAGAATTAACAGGTCAACATCTGGTTCTATACTTGCGCCCACTGCTAATAAGTTAATAATGCCCAGCCTATTATTTGGCACTTCACAAATAAAAAGAGTAAAACAAAGATTTTTATTTCACATCCACTGGTATAGATTTGGAATAACTTACCGGTAGTCGATTTCTGCAGCTGGCCAGATGTGATTTAGAGTTGAATCCTGCAAAGTCCTGAACATTCTGGCCCTGATTTAGCAGAGCATGAAAGCATGCATTTAACTTTAAAGACATGAATAGTTTTATTGATATCAGTGAGACTGGTCACATGCCTAGCTACATGCTTAAGTGTTTTATTGGACATGGGCCAAAGTGTCCTGCAGCACTTTGAAGAATTGCGACCTTAAAGTAGTTTTATTCCTAAAGGAGGTTTACGCAGTTTATGGAACATTATTTTCTAGGAAATTCAATTCTGCACTAGCCTATAGCTTCTGCATATACTTGTCAACTTTAATGTCATCTGGGCTGTAAGTAATACTCGTAGAGCGCATGAAAATTCATTATAAATGAAGTTTCCATTCATTATATCCTGAAAACAATCTTCTGGATTGAATAGAATGTTTCATTTGGGAAATCAGTTTCTGTCTGTTCTATGTTACCTTTAGTGATGCAACCTTCAGGCCCATTTCTAAGTGGAATGCTTGGAATTAGCAGCACTTGTGGGAGATAAGAAAACCATTCTTTTCCGTCTCTATATCTTATTTCCCTATTGAGCTTGGGAGTTTTATTTTCAAAGGTATGTGAGAATTGTGTCCACAAATCTTAATTCTGGTCAATATTTACCCCTGTAAATCCTGGGGCTTTCCATTTTCTTTTTTCAAAAGGAGATGACAAAATATCTGGAAATAATCTTCTAGGGTCACGTAGCTACTGACACATAAAATGCTCTTATAGTTGTATTTACATTAGAACAAGGAACACTTTCAATCTGCATTTTTTGCAATTTATGGAAAGAAATGCTATCTAATGGTTAAAGTGAGGGGACTGTGAATTAGAATGTGACCTTTAACAGTGGCCTAAGGAGAAGAGCAGTGAGGGACAAGCCCCCAGGTGCTGGGCTGCTGGGGGGGGGCACCAGGTGGGAGGGGCGCTGTAAGGTATGGAGATCACAAATGTGGGCCTGGTTCTCGTTATACCATTGACCTTTAATGGGCCTTTGTCCCATAGTTTACCTCTCTGTAAACTGAGTAGTATCCACCTCAAAAGCAATATTCTATTAATAAATAAATAAGTAATAAAATAAGTCATATCTTAAGTACTCTAAAAGATGCTACCGTGAATGCCCAAAGTTGTCACAAATGTTACAATTGGGATTCATTAAACTATTGATCGTGAATCATTTTTTGCACGCCCCAATAAAATATTACATGGTTGACAGAACAATATGTTCCTTCTACAAGACTTCCCATATAAATGTGTTTTTTTTTAAAAAGCTGGAAGAAAAGATTTCTTGCCTTACCTTACTTTCCCAGACATGGTATGAACTGCTAATATTTCATACTGGGTACTTTGACTTTTGCCTATTTTCAATTTTCCATATACTTTTACACTCGGGAGTTTATGTCCCTGTATCAAAGTAGCAAAGGAGTAGTCATGTTAGTCTGTTCAGCAAAACAAAACAGGAGTTTGGTGGCACTTAAAAGACCAACAAATTTATTTATTGCATGAGCTTTCATGAGAGAAAAATCCCACTTTGTCAGATGCATGAAGATGGAGCATCAAAGGGATCAGTCAGAATTATGTTGTAATGTCAAAACACACACCAGTTCATTACCCAGAACCTGTATAGATCCAGGTGTAGTATGTAAAGGGTCCCTGCTGCACTATATCATCCCATGAAAAGCAGGGACAACTGGTGACCTGTCATAGGGAGAGAGCCTCTCAGTAGCTGACCTGTGGAAACTGGTTAATTATTTAAAAACCCATTCAAGTTAATCATTACCGTATTTCTACTGCTCTTTTGTAAAACTGAATGTCTTTACTGAGTCATATGTCTGGCATGTGCGCCCTCAGTTCCACAGCATAAAGAAAAGTATTTTCACAATGCTGACATCTCTATTTGGCTGACTGAACGGAGAATAAAAAAGGATTATTCTGAAATCAAGGGCCTGATGCTGTGAGATGCCAACTATTTACAGATGTGAGCACCTGCAACTCCTAAAAGCACCTAAAAGCTAGAGCAGGGGTCTCAAATTCAAATGACCACGAGGGCCACATGAGGACTAGTAGAGGGCTGCATGAGGATTAGTATGGTTGCCCAAGGGCCACACCACTGAAACCTTTCCATACAATGATATTGCAAATATTGGTAATGATTGTGTCATTGCAGGCCACAGGAAATAGCTTTAGAGGCCACATGTAGCCCAGCGGCTATGTGTTTGAGACCCCTGAGCTAGAGGATTTTGATACCTGAGTACCAAAGGAAGCACTTGGAATGCTATTAAGAGATCTGAGCAAAGAAGCACTCCGTGGAGCTTGGCTGGGTGGCTAGAGGGGAGCAGACATCTGTCAGTATCTCGCAGGCAAGGGGTAGACACTGCAGGTAGATGCTCAGAGGTCTCAGGGGTTGGTGTGTGCCTGTTGCTAACCAGCTGAGCAGCAGCAGAGCTTGCATAGGGAAGTGCTTGTGCTGACTGGCTGGTCACATCCAGGAATAGACTGACAGACAATGCTTCCTCATATTAAAGGCAGGTGGTAGCCAGGTGCCTCACATTCCAGGGGACTCTTGTAAGTGGATTGGGTATATCTACACTAGAGCCTTAGATTGACTTAAGGTTAAGTTGACCTACAGACCCCTGCGGCCACACTGGGTTTCTGTTAAATCAACTTAAGTGCTTCCTTAAGTCAACTTAATAACACTACCTCTTAAGGTTGACTTAATGCTTAAGTCAACCTTATTAAGTCGACTTAAGCCAATGTAGATTGGGAAAGCCCTTAAGACGACCTAATTGGCCTCCAAGGGGCACTTCTTTGGTACAATGTAGGACTGCTACCCATAATGCATATCTCCTCCATTTGATAGGAAAAATTTTGGTGTTACAATGGTATATGAGTAACATTACATGAGTATGTCAACCCTCCTTGCTATTTAATGGTATGATATTTATATTTGAGTTAACTAGGTGTCTTTGAAATGTGTATGCTCAAACTGAATGTTTTGATACATGGATGTTAATTGTTCTTGTTATATGTAGCTGTGAAAATTTTGAGTGTACTGCCCCAGCAGTGGCAGTAGGAATAGTTAGTATATCTGCGTAGGTTAAGTTAGCTTAGCTGAATAAAGAATACAAGGTTACATAATGTCACAGGCGTAGCAAGCTTGGCACATTGCCAAGCTCCCAAAACCTGCCTGGTACCAGCATGGCACAGCAGTGCATGAGCCAGCGGCCTGTGGGGAAGCCTTTCGAGAACTTTCCTCATGAAAGTCTGTGAGAGTAAAAAGGATGTGAAAAGAGGGGATGCGCTGGCAACCCCTCTGATTGGACAGAGGCCCCCATATTTATTTGGGAATCCAGCCTAGACCGGGGTCTTTGCTGTGCATCGCTGTGTGAAGGGGGTAGCTGAGACTTGTTGCTCCAGCTCAAGTTGCTACGGACCTAGACCAGGTTAGGCCTCAGCCTTGGAATCAGGGACAGAAGCCTAGCTGAAGATCTGGTTGTCAGAAATCAGAGCTTCAGGTACTGCCTCCTTGGGCTTGGGAGGCTGAAGAGGATTTTACCGCGACTCTGCATAAGTCCCTGAAGAAGGTGGAGCTGCACATTGTAAGAAGCTGCTCTACCTATTTGAACTTTGTATAAGGGTGAAGGGACATTAATTAGAGGACCTTGGGTGCCCCTGCACCTGAAGTAGACAAACCAAGCTGGGACTATGAGGGACCAGGACTTCGAGAGACCGTCTACCAGGGTGGTCGGCTCTACGGCCGTAGCCAGGCTGAAGAACCAACTGTGATTATTCGGGGTTCTTAACAGTCAGGGTCCCCTTTGGGACTGGGGTTCTCCTGTTGTCACACAGGAGCCAAGTAAAGAGGGTATGGTAATAGTGTTTACCTCTTAAGGGGAGTTCTCAGGCTCGCCTCAGCCGATCCAGAAGGGTCACTGTATCCTGGGGAGGCACCTGGGATTCCTAGAATAACCTGAGATCAAAATGTGCTAGGAAATTGAATGGTGTTATCTTTTCATCATAAGATTTGTGTCTTATGTGGGTTTCTAACAGGGTTTATATGTTAATTGTTACCTTACGTAAATACTTACCTGAACCCAGTCTCCATACTTACCTGTATACCTGAGTCCTCATACTTACCTTATGTGAGATCCTCCCTCTATTTCCATGGTTCAAATAAAATCCCATAAGTTGTTCAACACTCTCGCCTTGTGTCTGATTCCATAGCCAGCAGACTAAAAGGGTGGCCACGTGATAGATAGTAGTGGTGGAGAACGGTTCTGGATCACGAGAGATTTCTCTCCAACACATTGACCTAGCACCTGCCAGTGTGAATGCAAGTAGTCAACAGGAATTTTCAGTGTGGACTCTGTAAGTCAACTTAACAAGATCAACTTTAAGTCAACTTAAAGTCAACCTTGTTACGTCAACTTAACAGAGCCTCAAGTATAGACACATCCATCGTGTTTATAAGCAATATCTGAATGTTGCTGTGTGGCACCTACCTCAATCACATCTCCCAGTCTCCTGAGAGCAGAAGAAGATAACACCAAAAAAGCATGGCACTGAAAGCATACCCAGTGATGTAGAGTTGGTATGGCAACAAGCAGGGTCAGATGGAGTGACATGAAGGGATGTTCTCCCTCTGGATCCTGGCCTTTTCCTGTGTCTAGAACTAGAGTGGTGGCTCCAGGGCCGTAAATGCAGCAGAGCGAATGGGGCTTTGCTCTGGGCGTGCTGGAGCAGCTCCATTGAGCTGCTCCATTAAACAGCACATTTCACACTGCCAGCCCCAAGTGCCGCTAATTGCAAGGGAACACATCCTGGGCACTGAAACAGAGTATTATGGTTCTGGGCAGTGCAGAAGAAAAGGAAAATGTCAATTTGGCAATGGCACCATTACCTCTGAACTATGATAATAGTACTAGAGTAGTAGCAGCTTGACGAAACTAGTAGACCTTATGGCTGCAGTTCGAAGAGTGCTAGAAACACTCACTGGCAGCATTTACCTTTGCAACGGTTCAGCTCTCAGGAGAAGATGGGGTTCAAGTGGCAAACATTAAAACCACATTATTTAAAAAGCATGTGTGTTAGGCAGGTCTGGGAGGACATGGAATACTGCCATACCTTGGGTGCAGACAGCTCACCTTTTCATATGCAAAACACCATCAGTGGAAATAGAATGGCTATGAATTACACTTGGTCAGTGCTAAGGCTGCTACCAAAAGGTTTCCCTTGTGTCAGACCTCCTTTCATTTTTACTGCTGAGTGAGACTCCTCTGGAATTGAAACAGAAGATGTGATTCTGAATTCTCAGCCAGTCAGATTTATTCAGAACAGTACAACCATTGTAGACCTGTCATGCAGAGACATGCTACCACACAGTAGGAGATATTATTCCATATGAAGTATGTCTGAATAGGGTGAATTAGTACTGAATAAAGACATCTGAGGCACTCAGTCAATAGGAATAACATTTTCTCCAGTCAGATGTTTTGATACAAGTTGATGTCATGACTAATCACATAAATGACTGAAACTCTTTCTCCTAAAGCATATATTACTGCATTAACATGTTCTGAGAAACTTAGGGCACATGTGGTGGTGGTGGGCAGTTCCAGCAGACAGCAATGGTCAGATCCAAAGGGGCAGCCATGTTAGTCTAGTTCAGTAAAACTAACAAGGAGTCCTGTGGCACTTAAAAACTAACAAATATATTTATTGCATGAGCTTTCATGGGAAAAGATCCCACTTTGTCAGATGCTTTGAAGATGATGGGCAGAATAGTCCAATGAACCTGTACTTCTTGGGAGAAGGGGAGAACAGGAGACCCTGTGCCTCTGATAGACCTCCAGGATCCTCACAGATCATGGGAACAGTATGGTGTTTTGTGGGCCAAACCACTGCCTGTTCTGGCAAGTAGATAATAGCTCTGCCCTACAGGGCCAGTCTGCCCATAGAGGTGACCAAGGCAGTCACCTAGGGCACCAAAAATTAGGAGGTGCCAAGGGGCTCCCCACCTGTGGCATAGATCCCCGCTTGCAACCACATCCCCATAGTGGTGGCACCACTCTCTGTCCGCAGCTGGATCCAGTTCCCCGACTGTGACTGGATCCTGGCAGCTGCATCGCCACTCCCCCCCAGTGGCCAGATCCCAGCAATGGCAGCACTGCTCCCTGCCTGCAGCCAGATCTGGCGCCTGTGGATGGGGCAGGGTGGAGGGTTGCCCGTGGCAGGGAAGGCACCAAAACTTGCAGTCACCAAGGGCACCCAGAAACTTTGTGCCAGCCCTGTTACCTTACAGAATATTTTTGGGAAAAACAAATTGAGAGAAGAGCTGTGGAGTTTTCCTTCTCCCAGAGCCACGTCCTTCTGCAATAAAGTGTGATTTCACTCCACTCGCCACCCCTACTGGGATCTATTAGATTATGGGATGATCTGTGTGAAAGTCCCATTGTTTGATATGAGGAAAAGTGGACTGCACAAAACAATAGAATACACAACCTAAGCAAGAATTCTGCATTGCTAGGAAGATGACTAGAATGACCTAACAGAGTTGTGACCTTTAAATGCTATGATTTTATGAAATAGTGTTACTTACTTCATACAACTGCCTTACTGACAATTGACATTAGAGGAAAGGTGACTGATGCAACAGGAAAAATAAAACTAAAGGCTTTTATTGTGTGCTTTATCTTCAACATGATGTACTGTGTGTAACATTGCAAGTATGTGTCACTATATTTATAACCTAAAGCCAAATTCTCCTTTATACTCAAGCCCATTTACACCACGCTGGTTCTCAATCATGTCAAATCCTAATTTAAAACATGTGCATAAGTTTTATAAAGGGGCCTTAAGTGTAAAAGAGAACCTGTTCCACACTGTATTAAATGATGGATTTATGTCAGATTGAATATTCAGTTCATTGCAATGTCCAAACTTAACTGTTACAGCTGAAGATAATCATAAAAGACACCACAGTGACATGACTATTAAAACCTAATATCTCCTCATGCAGAGCCTGCTTCTGACAGTGGCACCCTTGTCATACCAGGCTGACTCCACTAGCTTTATTAGTGTCATGCCAGACTGTCGCATACTGGAATCTGGTCCTCAGTTTACATGCTACCCCCCTGCAATATACGATCGAGCTTTGCAAGAATTATTTTAACAAAATCTGATGAGATTAATGAAACTGCAAGAACAATGATTCCTTAGATACCATTTGTAATTAATTTTGATAACCTGAGCCATTACTATAAAAATGATTCCAACAGCAATTTAAAGTCAGATTGAGGAGCTGGAATTGTTAACTGGCATGCAGTATAAGTCGCTCATTAGCCTGTTTCTGTCTCTATGGTAACATAACTGTCACTTTTCATCTATAACAATATGTTGAGGGGTTTTTTTAAATTTCTTTTTCTTCCTTCCAGCACTTTGTGTTTATGTCATTATGTTTAATAAAAAATATACATTCTGCACCAAGAGAAGCACAGAGAAAGGAAGCATTGTTCACCTCAACTCAGGGTAGTCATTCCAAACCAAAACTTGCATGTGTGTGCATCCCCCCTTCCTTTTGGGTTCTGTCTTTTGCAATATGAAAAATGCATAGAACAGAATTCCATTTTAGATTGCATACAACATCACATACAGACAAATCCATTAAAAAACATTGAGGTTCCAGTCCATCTGGTTTCTAGCATCTAATTTTAGATGGCACAGAGTCCTCTTATTCTAGAGATTTGTACCTTAGTGATAGAGAATGTTAATGATAAAATTATGTATTGCTTTCATTGTACATCTACAAAGGAAAACAGGTGTGATTCTTCCATCTGCTTGTTACTGTTAACTGGGTACGGTAGACAGAATCAAGTCAATACTTCAGTTAATAATCTTAGATTTACATTATACACACTTGAGGATTATTAAAACTAGTTTTGGCTAAAATGTGCCCAAAAAAATGCAACTACACTGAAACATAACAGATGTATGTGCTAGGTGAATGATCCACACCAGAGCTTAATCAAATCCATGAATTTTTCATAACCTCTTGCACATTCTTTAAGTGAATTCATTAAAATTACTATTATGAAGCTATTAAAAGAAATCTCTTCTAATTGAAGAGATAGAATTATTCCCAGAGCCTTTTAAAAATATTTTTAGTTCCCCTAGTATTAATTCTTTTTGCAAATGATCTCACTTCATCACTTATTCATATTTCCCTAATGTGCAGCTAGACAAAGAAAATAAAGGAGCTGTTTCAAATGTGAGTTCAGACATAGTCTTTTAAAACAAATGGTCATTTTAAAACTGGATCAGAAATGAACAGATTCAAAATTCTGAGAAGTGTCTTGTATCATATACTGACCCGTGCTACACAGACAGAATTCCATTCATTGATGTTGCTGTGGCCCCATATCCTGCAGTCTGACCCATGTGGATAGCACATAAACACACAGGGGGTATGGCCACACACACTTCTTATTTCGAAACAACAGAGGTGGCCGTGGTTCAAAATGGCCGTGGTTCTATCGAAACAACTTAAACCTCGTTTGCTTTCGAAACAGGGTTGTTTCGAAACCAGAGGTTTCGAAACAGCCCTGTTTGGACATGTTGTTTCAGAACAAAGTGTTCTGAAACAACATGTCACCTTCCTCCCAGGGTGCTAAGCACCCTGGGAGGAAGGT
>ML681990.1:33223023-33268191 GCA_007922195.1 Podocnemis expansa | reverse complement strand
GCCCCGGGGATTCCGGGCCGGCGCTCACTCTGGCCCCGGCAGCAGCGGTCTCCAGCCGCGCCCCCAGGTTTGGGGGCAGCAGGAGCTTTAAAGCCCCCGGGGTGAGGTGCCCCTCCGCCCCTCTCCTGGCGGGCGCCTCCAGCCCCTGCAGGCGTCGCGGGGTAAAGCGCCCAGCCGCGCTTTACCCCACCGGTGTCTGCAATCCCCTCCCCAGCGGAATAGCATATTTCGCTGCCTTATTTCGAGGACACAGTTTTTTGTCCTCGAAATAAGGTGTTTCAAAATAATATGTTATTTCGAAACAGCTTGTTTCGAAACGTCTTGTTTCGAAACAAGCATACCCTGTGTGAACATAGCCAGGGAGTCCTGGTGACTTCATTGTGGTGCCTCTTAAAGCATGGGGAAACAGATATTCCTTCTGCTGGGCTGGACTCAGGTCATTTAGGGCTTTCTAGGTCATAACCAACACCTTAAACTCCACCCACAGATCAACAGGCAGTTGTGAGTACCAATCCCAGAGCATGGGTATCAGATGCTCCCAAATAGACGCCATGCTCAGAAAGAGAGTTGCTTCATTCTGCACTATCTTCAGATTCCTAGTGGTTTTAAGATATAGCTCCATATAGAGTGTGTTATAATGGTCTTAGTCTTGAGAAAACAATAGCATGTTTAACAGTGGTAAACTCTGCATTTGAAAAGAAAGGACTATGAAATGCACAATTAAAAATGTATTTTCATGCTGTTGATAGTACAATATAATTTTGTAATAGGTTGCTCCCAGATACCACCAGTTAAGTATTTTAAAATCATCTGAACATGTTGTCTTAACTATAGATGTTATTCCAATAACCCACTGCTAAATATATGAGACATATTACATGAATATGGAAGTCAATGAAGCTATATCAATTTGCACTAGTTCTGATAAAGCTGCTCTGTATTTTTAAAGTTAGTTGCTGTTTTCTGGTTTTTCTCCCAATTCCTGGTTAGTAATTCACTAATGTCTGAAATGGACTTGGAAGCTGACAAGCAGTATTGGAACTATGAGTGGAAAAACTCCCATTGACTTTTTTGGAACCAGGACTTTGTATTAGGTGCTACTAAGTATTGATTATTACTTACTGTTAATTATTTTTATTCTGTCACTCCTGAGGTGAACTATGTGACAGGATGCATGTCTGTGCACCCCTAGGGTATGATCTCCTTAACTTTTCCATTCGCTTATGCACTGTGATAGTACAATTTGATGCCAATTATGCCATGCAAGTTTCATAAACTGTTCTATCAGATCACTATAGCATCATGTGTGTACAAAGATGTGTAGCATGTTTCTCAGGGCCCAGGAGAGTGGGAGATGGACCAAACTCTCTTCCAGCAACATGTAAACAAGCAGAGCTGTGAGAAAGCAAGCACCTGGAGGAGGTAACAAAGAACATGCAAATTGAGTTCCCTGGCTCAGACCACAGAAAGAGATCACCTCTGCCCAGAAAGGGAGGGGTCAAGGGGGTTTGGAAACAAAGACGCTTGGAATGATTCAGGCTTTTTGCCATGGAGTCTCCATCTTGAAACAACTCCAAGCAAGACCTGGGCCCTGCCTGGCCTCAGGCAGAGACTGGCTGTATAAACATCTGACAGCTGAACACCTTGAGCATAAACTTGGACTATGAGGTCAGTTTAGGTACAGATATTAGGTTAGTATGAGTGTTTTACCTTTTATTTCCCTGTGGTCACTCCTGACACCAAATTATGATTTTTGCCTTGATTGGCCATTTTCTCACTTAGAAGTGTAATCTGATCAATAAACTAGTAGTTGTTATATCTAATGCTATGTGGTCTTTATACAGTCTGAGTGAGGAGTGCTGAGCATAATCTATTTCTTTGTTGAATGGACAGACTGAGTGTAAGGTGATTGAGAGTGGGTCCCAGTTTCTGTACGACAGTGGCTCTTGGTGTGGTAACTGAGGCTGGGGTTGCTCACTTGGGGACCACTTCTGGAGTAGCCAGAGGGAATATACCCACTGCTTGGGACCGATTGCATACGAGAGGTTGGAGAGGACTGACTCAGGAGTGAGTGGCCACTCAGCAAAGTGGGGTGAATCAAGGTTCAGGAGTGGGAATTGGGAGGTCATAGCTGCACACCGGACCAGATCAGGTGAGCAGACTGTCACGAACAGGCACCATAGCATTTCTTAAGTTTGGGAACTGTATAACTCCTGGGGAAACAATGACCTTTCAACACACCAGCCACAAACAGATCAGATAATCATAAAATAAACACCTGCACACATCCTTAATACACACCTTCTTAAAAAAGACACTACAGCTGTGGTAGTAGTGCTGAAGTCATCATAAATCAACACAGTGTTGTTGCATCCCTTGCCAACTGTCTGTTAAATTTATGGATGAAAAAATGTGACATTAGAGAAAAGAGGCAGTGGTCTCCCCCCTTTGAAGCTGACCACTTCTGAAACATGCATCTGGCACCCTTCTGAGTGTCCCTTCCTCAATGACACATCTGTTGCTGCATGTATGTAACTGATTCACAATCAAAGAGTCCACCTGCTCATTTTAAAAATTTCAGCTTCCCAATAACTCACTTGTGTGCAAGTAAGATCAATATCACTAAAGTAACAAAGAAAGTAAATCCAGAGTAGCTAAAATGCAGATTACTGCTGCAGTGCAACCACTGGGGTCAAGGGCATAGTCACTGGTAGACCCGGATGGGCTAGGGCCCACCCACTTGGCCCTGAGGCCAAGTTCATTCACTGCCATCTTAAAGCCTGTGGCTGCGAGCGGAGCAGAGATACCAGCGCCAACATCTTTGCTACACTAGTGGCTACTGGGCCCTGCAGCTGAGAGTGAAGCTGTGGCTCTGGCACCTCTGCCCCACTTGCAGCACAACCACTGGCTGTTGACCAGCTACCACAGCTATAGCAGCTAAGTTCGTGCCACTGCTGGCCTGGGCTCTGTGGCTCTCCCCCAATCTCAGGTGATAGCTTCCGGCTACATGACTGGAAGTGGCCCTTGGCTGGGCCCACCCTGTACTTGCAAGGGTCCGGCCAGAAAACAGGGGCTGGCTGCACCCCTACCTGGGGTGCAGTCACGTGGCTGTCTTCATCTTTAATATAGAAGTGAGACATCAGAGACTAAATGTCTCAGCAACAGAGACTTAATCTTTATATACTGAGATGGAGTATTGCATTGTAACATCTGTAGTTTCTGCAGGCTGCTGCTCCATGTGAATATTGCTATTATTAGTTCTTTATTTAATTATTCAAATTAATTTGGTTACTATTTGCATCAACATAGCATGTGGGAGCTCCCGTCATGGGCCAGGACTCCACTGTGCTGAGTGCTGTACAAACATAAAAGGAAAAGACGGTCCCTGCAGATACATGATGCAGGAAAATCAGATTGTATTTTGATCCACATCACAAGCCTGATCTTGCACAACATAAGTCAATGGAAGCATCTACATTTACTTCAACTGGTTCAGGATCAAGTCCTGTTAAAACACACTGCTCCCGTTTGCTGACAATTTGCCACACTGTAGCCCTCATTGGGAAGAGTCTGGATGTAGCTGCTTTAAGGTCTGCATTTTCAGACTACTGTGTGGGGTTTCAGCCACCTGCTTCCTCACATATACAGCTAGTCCTCACTTAGTGACCTACTCGTTTAGTGACCCCTCGGAGTTATGACCAGCTCTCTGACGAGTTGGTATTATGGCGATGTACGAGAACTCACATCAACTCTCTCAGATTCATCTCGTTCCCGAAGTCAGAACTAGCATTTTTCGTCTATGTATTTTTACTTTATTGTGCACCCCAAAGTACAAGATGTCGGCGAAAAGGAAGAGCATGACTTCACCCAGAGAAAGCGCCAAGAAACAAAGGAAGGCTATCAATCTTGAGACAAAAATGAAGATAATAAATGAGTATGAAGCTGGTAAGAAAAAAAAAGCGATAGCACGTGACTTGGAGCCGGCGCATTCAACTGTATCAATGATCTTGAAGGATAAAGATCGAGTGAAAGAAGCAGTGAAATCATCAAAAGGATATAAAGCCATAATAACTAGGCAGCAGAAAGGCCTCATTCACGAAATGGAAAAATTACTGGCGATATGGTTTGACGACCAGATACAAAAAAGAATGCCAATGAGCCTTTTAATAATTCAAGCAAAGGCACGCAGTATCTTTGAAACGTTGAAAGCGCGCGAAAATGAAGAGTCAACGGAAACATTTACGGCAAGTTTTCGTCGGAGATTCAGCCTTCATAATCGAAGTATCGGTGGTGAGGCGGCAAGTGTGGACATAGAAGCATCAGAAAGATTTGTGGATGAATTTGACGAAATGATCGAGAAAGGCGGGTATCGTCCGTAACAGATCTTTAATGCAGACGAAACCGGACTATTTTGGAAAAAATACCCGAAAGATCCTACATACACAAAGAGGCTAAAGCAATGCCCAGTTTCAAGGCTTTTAAGGAGAGGGTCACGTTGTTGTTGGGAGGAAATGTAGCTGGATTTCAGTTAAAAACCTTTTCTCATCTATCGTTCTGCAAACCCACGTGCACTGAAGCAGGTTAGTAAGCACACGCTGCCCGTTTACTATCGTTCAAATAACAAAGCATGGATGACGCAATCTTTATTTGAGGACTGGTTCATGAACTGCTTCATACCCTCGGTCAAGCATTACTGTCTGGAAAATGGTATTCCCTTTAAAATTATCCTCCTACTTGATTACGCCCCAGGCCACCCCCAGCATCTTGATGATCTACACCCTGATGTAAAGGTCGTGTATCTGCCTAAAAACACAACTGCTGTGTTACAACCAATGGACCAGGGGGCTCTCTCTACGTTTAAAGCGCTATATTTGCGCGCAATGTTTTCCAAAGCGGTAGCAGCAACAGAAAATGGTGAAGTAACCCTGCGCGATTTTTGGAAATCATATAATATTTTACACTGCATAAAGAACATTGAATCAGCTTGGGCGGGAGTGACAGAAAAGTGCATGCAAGGCATATGGAAAAAATGCCTGAAACATTTTGTAAATAATTTTGAAGGGTTTGAGAAAGACAAACATATTGATGCCATAAATAAAAAAAATTGTGGAACTTGCTAATGTGCTTAATTTAGATGTTGAAGTGGAAGATATTGAAGAATTAGTGGAATACGTCGAGGGAGAGCTAACTAACGAAGATTTAATAGAGTTGGAAGCACAGCAGCACTTGAAAGAGGAGGAAGAAGAAGAAGAGGAAAGAGTGGAAGAAGTACAAAAGAAGTTCACTGTAAAGGGGTTAGCTGATGTCTTCTCCAAAGTGAATGCAGCGATGTTAGAACTAGAGAGTATGGACCCGAATGTTGAACGGTTCACGAAAGTGGAACAACAAATGAATGAAATTTTACGATGCTATCGTGAAATTTATGAAGAAAAAAAGAAAATTACAACGCAGACCACACTAACAAGATACTTCTCTAAAGTTCCATCCAGGACCCCTACCCCTACCCTTACAAGTCCTTCCATTTCCTTGCCATCATCTCCCTTACCAGGGCCCTCTACAGCTCCTGATAACCCTGCTGATCTCTCCGACGATGACATTGATGACCCCCCTGCTGCTGAACCACACTTTGAAGGATTTGATGAGTAAAAATGTCAATGTAATCTGAATGTTTATTTTCATATTTCTTTGGTACATCATTTTTATAATTTTTGCTGATTGCATTTTTATGTTCTGTAATACAGTATGTAAGGAGTTATGCCAATAAAACAAAGTTATCACGATGGAGTTTATTTTAGGCCTTTTCTTTACAGTACTATTCAGAATATTAAAAACGATTACCTGTATTTACAGTACACTATGCAAACTAAGTTCAGTACATTAGAGCTTAAAACATTTAAAATATATATTAAAAATGTTATAAATGATGCAAAGGTGACACTAAAACTATCTACAGATGGTTGAAAAACCCACTACCAGTAAAGTACATTATGCCTGAAATACCGGTAAGGGCTGCTCCTCGTTTAGCGACCAATTCGTTTATCAACTGGGTTTCAGGAACGGAACCCGGTCACTAAGTGAGGACTACCTGTATTATGTTTCTTTATTATTTCTTTTGGTTTAGTGCACTACGAAGGACATCTATTCATACACTTTTTAGGCACCTTGGCAAGATTTAAAAACATCTGCATCAAAAATATAATACACCAACACAACTGAAGTATAGCTGTGAGTTTTAGTATAAGCCATAAGTAGCAAAGCATGCAAATAAAAAGCTAAAACTGCTCTTCCACTCCAGTAATTCAGCTGTGGCACAGCCCTCTCCGATTGAAAGTGGGGGTCATGTGGTACACTCAAGTACAGTCACATGGCTAAAATTCCATTTAATGCTATGAAAATCATCCACAACAGATGTTTGTCTTCCTGCATATTTTCTTTTCCAGGTGAGAAGCACCTGTTGTAGAGTTGTCCACAAACACTTGGCACCTACTGCAAAGCTGTTGTAATTTCCTTTTGAAAAGCTGGCACAGATTATATTTCACATGGGACTATTTACTTCACACCAATTAGGCCAAACAAAAATGACTATTTCATTGAGTTAATAATAGGCTTTTATTTCCCAAAACATTAAGGGTTGCAATGGATAGGGAGTAGAGTTAAAGATCTTAGAAGAAACACATGTCAGTGCATCACTGGAGCTTGATCTGATTGTTACAATATTCTTAAGACTTTTTTTTGTGGCAAACTTACAAAACTCCTCTGAAGCCAATGGCTGTTTTGCCAGAGTAAGTACTAAGTTCATCAGGACTGGACCCAATGCAATCATGAGCAGAATGAGAGGTCAGACAAATAAAATACTTCATTAAGGCCCCAATTCAGCAATACACTTAATCATTGGCTTAAGTTCTCATGAAATCAGGTTAAAGCATTTCTTTAGTATTTTCATTGGTATGAGCTAAACATCTTATAAATAGATGAACATTGTCTATCTGTGATTATGATAGAATTATATAAATGTAAGAGTGGCAGGGATCTTGAAAGGTCATCAGGATCATCCCCCTAGGCCGTCCCTGACAGGCGTTTATTCTACCTGTTCTTAAAACCTTCATTGATGCCTAGGAACCTTCAGTGATGAGGATTCCCGTGTCCCTTAGAAGCCTATTTCAGACCTTAATTATCCATACAGTAAGAATTTTTTTCCTAATATCTGACCCAGGTCTCACTCACTGCAGATTAAGCCCATTACTTTTTTGCCTTGCCTGCAGTGGACATAGAGAACAACCCTTCATCCTCTTTACAACAACCCTTAACCTTCCTCCCTCCCATCCCACTTCAGTGCTCTTTTCTCAAGATGAAGCATGCCCAGTTTTTTAAACCTTTCCCAATAGGTCAGGATTTCTAAACCTTCTGTCACTTTTGTTGCTCTACCCTGGACTCTGCAATTTGTCCGTATCTTTTCTAAACCATGGTGCTCATAACTGCACACAGTACTCGAACTGAGGTTTCACCAGCACTGAATAGAGTGAGACAACTAGTTCCCATGTTTTACATATGACACTAGTGTTAATATACACCAGAATGATATTAGCTTTTGTGCAACTCTATCACATTGTTGACTCATATTCAATGTGTGATCAGGTATAAGCCCCAGTACTACTTTCTACCACCTACCCAGTTTTTCTCAGGTTGTAGTTGTGCATATGATTTTTCCTTCCTTGGTGTAGTACCTTGCACTTGTCTTTGTTGAGTATCATCTTGTTGATTTTAGACCAATTCTGCAATTTGCCAAGGTTATTTTGAATTCTAATCCTGTCTCCAAAGTATTTGTAACCCCCTCCCCTCTTGGTATCATCTAAAAATTTTATAAGCATGTGGTCCTCTTCATTATCCACATTGTTACTGAAAATGCTAAATAATATTAGGCCCAAGACTAACTCCTGTGGGACGCCATTGTTAACAGCTCATGGAGTACTGTCTTTTAATCAGTTGGGCACTCAATTTATAATAATTTAATCTGGGTTCATTTCCCTATTTTGATTATGAGAATGTCATATGGGACTGTCGCAAAAGCCTTACTAAAAATCAATGTGAGTTTTGAACTGGTAAACTGAGTTGATTACATTTCTGTTTACATTGAAAAATGATTGTCTTCTCTCCCCAGTCTTCACTTTTGGATTCTGAAAGTATGATATCCTCAGTGCAAAAAATTATCAAACCTTTTGCAGGAAAATATGACATGTTCTTTTTTATCTCATGGTAAATACTGAGATGAGCCCTCAAATTTGCAACTTTTACTTTCCAAGGGAAACTTTGGGACAGCATTGGAGAGCAGCAGTGTTTTGCTGAACTTCACAGGATTAAATGGACCTCTGCAAAACTTTTTTGAAAAGTTGTAATTTAAATGTAGGATTTTCTTTTCATCAGCATTTTCCCAGAGTCATTCCAAACGTGTATTTCTTTCCTTATCTCACACTGGCATTTAGGATTCTTGATAGTGGGAGGCTCACTGTGAACTTTTGAAACATTAAACTCACAGGACAGGTACCAGCCTGAACTATACATCATATTTTAAAAGCATAACATACATGGTTCACCTTGCACAGCAGGTGCCAACCCAGATTTGTACGCTTTGTTTTGTGGTTGCTGGTTTTGTTATTTAGCAACAGCATAAAAGCAATGGGCAAGACTCTTTCTTGTGTTAGAGTGACTGTGCAGCAGTTTCCCAGG
The DNA here is from genome assembly GCA_007922195.1 of Podocnemis expansa. Lineage (NCBI taxonomy): Eukaryota > Metazoa > Chordata > Testudines > Podocnemididae > Podocnemis > Podocnemis expansa. The sequence goes on along the minus strand of ML681990.1, from coordinate 33,259,467 downwards.
CCTAATTTGCCTGGAAGCTAGTCTAGCTGGCCATAGGAGGACCATCCCAGTTTAGGGAGATTCTTAGATTATGTAAAATGACCATAAAAACTTGCCAACTTCTCTCCTTTGTCACACTTCCAGTGTAGACATACCCTAGGATAAGGCACAAAGGTAATTTAAAGCTATCTCCACATCACCTTCTTCCCATATTCAGTTGCTCCAAGCACTCCACAGGAGGTGCTAAAGACTGGCTCTAAAAAGTTTTATGTTATTAATTATTCAAGCTTCCTTGTTGATGACATATGCTGGAGGGTGCAGTGGCCATATGCACAACTGCATGTCCAGGCTGGTAGCCATTCTCCCAGCTGGCACACAACTGTGAGTTTTGCAGGCACAGCAGAACAGAGGGTATTATTGCAGGAACACACTTTGCACCTTGCTTTGAAATAAACTATTACTATTAATCAGGAATGTGCTGGTGAGTAATGGCGCATTTACTGTTCATCTCTGACATTGACTCATGCTGTTAAACACACACTGAGCTTTGGTTTCTTCTGGGAATCTTAAAACAGACATGAAAGAGTATCATCAAAGAAAGGTGTAGAAGTCTATAACTGAATAGCCACCCTACAATCTAGGTTCAGAGCTGCCCTCATTGGGATGTAGCTTTGGCAGAGGGGAAGCAACATGGTTTGTCATACATGCAAAAATCTGGAAATCTACAAGTGTTTGAACATGGAATAAACTTTCTGAATACGCACGCACACACATGGCTTACAGAGGATTATGTTTCCAGAAAATCCCACTCACCATAGGCCTTTCAACGTGATGACAACAATTCTAGATTCTGAGTTTAGTGTCAGGGAGGGCCTTCTAGCAGCCTTCATTAGAGGTTATGGTAGGACATGGTTACAAACATCTAGCATTATCCAAACACTTGCTCAGCCCCAACCTATATTACTGAAAGGTCATCAGATTTATGATTGTGACTTTGTAGTTTTACTTGATAATGGGATGTGATCATTGCTCAGGCTGTGTTTTTTGGAGCTTAGAGACAAATGTACTAAAATATGCAAATCTGCCTGATCCTGAGTAGTGTCAATAACCAATCAAAGATTCAGTTTTGTTTGTTACAGACACAAAACTTTGATTCCTCCCCAACATGTGCTGTCTTTTGCATTCTTATGTATCTCATCTCATCTCACCACATCCTGGGTGAAGTATCTGAAGAAGGGAAAAATTTGTGGTTTTGGTACACTAAGAAGTACTTGATGAATGAAAGAACGTATCAGGTTCACCTATATGTTGGCAAACTGGAACGTGAGGAGCTGAGGTATTAAGAACACTGAGCACTGTCTGGACAGTTCAAAAATGTTACCCAAAGAGAATTTAGAAGTATATCATTTTGATCTGAACAATTTTTGTGAATATTTGTTATGCCTTGCATGTCATCTGAGATGTTAAATCCTTTTGTGTCACTCCTTTATCAAATATATGTCTAGGATTTCAGATTTAAAGAAAACTAGCTCAGGAGAATCACTTCCAAAGAACACTGTAATTTGAAGACAGTCAAAACACAGTAATGGAAGCTTTCCATTTAGTTCATCTAATACTGAGGATACTCTGCAATCCACTAAGCTTTAAAATTTGGTATTTACTCTATAGAGAGGCTCACTAACACAGCTGCTAACTTAGAAGACTGTCAGCTTTTTCCATTATGAAAGTTTGCTATAGCTGAAATCAACTGAAAGGGGAGAAATAAAGGAAAGATCTGGACAGGGTTTTTCAAAGCTAATCTCTTTTCTCTACAGCATTGGCTCAGTTTCTGAAGTACTCCACATTATCTATCAATCTATCTGTCTATCTATCTAAATTGTCTGCCATCTTATTCCAGCTTTTCCAGCATCTGAGTCTACTGTGTGTTTATTTTTCACTACCTTATTACTGGAAAGAAATGTTATATCCCCCTAAGATTATCTGTTATATGTACTTATGTGATTTCTATTTCTGTGGTACCTGAGCATCTTTCAGTGTTTAATGTATTTAGTCTCACAGAACCCTTTTGACAGAGGAAGTGTTCATCTCATTGTGTAGATAGGAACTGAGGTATGAAGTGACTTGCTGCAGGTCACACAGCAACTCTGTGGCAGGGCAGGCGTTGAACTCCTACAAAAGCACCTCTGTCCCTCTTTTCTCCTGTGCTAGTGGTATGGGGTCCTTTATGGACACAGGGGAGTGGGCGGGACTGGGAGAGGGATTATATAACTTTTGAATGGTTAATTGTTCTTTATTGTTAAATATGTTCTTATAAGGATTTCTAACACACAGGTTATGGATATGAACTATTCACCTTAACATCACCTTAATTTCTGTCTGTATTTAATACAAAACACATACATTACTAATAGATGATAATATGAAAGGCACCTTACCCCCATGGCCCTTCCTTTTATTATGCTTGGCATGGTTGTTTCGCTGCTACTTTGTCCTCCTCTCCTTTGTTTTCTGTACCAGTTTTCTTTTGCCAGATGCTAATATAAGTCCCAGAGCTTGAATAAAGTGGTGTGTGTGGTGGGCGGTAGCTTCTCTACTCCCTGTGTAAGAGAAAGCAAAGGAAACTAGCTCTGGAAGATTTAATTTACAGGAGCATGCACAGGAATAAAAATGTGACCATTTTTGTAGGGGCACATTCCGCATAGCCCAGGGATGGAAGCGCTGACTCTCCCCCCCACAGCACTGGCCCAAAGGAGCCATCATCTCCTGTCCCAGGCTGGGACAGAAGGAACTTTCTCCCCTCAGCCAGGCCCTGGAGTACTTCTTTGCCCTGTCAATAGACGGGGTGTGTCCCTGCTTGTCCCCCCCCCCCTTTGCATGGTCCATATACACTATGGCTGTGGCTATACTTAGCATATCAATTCGAATGCCTGAATTTGAACTAGTCAATTCAAACTAATAATTATTAGTTTGAATTCAGTCAATTCAAATTGACATAGCCACACAAGAAACTCCCATTCAAATTAGCATGTCCATGAACTGGACTTGCTAATTTGAATTGGGGGGAGGGGCACCATGGGAGGTGTGGCAACATGGCACCCTGGAAGGGCTATGCCACCACCCAATCCCCTGCTGGGCTCCAGCCCTCTGAGCCTGGCACAGGGAAAAGCACACCCTGCCCAGCTCTAACCACAGTGCGGCTAGAGCTGTGCAGGGGATGTTTTTCCCCATGCCAGGCTCAGAAGGCAGGATCCTGGCAAGGGATGTTTTCCCCTCCCAGGGATCCCCCCCCCACAGCAAAATGGGGGTGCGGGGAAGGGATTCCCCCACCCCACAGTGTCTGCTCAGACCGGGTGAACCCCTTTTCACCCACCCCAGCTCCGCTGTTGGGGGGGGCCAGGGAAATCCCTTGGCCCACGCTGACAGCCCAGCAGGGTTGGGGGAGAAGGGACCCCTGTGTGCGGCAATAGCCCCCGCTAGCTGAGCACAGGGAAAGACCCCCCCCCGCACATTGCTCTGTGCTCCTCCCTAGCTGGCCGCGTGCAGGGAAGGCTGTCCCACTTGCAGCTCCTGCCCAGCTGGCCACACGTGGGGGTGCCTTCCCTGTGCGCGGCCAGTGGTGCAGAAGCCGCACACGGCCAGCGGGGATGCTGCCACACACTGGGGGGCCTTCCCCATGCGTGGCCACCAGGGCAGAAGCCACACATGGAGGGGGGGTCATTTCCCTGCACTCGGCCAGTGCGGCTGGAGTGGGGTCTGGGGTCTCTGTTCTCAGCCAGGGGACAGGAACCCCATTGCACCCATCAGCCCAATCTGGCTGGGGGGGGGGGTTGTGGAGACACCTTTGGGGCTGGTGGCCCTACTGCTAAAGGGCTGGTCTTCCTTCCAGGGTGCCATGCACCCTGTGAGGAAGGTCAACCCATGTCAATTCTAGCTCACAGTGAGTTCGAATTGACATGGCCACACTGGGTCAATTCGAACTACTGGGTTTGAATTGACTCGGAATTCGAAGTCAAACGTGGTTTGACCAATTTGAAGTCAGCTTTCATCAATTAGAACTGAGGAGTTCCTCAGTTCAAATTGAGGAAAGCATGTGCAGCCATGCACTTAGAATTGAATTTGAATTGATGACAATCAATTCGAATTCAAAGTGTAGACATACCCTATAATTCTGCGCCAGGGCATTTTTGGCCAGTGTTTTGTTGTATTATTAGGATTTTATTTGTAGTCAGTTTGAGATTGTGAAAGGTTTAACCTTGGAAAACTGGGTTGCCCTGAACTGACGCCAGTTGGATAGGGAATCTGATTTCAAAAAGAGGAGCTGAGGAGCTCTGTTCAGAAATGATAGGGTTCTGTTTTGGAGTCTAGAGGTGCTGACTTTGTAGAATGAGACTGGACTGTACGGTACTGTACCAGTGGTGGCCAAGCTAACTTTTCAAGACCAGACCAGGATGCAGCTTGACAGGTGGCACTGACTTTGTGGTACAATATCACATGGCTGTAGCTCAGAGTGAGGCCTTGTAGTCCAGGCAAAAAGGTGGAGGAGAGCTGTCCCTGATACCCATTTGTCCAACAGATGTTTGTTTGCACTTGGGCAGAAAGCGGATGAGGACTATCTTTTTTATAAGTGTTCTGGGCCTGAAGAAGCAGAGCAATTCATAAATAGGGCCATGCCCAAGCCTCTCAGATACTGTTTAGTATTTTGCTTATTATCATTTTTGTAATTTGTGCAAGGAATTCATGAATCCATTTTCCTGAGGACTCACATGTGCTTATAAATTGGGAAGGAACATCTGGAAAGCTGGCCAAGATAGTTATTTAGTTTTCTGAAATTCAGTCAGGGATAAGATGGAGGCTTGTCCTACACATTTTCTTTATTTCAGCAAGTGTCTTTAAGGCATAATATTAAACCCACTCCTGATTATTTCCACTACACCCTGGCAGAAGGGTTATAGCTTGGCATCCATACTGCAAAATCTCATAACTTCATTGCTGTTCCTTGTTCCATTGATTTCAACAGGGCTAGCCATCATGGTACAGTTATGCACATATATGAGTGTTTGCAGGATGGGGGACTGCCTTCTTATTATAAGTGCATATAGCACTCAGCACAGCTGGACTCTGATCACAGATGGAGGCTCTATCACTACTGCAATGCAAATTGATGATAATAATAGCTCTCTATGCCTCCATCACAGTCACCCTCCTTCACACTCGGTAATTAGATGTGTATTACTTTGTCTTTGGAAGGTTAAAGTACTAGAGCTCGGTCAGACCATGGGCAGAAGAACCAAGCTCAGCCTGCAGTTAAATCTGAAAATTGTAAGCAAGACCACCTCAACTGGTCTTAACTGTTACAACTGAATACATGGACAGGGCAATCTCTGAGACTGGTTGGTGACTTTCTTGTCTGTTTAAGGAATTACTCTGCATTCTTGCACTAGAGCAGTATGGGTCACAGACTGAAATTCCTCAAGTTCTCTCCATCATTCTCTCTGAGGGCCTCCTTTTGTGATGACTGAGTTGAATCTAGACACTTTTACTGGCAGCTCTTAGTTGCATGCTTCGGGGGAATTGGAAGTATGGTATCTTGGTGAAAGGTCTCATTGTGAATCCTTCCTTCCCTTTACAAGCTGATCAGAGCTGAGGTTCATGTTTATTAATCTTCAGAGCCAGATACAAAACACCCTTATGGACACATCTATCCTCGCAAAGTAACTAGCCAGGCAGGCAGATTATCTGCTTGAGAGAGACATGCATATACCAGGAAGCATAACAAGCTAATCACTGGGCTATATGCCATGTCTTTAGAATGCTGGGACAGTTTTCTATAAAAACAATCAAGGAGTCCTGTGGCACTTCTAAAGACTAACAAATTTATTTCTCAAATGAACTTTCATGGGAGAAAATCCCACTTCATCAGATGCTTTGAAGATGGGGGAACTTACAGAAAGGCAGGAAAAATGCAGGGAAGTGTAAGTCATAGGATCAGGTCATGCTTAACAGCAAATCAAAGCAAAAGAGCCATATCTAGTCCCCGACCAGGTAGTACTTACAGTCCCACCATCCTCATTAACAACAGGTCAATGTGTACTTTGGTTCTGCTCACAGTGGCTGCAAAATATACCCCTAAAACATGCAGCAAATCCAGCTCTAAGGTTCCTACCCAATACCGATGGGATTACTTTTGCAGAGGATTTTTGTTCTTTTCTTTTTTTTTTTTTTGCCTTTTCTTGCTGGAGTCAGGACAGAGTTTATCAGTAAACTGGAACATGTAATGAATGTTTGCCAATAGCAAACAACCTCTCCAACATAAACCATTCAACAAAACTGGGAGAGTAATCTTGTCAGGAAAAACCTCTGGGAAATTTAGCTGAAGAAGAACATACTCCATCATATTGTTTTTGATTCATTCCTCCAATTTTAAATTTGTCTTCCATTTAGGAGCAAGGTCTTCACTGATCTTTGGCAAGCTGAAAGTAAATTGTGTGGTAAAATCCTGTGGCTTCAGGAGCAGACTGGAAATTCTGCTGCAGTCACAGGATTTTTTTAAAAGATGATGTTTTCTCAATTATATATGAAGATGGATACTCAAACAGCCCAACATTCCATGCATTTTTTGATATTATACTCCATTTATTTTACTCTGCCCTTTGCAGTTTTCAGTGTTGCATGGATTTTTCTATTGATGACAAATAACTTCTCTGTAGATGTCAAGGGAAAAGCTAGAGATTTTGGCATCCCAAAAGGAATAAAAAGATAAACATGGATAAATATGTTATCTGGACACTGCTGCTAAAAAATTATCAACAGTGAAATAGTTAACTCATGATTCAGTTTGCATTAACATGTCATTTTTGTAAGTGGACTGTCTCATAAATTTCAGAGTGGTTGTTTCAGGCTCTCTACAGACTCAATAAGATATTACTGCATTAGTTAATCTGATCATTTGGAAGTTTTCCTCAACATGTGTAAGTGCTAGAGACCAGTTTTTTTATTGCAGAAAGTGACTGCCTTGTCTCTATTGGGGTTTTTAATCTCTGGCACAGTTGTTTTTGGTGCAGACCCCTAGTATAAATGTTCAGGTGTACACCATGACTTGTCAAGTGTAGCTTACTCTGGTTTCACTCAGTAGTACAATTCTGCAGCTAGAGTTGGTGTCTGCATGCTCCTGAAGTAAATGGTGCTCTACTTATAAGTAAAGCTTCCTGTGATCTATAAAAGTCTACACTTTTTTCATTATCTGTTAACATGTCCAAAACTCTAGCAAAGCCATTTAATTTTCCAGCAGATCATATCCCTCTTTTAGCCATCCTACTGTTATTCAATCACCACAGTCACTTTTTTTAAAGTGCCAGATGCTAATATTTTTGTACAAGATTGTGACATTAGGTAAAATACATCTGTTATCTTCAAATAGCCGGCATACAATTTTTCAATAACCCACTTGTCTGCAGTGCCTGTTTTCATATCCCTTTGTCTGACTCATAAAATGGGGCAGTTTAGTATACTGCAGAAAACATAATAAACTGAAACAAGCAAAGAAAGTAGTGAGGCATCATTTCTGGGAAAATTCTGTTGTAATGTTCTGTAACTGCACAAGTTACATTGATGCTTTTATCCTGGATAATGCAAGAAATTCACTGAGCTTGAATGCAGCAGGACCTATTAAGATCCTTATGCCAATTATTATGCAATAAAAGAAAACATGAAGGCAAAAATACTTTCTGCTTTAATGATTTCTAAGTGTATATTTAACTCCAGCTATAAACTGGCATAAAAAGTAGTCACAATAATTAAAATATACAATGTGCACAGTAATAAAATCACAAAAAATAATACAAGGTAGAATGAAGGAACTTGATTAAAGAGATCTGAGTTTTATCCCTGACTTTGGCCTTGGCTTTCTATGTGGGCATGAATACATCACATAGTTCTAGGTTATCTAATTTGAGAAATTTGGAAAACAATTTTCAAAAGTCCTGTGTGCTCACAACAGCCATTGATTTCTGTATACTTACTTGGTAGTTCCAAAATTAATCAACTGATAGGTTTTGTGTGTGCATACAAGAAGGGTTGCTGATACATTTGTGCAAAGCTTTTGCAGCACAACTGAAATGGTGCATATCTTGCATTTCAGCTTTGCAGTGAAAACCTGTGAAACTTGCAATCTTGCCTAATTTCATTGTGAAACCAGAAGCAGCTCAGCATTTTTGACCATTTTTCTTTGAGACTTTGTGTTCACACAGCCCTCTTATTTCGAAACAACAGAGGTTGTTTTGAAATAAGATTTAGGCTGTTCACACGACGCACGGATGTTTCGAAACAACGGGTCCCGTTGTTTCGAAACAAATTAAACCCCATGTGGGGATGAAACAACGTTGTTTCGAAATGATTGTTTCGAAACAATGCCGTGCGAACATGTTGTTTCAAAACAACAGTGACTTGTTTCGAAATAACTGTTGCCTGAACCTGCTATTTCACTTTGAGCTTCTTTCCTTAATTCGAATTAACAAACTGTTAATTTGAATTAAGTTATTTCGAAATAAGGTGTTATTTCGATACAAGTTGTTTCAAAACAACCATATCAAAATAACCCCCTGTGTGTGAACACAGCCTTTGAGTTTGTTGAACCCTAGGAACAAAGGCAAGCCTTAAGAAGAGCTAACTTAGTGGACTGATGTGGGAAAACATTCACACAGACATCCTGTATAGCAAAACTAGAACATTCATAGTGCCAACATAAGTAAAGCTGCTTGAGCAAACAGCTGGGTTAGGACCTATAACCTTTGGAACTAACAACATGAGCCACTACCACTTGAGCTGAAAGACCAACTACTAATTAGCAGTTGAATCAGCATCATTGACATCTGATGTAGGACAATCACTATGCAGAAACAGCTCTTCATTCCTTTCATCTGGGCTAAACTAACATCCATTGGGTTGTCAGACAATAAAGGGATAGATCTAGGTCCTATAAAAGTCAGTGGCAAAAGTGCATTGGAGTTCAATAGGACTATGGTCAGAATTAAATTTGTTAGCATCTCTAGTCAACAGACAAAGTGTTCCTATAAAAGAACTGTTGCTTTGTTTCTCTTTTACAATACCTTTTTTACTTCCATTGCCTGAAAGGCAGGTAGGTGTAGGTATTTTGTATGTGTAACTATTCTGTTTACTGCAACGATTGTAGAGTTCCCATAGACATTTTTCTTCCCTCCCCAACCTCTTTAGTCTACATTGCAGTTAATATGTTAGATAAGATCTGTAAATATTTAATAGGATCTCACTGAGCTCAATGCAACTTTGCACATTTCAAAGATCATGTTTAAAACAGGCAGATTTGCATTAGCTGTGTGGTACTAGGTTTATATGAATACAAATGTATATCTGGAAAAACTTTAAAATCTGCATGTATGACTGAGGTTCAGACTAATTTTGGCATAATAAGTACTGTTTAAATCATTACCATGATTTGACAATGTCTTGTGGCACTGTATGCTTCATATAGAATGGCACCTGTACAAAAATGCAATTTAGATTGTTTTGGAATCTGAAATGTTTTGAGCCAATAATTCATAAAATAGAATGCAGTACACTTCCTTTTCCTGTCTTGTAGAATAGCATAGAATTTCTTAATAATCAAGATTGTTTTGTTTTCTCTTGTTCTTCCACTGTGCAGGCTTGTTTCCTGATGTGTTTACACAGTGGGCTTTTTTGCTTATTTTTCTTTCTGAGCAATACCCAGGTCCCCAAGTAGACCCAGTGGTTTCAGTTTCGGTCTCAGTATTGGTTTAGGTGACAGAATCAGATCCTGGGTGTTTTGTCTAGTTTTGCGTCTATAGGTACGCTCCAGGAATGTTGCTTTTTGTAAAGCCTGGTATGTCAGTTGAGTCAGTGTGAGGTGAAGGAACTAGCTATAAGCACAGCTGTGCACTGGTTTTGTTCAGAATATCACCAGACTCTATCTCCCTGAGATTCAGTCTTACTATCCAGTCTTTATGTTCTGAGCCATTCTGGCTTCATAAATTACTCATGTGCTGTGAACAACTACAGTGGGCTTGCCAAACTCAACCAATCACTATCTTTACATCTAACTGGCATGCCACCATTTCATTAGCTGAATATGGCAGTCAGCACAGATGATGATGGATTACTTGACCCAACTGCTACACCCATATGATCAGGGATTTCCCTAATCCCCCCCCCCCACCCTCCTGAGTTCCCAACATCCCCCAGTTGTCTGCTAGTAATAGTTTTATACCAAATTACTTAGCACCCCCTAAACCTCCTCCTATGCCCCCACTAATTTCAAGGCCTGGGAAGAATACTGCATGTGATAGCACAGCTTTTCATCTACTAGTTTTAAATATGAGGCTTTAACTGCTCCCAGGTGAACCTGTTCTAAAGCCTAATAGATTTTAATTGCCTGTTCTTGTCTTGACTGTAGCGTGCGTGTGCGTGTGCGCTGGAGATCTGGGAAACTAACAGGTGTTGGGGACATACCCTAGAGGTCCCAGGAATATGAATAAAGGCTGTCTGACACTTCATGTGTCCCCACAAACTGAGCCTTTGGGTGGGAGGGATCCCTATCACTGGGTTGTAGGGACAACTGGGAAAACTGTTAGATCCCTTGTTTTCTTGTCGCATTCTGACCTCCATGAACTGTTATTCTGTACTTCATCCTCTGTTTACATTGTCTCTCTTAGGTGGTGGGCTCTTTGGGTCACAAAATTCCTGAGCCTATATTCATGGAAGTAACCTTACTCCTTGGGAGTATGATGTATCCCCTTTTTGTCACAAGCCTTTCCTCAATAACATGGGATGAGGACATCATCTGACTTGGCTAAATAAGTAAATAAATTAGAAATTAATAGCAGAGGCTGACTCGCAGACTAAGAAGCAGACATACTTTGAGCCAGATTACATGGTGTAGCAGCTACTCACGTGAATTTCAGCGGCATTACTTGTATGTAAGAGCTGGGTTACCAGTGGGAGTAGATGATTCAGAACCTGGCATTTAGTGAGACTGGATGAAACACAAATGGAAAAAGAGTCCCTGCTGGGGGGGGGGGGGGGGGAACTTATAGTCTATAAGACAGAGATAAAGCAAAACATTCAAAGGGGGTATTGATTTACTGATGATCCACAGAGGCAACTGTTACAGGTTGTGGCTGCCTGCCTTCTCCATGACTTATGCTACTGTAGGCATATCAGGCCAATTAAGTCCCTCCACTGACTCATGGCCCCTGTCTGATGCCAGCTTAAGGCTTTTGAACCAACTTTCAAAGCAACGGAGATCAGGCTTCCATGACAGTAAAGACTGATATCGAATATATGAACTGCTGAGGCATCTGTGCTCCTGTAACAATGCAGATGGCAAAGCCCAGGATGAAGCATGTGAGAGCTGTGGACAAAGCATTCTCTGTTCATTTTCTAGTTAGATCTTGGCCAGATCCATTGAACTTCCAGTTAAGAGATCAGGCTAATTGAGAATCTGAGCATACTTTGGAGATGCTGTAAAGCCTTCCTCTTTAAAAAGGACTTTCCACAATAAGAATGATACAACATGGACCCCCTGATATCTCATCAGAGCTACCAACAATGACAGCTGTTACAGGACACGAGCTACAAACTATGTCAGGTCCTAAGGTTTGAAGGGCTTGGTAGAGACCAGGAGACAAACGGCAATATGAAATAGCTTGGTTTATTAGTATGCAAAAACTAAGTAAATGAGGAGATATGCTTACATCCCTTCAGCAGATGGGAACCCCAATAGGACAACTGTGGGCTGGAAGGTTAGAAAGCAAAGACTTGTGGCAGAATACATGGAGAGAGAATTTTTTTTTTTTACACACAAAAAATTAGCACACCAAATGCTTCTTGAAGCCTCCAAAAGGAAGTTGCTACAGAGACTCCATGAAGTCCACTAGGATCTTCACCATTGCTCCTGATTTTACATGGGAAGTACCCAATGAAAGTTACATACCTAAATATCTTTAAAAATCTTGGCCTTAGATACCATGATGATTGGTATCTAAGAAAGAGGAAGATGTTTACTGTCATGTACTCTATCTCATGTAAAATTGGGGTGAAGAAGGCATTTGACTGCTGTGAGTCAGTGTTTCTGAGGCTTCTGAAGGCCTTGATTGTGGAGAAGGTGCAAAGGGAAGGAGGGGATTGTTTTATGAATTGGAGGCAAACAGATAAGATTGTGAAAAGGAAATGGGAGAGTTCAGTAATTCAGGCAGGTAGGCTGACATCAACTACTACAGGAGAAGCCCAAGAAAGAAAGCAACAGAATGCCGCTAGTCATCACCTACAACCCCCAAGTCAGACCACTACAGCACATCATCAGGGATCTATAGCCTATTCCACAAGAAAATCCCTCTCTCTCTCACTCTTGGGAGGCAGACCTCTCCTTGCTTACAGACAGCCCCACAACCTTAAGCAGATATTTACCAGCAGCTATAGACCTAATAACAGAACCATTAAAGCAGGTCCATATCCCTGCAACAAACCATGCTGCCAACTCTGCCCATATATCTGCACAAAAGACACTATTACAGGATTTAATAAAACCAGCTACTCCACCAAAGGCTTATTCACCTGCTCATCCCCCAGTCTGACTTACACCGTTATGTGCCAGACGAGCCCCTCTGCCTTATATATTGGGCAAATAGGACAGTCTCAGCTCAAAAGAATACATGGACACCAAACTGACATCAGAAATCACAACATTCAAAACCAATAGCTAAGCACTTCACTCTTCCTGATCACTCTGTTGATGATTTGTTAATAGCTGTGCTCAAGCAATTGAATAAAACATCAGTGCTTCAAAGTGAAATAGCAGAAATAGAATTCACTTGCAAATTTGATTCTCTTTAGGACTAAATGGGACATTTGATTTTTTTTCCTACTACAACATGTTATTTGACCTTATCTTCCTCTATATGTTGTTCTCCAGTGTTTGAATCTTAACAACTGCTTTGATTTGCTGTTAGTGTGATCAGATCTTATAACTTACACTTTCCTGCATTTATTTTTCTCCCTTTCTGTAAGTTTTCCCATTTTCAGAATGTCTGACAATGTGGGATTTTCTCCCATAAAAGTTCATGCAATGAATATATTTTGTTAGTCTTTAACTGCCACAGGACTCATTGCTTGTTTTTCAGTAATGCAGGCATCACTGATGGGGTCATGGCTAAAAGCAGATGGGAGTTCTTTTCTCTTGGTGGTTGGAGGAGGCTGTATTCTTCCCAGTTGCCTCTTAACTCCTTGTCTGTAGTGATGAAAACTTGACCTCCTTTTTCAATGCTCTTTAACTGTCATGAGGCAAGAGTAACATGATAAAGAATAAAAGTTTAAACATAGGGCAGAGGTGAAGATAAGGAATTTAAACTTGTTACAGTAATGGTTTGGGGGGAGCAGAGAAGGGATGAAACACTGATTGAGGAGGAAGCTGTTTGTAAAATGCTATGTGCATTCACAAAAGGATACAAATGACTACTACCCCTGTCTTATTAGAGTGACAGTCATGTTCACTGCTCCTCCATTTCCATGTCAGGGCCAGTGAATTTCCCACTTAGCAACTTTAAGACTGCAAAGGCACAAATAATACAAATGGCCTTAAGTCTTCCCTTCAGGAGCAAGCAAAATAGTGCATAAAATCTCATTTCTCAACCATAGTTAGCATGCAACAAATTATCCCACGCATGAGCTGCAAATATACTGCACACTATCAAAGGCTTTTAATAGTTTTGTCACTTAGCTATTTCAGAATGTTTTTAGATCTCTGCAATATGTTCAGCTGTGAATGTGGCATGCATCCAGTTGTTAACAATAGACTTCAGGATATGATTCATCATAGGAAGAAAAATCAAAAGAATAATGTTTAGTCACATAGGCTTGAATGTATTAGTGAATAAATGAAAATGACTCTATGATGGTGCATATGAACCCTGCACCAGCATGGAAGGGGTTAAGGGGGCTGCTCTTGGCTAGAGTGGCCCCCACCTACCTGCACCTGTAAAGCATATCTCTACTGGAGAAGGAGTTAAAAGGTGGCAAGTCTCAGGGGAGGCCATGATAAACTTGAGATTCCAGGTAGTGGTCTGCCAGCCAAATGAGTCTCCATCCTTGCAGAAAGGAGAACATGGGAAATTCCTAGGCTAAGAGGGGCAGAAGAGACTAAGACCTGGTGAATTCTGAGCAAGGACTGTGATACTTTCAAGGGGCCCTCTGAAATGAGAGGTCAATATCCTGACTGAAACTGCCTATAGCTTTTCCTGCTTTTCCTTTGTGTTTTTATTTAACTCAATTTGCTAACTGCATGATTTTTTTTTCCTCATCTGGACCCCTGTGAGAGGAAGAAACAGACACAAGTTCTCCACCAGAGGGTAAGGCACTGGCTTCATGGGATTGATGTAGCCTTGAGCTCAGGAGAGGCAACTGGATGTGTCCTTGTGCTCCCAAGGTAGCTCCTTAAAGGGGTGGAGGTATTTCCCAGGACAGAGTTGCAACACAGCCTGTATTTCAAATGACTTGAGACTCAGTTTATTAGCACTTACTCATGCAGAAGGTTCACTAACATCAATGAGAATTTTACCCAAGTAAACAGTATTTTCAAGTTCACCAAGCAAAAATAAATTTAAAATTCATATACATAATAGCTTGCAATGACATTTAGTAAAAAAAAAAAATTTCAATTGGTGTGATGCATGTAATACCTGCTCCCCAAAATAACCCAACCCCAAAACTTTTCTGTGATTTTTGGCTGGAGAGCCCTGCTGTCAGTAGAATAGACATAGGACTGGGAGTTCATGTAAAATTGATACACTTGTGTTTAGTTACCCACATGGCTGTTGTGAGGCTTATTTAAGTAATCTTTTAAAGTGTTGCATAAACACACACTTAAGATCTGCATGAAGCAGAGGTTGAATTAGAAGCTAGGAGTTCTTGGTTCACAGTCTAAGCTAAGCTATGGGCTAGGCTGCTATACATATGAAATGGTCTATGCCAGTGGTTCACAATCTTTGTAAGGCTGGGGATCTGTTTTTGATTTGAAGAAATTTTGCAGCCCACCTGGTTACAGTGGGGTGCCTTTGTGCCACCACAGGCAGAATCTGGCCCACTCTACTCTGGTGGCACTGCTGGGACTGGCCGGCAAGCGGAGCCACTGCAGCTGTGGTTCCTTCCCGTGCTGGGGAGTGAGGCCACCGCAGCCATGGCCCCTTTGCCTGCCCCTGCTGGGGAGCAAGACTGGTGCAGCCAGCCAGCCCCTGCTGGGGAACAAAGCTGAGCCACCAGGCGGTGAGTTGAGTAGCAGCACCGCCGCAATGGCCCCCAGCCAGCCTGTCCAGGGGAGTGGAGCCGAACCGACTGTGGCACCACCCTCTCTCCCCCCACTGGGATCCAGCCTTGGTGGGGAGCATTGAGACCACAGCTGGGTTCCAGCCCTGGCAGGGAGCAGTGCCCTGGACCCCCTGAAACATTTGTGGACCCCCAGGGATCTACACACCCCAGGTTGGGAACCACTGGTCTAGGCTACTAAGTGCCTAAATCCCTACATCAGTTAGATATTTCAATGCTGAGCAATGAAGTACCTAAATACTGTTACAAATCTGGTCCTTGTGCTCTCTGGGTCAAAGTTCTAAAGGCATTTGGGTGCCTAACGTTTTAGATAGAAGCACCTATGTGCTTAGCTCCCTATGTCTTTTTGAAAATACCTCTAGGTATCTACATATTTACACAGTTAAATACCTGGTCCTCTGTGCCTCCACTTCTCATCTGAGAAATGGAGAGACGTTTCTTTACCTCATCTGAGAGTTGGGAGGATAAATATGTTAATGATTATGTGATACATATTAAAGAATTCAGTAATCAGGGCCATATAAGTACCTAAGGCTATGTCTACCCTAGATGGCTTAATTAAGTCAACTTAACAAGGTCAACTTAAAGTCAACCTTGTTAAGTAAACCTAGAGAGGCCATATTCAAAATGCTTGTAGACTGCCCACATCCACACTGGCAGGGGCGAGGTTGCCCTAGGAGTGGTGCATTGTGGGTAGCTGGCCTACAGTGCACCAGAGAAGTGCCCCCCGGCCACCGGCTGCTCCTACAAAATGGGAAGTGGCCACAGCACACTGCCCATGTTTGGCAAGATGGAGGTCATGGACCTCAAAGTGCTGCAGCAATCTGCCAGTGGGGTGCTCGATATCAGCTATGTTTTGACTAGACTTTTCCAGCTGTGGAGCAGGTGCTGCAGGGCATCTGCCAACATGGGGCAGACCTCAGCAGGCCATCTCCGCTGCTGAACCTGGCAGCTGGCATGTTCATGGTGCCCTCTGTGCCCCAGTGTGTCTGGGCATGGGAAACCAGCACTGATTGGTGGGATCAGATCATCCTCACCACCTGGGACGGTCACCAGTGGCTGCAGAACTCCAAGATGAGGAAGAGCACCTTTCTCAAGCTTTCTCATTGAGCTCACCCCAGTTCTGCAGTGCAGACCCGGCTCTGACCCACTCTGCCCATGGACAAGTGAGTGGCCATTGCCCTCTAGAAGCTGGCAACCCCAGACTCCTACCTCTCCATTGCCCACCAGTTTGGGATTTGCAAATCCACTGTGGGGGCTGTTGTGAGGCAAGTCTGCAGGGACATCTACAGGGTCCTGCTCAGCCACATCATCCCAGGCAACCTGCAGGACATCCTGGACAGCTTTTGCTGAATTTGGGGTCCTCAACTGTGGGGGCATTATGGATGGCACCCATGTCCCCATCCAAACCCTGGACCACCAGGCTGCAGCCTACAGCAACCAGAAGGGCTACCGCTCCATGGTCCTGGAAGCCCTTGTGGAACACCAAGGGTTCTTCATCAACATCTATGTGGGCTGGCCAAGGAAGGTGAATGATACCTGCATCCTGTGGAACTCTGGCCTCTACCAGTGCATGCAGGCAGGCACCTTCTTCCCTGAGCACATCACCACCCTTTGCGACGTGTAGATAGCTGTCATCATCCTGGGGGATGCTGCCTACCCGTTGCTGCTGTGGCTGATGAAGCTGTACATGGCCAATGTGGATGACAGTAGGGCCCTCTACAACCAGAAGCTCAACAACTGCCACACAGTAGTCGAGCATGCCTTCGGCCATCTGAAGGAATGCTGGAGGGCCATCCTGACACACCTGCAACTTGGTAAGACCATCATCCCAGAGGTCGTCAGTGCATACTGTGTGATGCACAACCTCTGTGATCTGCAGGAGGAACAGGTCCCCTGCATCTGGGAGACTGAGGCCAAACAGATCACTACAGAGTTCGAACAGCCCAACAACACCCTGCCATGGATGCAGCAGGCCCAGCAGTGAGCAGTGCTGATCAGGGATGCGCTGAAGGCCCAGTTGCCCCTAGCGCTATCGCCACCCCCACCCACCCATCTCCCCCCATCCCCAACACAATAAAATGATGCAGTAGACACAGAATAATGGTGTGCATGGTTTTATTTACAGGGGATCATGGGGCTGAGAAGGTGGGGGCCACGGCCTGCTCAACCCTCCAAAGGGAATCCTCCTACACCCTCCAGGCCATCAGGTCTGAGTCAGCCTGCTCTGCCAACTGGAAGTGGTCCTTGAGGATCTTGTCTTGTGACTAACATCCCCTCCTCCTCTTTGTGAGGGCTGGGTGCACCCCAGGAGTGTTCTGTATCATGGAAACAGGGTATGCAGGAGAGAAGCAAAGAACAAGAGTTCCTGCCATGAGGTAGTACGAGGTGCAGCCTGGCAGCAGCTGCTGTCCCATGACCATCCCCCTGATTCCTCATCCTTGTTCTGTGGGGTAGGCAGGGGCATCGCTGCCCCAGAGAATGAGCCGAGGCCATGCCCCCTACCTGCAGGCCATGCCCCCAGCTGGGGACAGGGCAGGGAACAGCAGCCCTGGCCATGGGGTCGCCCAGCCTTTGAAGGGGCCAGAAGCAGCTGCAGCTGGCGCAGGCGGCTGGGCCTTGGATCCCTGGCCAGGGACAGGGCCAGGAGTGGCAACTGCAGCTGCGGGCAGCTGGGCCCCAGATCTCTGGCCTGATCTGGCCAGACACCAGGAGAAGCGGGGCCCCACCAGGACCTGGGGCACTGGTGCCAGCGTTCAGGGCACAGGCCCTGTGTGCCAGGCACGAGCAATGCCCCTGGGGATAGGGATCCTTTAGTATATGTCACTGTGGTGAGCCTCAGGAAGCCATGCACCATCGGTCTCCCCTCAGGCCATGTGCCAACAGTGTCAGGTGCATGCTATCTGGCCTTGGTGCTCCCAGCTACATGACTCCCATCCCATCTCCAGCCATGCCACTGCCCCACTCAGCTCTGGGTCCCCCCACCACATAGCCCCCTACTCCTTTTCCCCGTGGGAGGGCCTCTGCAAACCACCCTCACCAGGACCCTGCCTGTATGTGGGCCCTATCCCCCCACAGTTCCTTTTCCACCTGCCTGCACCACCATGCATGCAGGGAAGAAGCAGTCACCTACAGGTGAAGTAGGGGTGTGGCATGATGTCCTCTCACCTGGGTTGTCCTGGGTAGGGGGAGCCTCCTCCTGTGTCCCCAGGTCCAGTGTTGGGGCAAGTAACAGCTCACGCATGGAGGTCTCCACAGCCAGTGAGGTGCACCCCTGGCCTAGCACTGCCTTCTTGTCCACCGAGCCCTCCTCCTGGTCATTGTTGGGGAGAGGGGGCTTGGTGCATTTGAAGGTGTGGACCAGCAGGCTGTTGTCCTCCCATCCCAGGAAGGCATGTAGCTTCCTGTCATAAGGGCAGCTGTTGGTGGCTGCCCCCAAGTGATGCATGGCCTTCTTGGCCTTTTGGTACCACTGCTGTAGGTCCTTGATTTTGACCCAGACCTGCTAGGTGTCCTGGTTGTGCCCCTTGCCTGCCAGGCCCTGGGCTATGGCGCAGTACACCTCCTGGTTGTGGTGGCTGCCTAGCAGCTGGTAACGTACAGCACTGTCCCCCCCATATGGCCAAGAGATCCAAAATCTCTGGTGGATCCATGCTGGGGCCACTTCTGGTGCTGGCTGCCTCTGTCCATGCTCGCAGGATGGCAGGCCTGGCCAGCTCTGTGGACAGAGGTGGTCTTTGGCTATTGGGGGTCTTAGGTGAAGGACTATAGTGAGGGGCCTCCCTTGTGTGCTTCCATCTCCTCCACCACTAGTGCCAGCCTCAGCTTTCCACTGTCGAACCTGGCCCCAGGGGCCAGTTCCTCCTGGTGCTGACTGGGGCAGATGCAGCTTTTGGGATGGGTGAAGTAGGCAATGGGGTCCCTTTCTGCTCGGGGCCCTAGGCGTGTGCCTGCTTCACCTATCTCAAATGCCGTCTCTGTCTGTGGAGCAGGATGGCCAAGGCAGGCTCTTCATGGTAGCCGAGGGAGTAGTGTGGGAGATGGCCTGGAGGCCAATTAAGTTGACTTAAGACAAAACCGCAGCTACGCTGGCTTAAGTTGATTTAATAAAGTCAATTTAATGATTAAGTTGACTTTATGGGTAGGAGTTATTAAGTTGACTTAAGTAAACACTTAAGAATAAGAATAGCTTTAAACCAGCTGTAGTCCCAAAGTTATTCTTCAAACACCACCTCATATAAGTAGTCTGTAGACCAATAGGAAGTATCTAACTGACACAAGAAAGGATTTGTTGCAGTGGCCCCAATACCACTTGGAATGGTGAAATGACTTTCTTGTATCAGCAATCAAACTTAGACATAAATTAACTGATGCAACAAGGTAACATTTGAGTTATTTCTCAAAGACTTCATCAATATTTTAATAAGAGAAGATAGGTATTACATTACTTTATCATTTGGTTTGACAAGTCTTTGAACTAGATTACATGGGGGATTAGCAGCCAAAAGTTACAAGTGAGGAAGGCTATTAGACAATTTATCTTTCAGCTGAATTGCTGTTATATTATTAAAACTTGACACATGCAGCCATGCATACTAATGGAGAAGAATTTCTCAGCTGCAGTGTAATTGCTGTTGTCAGTTTAGTTTGGAGTACAAGGTGCTACTGCTTTAAAGTGAGTTCACTGATGGAAGAGCCTAGATGTTGACAACTAACCAATGATGTGCTGCTGATATTGTAACAAGAAAATTTACCTCCTTAGCATAAGAAAAATGCTGTCTCCTGGGGCGTGCGTGCTTTCAAAGCGAGGGGTCAGAAATATAACAAACCATGCAGAGTAAAATAGAGCATCGGATTCTACTGATGGCCAAAACCAAAGCAAAGTTTTTGACATAGAAGTCTTGGGTTTTGTGTGTTTTAAAGAAAATGTTTTGGGCTTTTGACATTTTGAGATGTTTACAGGTGGGTAGGTGGATGTGAGGGTGACTCATACATTGAATTGCAACATTTAAATTCTGGGCTTCACAGGAGATAAAGGAACAGCGGGGGACCCTATTTGACTAAGAACTGTGACTTGCAACAGGAGTGGAAAAATGGGCATTAGAGAGATTGTTATTTCTCTGGGGTTTGAATGAAAACAAGCAATGGAATTTGGCTCTGAGCCTGCGTTCATGAGGTGTGGGGGGACTGCTGCAACCACATGGAACCTCTGTTGTGTAACCCCTCCTGCCTACAGACCCAGCACGAAGGTGTTCAACATAGGGGACTTCTGCCTTGTGGCCTTTGCAAAGGTTTGGGAAACTAGGCCTGAGATTCATCTGTGTGCTTTGCATTGTGTGTTAGTGTGTGTTAACTCAGACTGATCACCAGGAACAACATTTTATGCTGAAAGAAACACAACAGCATTACAGTCCATCAGTGTCCTCCCTGCTTGTGCAGACACTCTCTGCAGGGGAGGACAGGACTGCTTCCTGGGA
Source organism: Podocnemis expansa (assembly GCA_007922195.1). Classification (NCBI taxonomy): domain Eukaryota; kingdom Metazoa; phylum Chordata; order Testudines; family Podocnemididae; genus Podocnemis; species Podocnemis expansa. Next base: position 33,238,645 of record ML681990.1, on the reverse strand, counting down.
AGAGCCAGGAAGTTGCTCCCAGGATGCCACAGTTTGTAGTCTACAACTTGTAGTTCTCACTGCTGATGTTGAAGCACTCTGTACTTTGGGCTACAATTGCATAACCCTGTGCCAGGGCACTGTCTGTTCCAGGACTGGGGCTTTAGTAAGGAGCGTCTGTCGTGAGCTGCTACTCCCTGCTGCCTTGGCAGAGTTTGAAAATGGGATGAAAATGCAGCACAGGCTCTCTCCTCTCAGCGCCTTCTTGCACGGCTGTAGCTGTGGGGCTGACTGGCCTTTTTAAGCGTTCTAAGTGGCAGTATATTAGTTAAAAAGTTTGGACATGTGTGCACTTTAGGACTTACACTGGGCCTTTGTCTGACTTGGTATGATGCCTAGCACTGGACGCTTCTGTAATATAATTAAATAACAACACTGTAAACATCTTTATTGCAAAATAAAGAATATTAAAATACTGACCTTTAATCATGGTGCTATAAAATTATGAACTTTTGCCCCTCTCTCTCTTTCACTCTTACATTAGTGAGATATTTTGGTACAATTTCCCGGGAGGGGTTACCAGTCCTAATCATAATGATGGAAGAAGGTGACACTGCTTTGCAAATAAGCAAGTTAAATATACATGCTGGAAGTGTTTACATGTGAAACACATTAATAGCAGTGTGTTCTGGTTGTAGAATTTGAAGACAATAAAGAACTGCCAGCATCGAGCAGCTTTATGATTCTGCAGACTTCAATGGCAAAATGGTCATGGACTTCAGTGGAGCCAGATTTCAAACATTGTAGGTAAGATTTCAGGGTATGCTTCCCTGGCAACATTATTTTAACCTGCTTATCACCTGAGCACTTGGTGTCTTCAGAACAGGGCCCTCCCGGGGGCGGGGGTGCACGAGGCCATGGGCAAATCACGCTCTGCGGGGCCCCCACTAAGCCCTCCCCAGCAGTGGGGGGTGAGGCCAGCCAGCTCAGGGGAGGAGGAGGCCCCTGCACCAGCTGTCCCATGCCAGGGACCCGGAAAGCTGGCAAAAAGCAGCAGGCCAATTCAGTGCTGCCAGTCCGCGCCCCCCCCCCACCTGTGCTGGAGCAGCGGGGAGGGAGCAGGAGGCAGCACAGCTGGGGGACAGCGGTACAGGCCCCGCACTGCCTCCTGCCCCCTCCCCACTGCTCTGGCAGAGGCGGGGCTGGGGGGGGGGCGGACTGGCAGCGCTGAATTGGCCTGCTGCTTTTTGCCAGCTTGCCCAGTCCCTGGCATGGGTGGTGCAGACCCTGCGGGACCCGGGACGGTCACCCCCTGTTGCCCCCCCAGGGATAGCTTTGCTTCAGAAGTATTTTTAATGGGTCCCTGGGGGGGGGGAGAAAGGAACGGATAATATAATAGCACTGAACTGAATGAAACTAGTAAAACATTCTTCATGTTGAATTGACCCATGACGTATTCTGGGGGGGCATTGCACAATATCCCCACCTCCAAGTTTTGAATTTCTGTGAAATTTTGGGGCCTGAACAGTTTTTCAATGAGGTATGTAAAAATGTGGAAAATCCCTTTCATATAATTAACTTAGGATACGTCTACACTAGAGGCTTAAAACAATTTAACGTTGCTTAAGTTGACTTAAGCAACTCCACAGCTACATTTGGAGTTTATTAAATTTATTCTTATTCTTATAAATGTGCACAAAAGGATATTTCCTTTTCACAGAGGCTTTAGCTATTTCAAAATATGGTTTAATTAAATCTGGGTTCAATTCAGGGCACTTCGCATGTCTGGGTGCTGCACAGCCACAGACCCTGGAAGCCCAGACGGTCAATCAACAGTATGGGCAAGTCACTTAGATACAAGGTCATTGGTTCCCAATCTTTTTCACTGAAGGGTCACAAATAGTCTTACAATCCTGAAGGGCCACCAGTCTATCAACTCATAAAAATGTATTAAAGACTACATTAAACACATACTGATTTGTAAACATTTTGATGCTACTCTGTTCATTTTTACATTCACTGTTTTACACCTACAGGTTATTCACAATATGTCCCATGCTCACAAAGCATGAGTGTAGATGAGTGACTGTCAGGGCCATAACTATGGTGGGGGGCAACAGGGCACAGCCCCGGGTGGCCCCAAGCAGCTCAAGAGAGCCCCACGCTATTAAAGGGGCGCCTTTGCGGTGCCAGCTCTGAGCGCCGCTAATGGGAAGGAGCACATTCTGATTGGAACGCGCCCTGGGTGGCAAAACACCACGTTACGGCTCCGGTGGCTGTCACTGCCCACTGATGCACATGACCTGGCAGCTAAGTTATAGTGCGTGACCTGCTAATGCCTGCCCCTCCTCAAGCACGGTGGGTTCTCACGGCTCCGTCAATAGCTCCCCCCCCCCCCCGTGCAGCCAGATGAAAGGAGCTCATTGCAGAGGCAGCACATGCTGCTGGCTGCAACAAGAAAGCCGTATGTGTCTTGTAGCCTTACACGCTCCACCTGAGTCCCCAAGCAGTGGCTCCTATCTGTCAGGGGAATGAGATATTAATTCTCCCCTACCTCTGGCTCCAGCAGAGGCCTCAGGACCTAGGGAAACAGGCAGAGCACTTTGCTGTCTTCTGGAAACAGGGAAATGGAGCACTGATCTGCCTCCTCTCTGGCTGCAGAAGGAGCCCCAACATTTAGGTACTTAGGCAGAGTGCTTTGTCATGCTCCCTGCTATGGCGGAGAGGAGGGGAGTGCTATCATCCCATTTTTTGGACTGCAGCAAGTAGCCTATATCAGTCTTGTATTCCTGCTGCAACACACTGGCTATGTCCACACAAACATGCTTATTTTGATTTAAGTTAAATCAAAATAAGTTAATTCGAAATAAAATCCTTAATTTGAATTAACTTAAATCGAAATAAGCAAAAAGCACAAATTGAAATAGCAAGTCCAGACACAAGACTTGCCATTTCGAATCAGGAAAGGAGCACCATAGGAGGTGTGGCAATATGACCCCCTCACTGAGCCATGCCCCCACCCAATATATACAAAAAGGAAGGCACCCTGGGAAGGAGCAGGGCAAAAGTGTTATTTCAAAATAATGGTTATTTCGAAATAACATGTCCAAATGGTGTTGTTTTGAAATAAGCAATTCGAAATAACAGACAATTCGAATTAAAGTAGGTTTAAGCTATTTCGAACTAACGTCTCTTGTTTTGAAATGATGGAGCTCATCATTTCGAAACCAGAAAACGTCATGTGGACCTAATCTTTCTTAAATCGAAATAACCAGTGTTATTTCAATTTAAAAGATACGTGTGGACATACCCGCTGTCTCTGGCAGTTTCCTTCTGCAGCCAGGGGATGGGAGATCAATGCTTCCCTCCCTCTGGCTCCCGCAGGGACTCCCATTGCCTAGGGACCCTGGAAGAACCCTTTACCAGCACCAGAACTAGGTATTTTGTCACCCAGGGTGCGCCGTAGCAAGCAGCACTGTCAAACGGAGGCACTTGATATGGCACATGGGGGAGAGCCCAGGTCACCCCGCCCTAGTTAGGGCCCTGGTCTTTACTGTGTTCTCTGCTGCAGCCAGGAGGAGGGGTGTGCTGATCTTTTGTCCCTGTGGCTGCAGCAAGGAATCTGCACTGGTCTTGTAGCCCTGCGACAACATGCTCTGTTGGAGTCCTTAGCCAGCAGGAAGGGAGCGGTGGGTCACTCTGAAAGACCCTACGGGCCAAAGGTTGGGAACCACAGCATAAGGCTATGAGAAAGCACTGCTCTCTGTCAAAAAAGCCTTCCAGATGACAACCTTGTTCAAACTGACAGGCTGTTCAAATTGATGTTGCTATGAAATGTTTCAGCATATTTTGTCCAAAATGTTCTGACCAGCTCTATTTTATGTGCCCATTTCATGTTTGGCCCCTTTGATGAGGTTACCAACCAAAGTAAATTTAATGGCACTTATGAGGATGGTTATTATGGTGTAATAATATACTGGTATAAAGGCTTGCCCTGTAGACACTGAACTCAGATTATCAATTTATTTCTCATAAACCACCATATGATAGCAGGTGATAATGCCGTAAATATAACTTTTCAAAAATAGCCTCAGTTCCAGCTTTAGCCACCCAGAGATGTTTACACATGTACTAGGGTCTATCAGCACATTTACTTTCTTCTAGAGCTATGTACTGAGAACTGTGCAATGTGCATCCACAACAGAAACTGTGCTACAATTCTTCACTCACCCTTCTAAAAATATAACCTGTATTTAAGTAAACTGGGCAACTGTGATTGAGGGGCATGGAGTGTGTTTTTTTATCAGGAAACACTATAACTTCAGTCACATTTTTAGAGAACTAAATGCTTTTTCAGAATGTGCCAAAAATACATTTCTTGAATAAAGTGAGGAACAAAGAGAACAGCATAATTGCTGAAGGAGTCAAAGAGCAAAAAATAACTGACTAGAAATGTTCTCCTGAAGACAGACAAGAAGCCTGAGGTGTGAAGATCCACAGTAGGCAATGCAGTTGTCAGAATACAAGCTCCCACACAGTACTTAGTCCTCGCAAGACTATTGTATTTCAAAACCCGGTGCAGAGTTTCCATCTGTACCTAGGCAACGGTCTGTGAATTGTGGGCCAGATCCTTGGCAGGTATAACACAGCAAAGCACCATTGACTCTGTTGCAATGATGATTTATACCAGCTGAGGATCTGGCTTCTATTCTTAATCACACATCTAGAAGTCAATTCATTGTCAAATGCTTTCAATGTTGCATTACTTTTTTTATAGATAATAGCAGTTCTTTCTGTGACTGAACAGAAAATATTCTGAAAGAACAGTCATTCATTTATCAGACTAATTCACAATCTAGTTATCTGTCTCATGCATGCAATCATACAACTTCAAGCTATGATTTCATCCAATGTTAAAAGCTAGGTATGGCTCATCCAGGTCAGTACTTGGATGGGAGGCTTCCAAGGATAGCCCAGGTCCTGCAGGAAATGGTGGTGGTGACTCATGAATGGCATCATCTTCTCTGAATCAAGACCAAAGAAATGCCTTAGTACAGTGTTAGGGGATAATGTATTGTTCTTTGATTAAGGCAAAAAGATGAAGTCCTGATGACTAAGTGGTCTATAAAAAAAAACCAAAGACACTTTTTAGAAAGAAGATTGTTCACCAAGTAATCTAATCAGATGCTAAGTTAGAAATTTACATCATATATATGCAGAAACACAGAATTTCAGCTAGAAAAGTTTGGGTTTTTTTCTTTTCTTTTTCTAGAAAGCATTACTGATACAAGATGGATGCTTTGTTCCACCTCAGAAGTGATTGCCTTTGAGTGATGATGACTGAATAGCAATTTATAAAGCATTTGGGGAGCATTTTGGCTTCCAAAGTCCATTATTCATTATAGCCATATGCTTCTGTGTTTACAACCCCATGTCCATTTTAGGCATGTTGCAGTTTGGTGTATGCTGTAAGGACCTCTGCTGCTCTGGTGACTAGCTTCTTCCTGTCTGGAGCCAGGAGAAGAGCACCCATGCCTTATCCTGCTAGATCTTATGATACAGAATACTTTGGTTTGGATTCCAAGAGGGTATTTCCTTTCATACCAGCCCCAGAGGGTCAGCATGGACCTTTGTTTCTCCATCTCCAATGTGTTCTTCTAAGGATCCGCACAAGGTCCTGTCCTCAGCCCCCTGTGATTCAACATCTTCTGGATATATACAACTTTTGAGAGAGCTGGTGAGACAATGCAGGCTGAAGTGTCACTGTTACACATCTGATGCACCCCCGTATCTTTTTACATCAAACCTAAACTGCACCATCCTTCTTTCACTTAGCCAAAATCAGAACCTGAGTGACCAGCAACCAATAAACCCAAACCCAGGCAAGAATGAGGAGATGCTAATAGGAAAAGGTAAGTGCTTCAAAGAATAGTCCCCTGCTCCAAAATCCTCCTCAGTCAATGACATTTGCCCCCAGATTGTCAAGTCAGTTCACCATCTTGAGTTCCTTTCGAACACCTTTGGTGCCCAAGTAACCGTCACAGCAAAAACTGCCTATTCCATCTTGTTACAAATGTTATTTGACTACAGAATAATGTGGGGCATGTCATCAGGTCACTGAGTTTTCTCTAGGCAATCATTACGATGAGATGTCATTCAAAATGTGCAACAAAGCATGGATTACAATAATTACCAACAGATTTAAAATACTTCTGTTTAATCAATGGAGGGCAATTTAAAATGGGGGATTTCTCATCAATATATCTATATATGGATGACAATATGAACAACTCCATTTTATGGTATTTTGTTTGTGGTGTTGCCTGTATATAAATAGCCACATATGAGATAAACCACATTTTTTATCTAGATACCCATGTTGGTAAGTTTCTGATAGTTATTTTTTGACAGGGGGAGGCAGTTGTGCGTGTATGTACACATGTATACAGGACTAGGGTTCTTTTTCCATCTGATGTTGAGAAGGATGTTCTCTTTGACTGAAGTGGAAAAATTAAAGTCATTGTTGCAAAAGCCAGAAAATTCTAGAAAAAATATTTTACAATAGAACTGGCTTCTTAAAGAATGGGTTGGTTTTCTTGTTGTGTTCATTTCTTCCTTAGTTTGCTTGGCCAGGGGTCCAGAACGTGGTTGGATTAACTGGCCCAGGAACTGTGGGCTGCTTGCGCTGTGGGTCCTGACCCCTCCCCCCCATGAGGCCCCACCCCCCAGCAAAATGGTCTGTAGGCAGGCCATCAGTGGGGCTGGGGACCTTGGGGCCACAGGGTGCTCCTGCTCTGGCCAGTCTGTCCATGGAGGGGTGGGGCTGACTGGCATGTGGCATAGCCCCTGGTGCAGCCCCCCCAAGGCCACAGGCCCTGGAAATCTATATCAGGGCAGAGGCTGCACTGGTGGTGCTATGTACCAGCTGGCCATACCCCTGGGCAGAGTAAAAGGTGCTGGCCCACCCCACCCTGCCCCTAGGGGTGGACCAACTGGCCCAGGGGCATGGTGCAATAGCAGAGCTTGGCCTCCAGCCCCAGTGCCCCACTGCCCCCAGCACCAGCAGGGTAGGAGTGCTCCTCAAGCCTCACTGGCACTGAGTGGGGTGGGGAGCTGTATTGCGTCAGGGGTTTTAGGAGCTGGAGCCTGGGGCCCCCCTTTTGGCTGAGGCCTGGGACTTCAGCCACTTTAGCCCCTGCAATAATCCAGTCCTGGTCCAGAATCAGCACATATGAGGTGCACCTGTAGTAAGTAGTTATGAAATTGGTGTGAGTCATGTTACCTTTTTGGAAGCTACTAAACACCTCTCTAAGTTTTAGTCCAAGTTTAACCAGCAATTTTGTGTGTCATTTATCTCTGGATCATTTGTTAGGTGCTCTGGACCAAACCTCTGTTCATGCTGATTTCAGATAATAGTTGAAGGTGAAGTAAAGATTTTCATTCGCACAGTCTACAGAAAATCTTGTTGGCTGAATTTTAACACCCCCGCCCCCCAATGTAAATTATCATTCCCTTCCTCATTTAAAACACATTTTGATTGTGCTAACGTTCCCAGGTGAAAAACAAGTTCCTGGCTATCTTTGTTTGGATTAGCAGGGTGAAAAATTTATGATGATTATGGAAATATTTTGCAATAATAAGGACTACTGGAAAAATGATAGGTAAATTCAATGTTGTAACTATATAGTTACTTTCACTGTGATCCTAACATAGTGAGTTGATGCACTAACACACTTATGCAGCCATATGAAATCCGATTTAAAATCAGTGGGATTGTGTAAATGTGCCAGAGTCTGTGCATATGCATGCTGTTTGTGTTAGTCAAATCACAGTCCTGCTAGATATAAGGTGGATTCACAAAGGTGTTTAGGCACCTAATCCTCAAAGACCTCAGTGGGAGTAGCGCCTTTGTGATTCCCATACTGCATCAAGCAGGACCTCAGTTTTACTTTGTGAATGTCACCCACAGAGGCTATGTCTGATATACCTTACAGATTCAGTAAAGAATTTTTTTTAATGCTCAAAATATATTATGGAATATCCGCTGCCTCTTAGTTATGGTCTGAAATCAGCAAGGTACCTAAATGCCCACTGAATTTTAGGCATGTGAACAATCCCCCTGATGTCACTGGAGCTGCTCAGATGCTGAAGTACTTTGTGGAACTGGAGCCTACAGCAGGAATGGTGGTAAATGCAATAGTTAATGTTGCATGGAGGTTTCTGTTCTAATCTCTTGTCCAGACACTAAGAACTTTTGTTATTTTCCTCCTTCAAGACAAAAATTTTCATGTTTGGTTTCCACAGCAAACATGACTTTGTTGTAAGTTTGAGCAAAAATAATTCAATAGTGTTTATTTACAAGAAAAAGAAAAAATGTATACTTTTCCAATAAAGTAAATTTTTATAAGCTTTTATGAACCACTCAGCAGTCTGGAAAAGTGAACAATTCTATATTGGTTCCAGTACAAAAGGATGCTCTGAACAAAGAACTGGTCAAATAGTATTCAGCAAGTATATTATTTACATGAATACTGTGAACATTTGTGAATTATATTTGGGTAGGGTGCAGCAGAAATATTTTTCACCCTGACTGCTTGGTATCAGTTCTTTTAAGTGAGCAAGCAGTCCTTGGTCTGGTAAGTGACAGGTAAAGTTTTCAAGCTGTGATCATTTAGTTAGCAAATTATAATGCTGACTTCAGAGAAAGACAAAAAAGAAGGAAAAACACCTCCTCCATCAGGATAACTATTAAATATTTAGAGGCAGGTAACAGGTACTGCTGCTTTGGGGCTGTTTATGGGAATTCCTTTGGCTCCTCCACAAATATTTAAAGAACTCCTTGTTGAGTTTATTTTTGCACAGTGGACTAGGAAATCCATGAGCTACTTATAGCTGGGTTTCCTTGACATTCCCTGGGGGTGGCTCTGTCAGGGGTCAGCCCCATAACTCCACAGATCTCATAATGCTTGCAGGATGCAAAGGACGGGCATGTAAAGACACTGCCATGTGGAACCCTGAGTTCTGTTAGTGCCCTTGACCACTCCCTGTGGAGTTAGGTGCTCAGCATAGTGGGGAAACCCACACAACTTGATGCAGACTTCTGCTGGAATATTGTGCGTGCAAATTAGGGCCATGCTTCTGAAAGCAGCCAATCTCCAACTCAGATACCTCCCATTTCAGTCTAAGCTATGGTTTTACATCTCTGTGGAGCTCACTAATAACAACATATGCCAGGGTTAAAAGGGAGAACCCTAGGCAGCAGGCACTTCCTCTTATGTGCCTTGCCCAGCCCCAAGCCCTGCTTTTGGCTCCTTTACACAGGCAGAAACAGAAGGTAGGATAGGGCACTAAATCAAGTTTTCAGCAGTTTATAAATCAATATTATGTATTCAGTCTGGGCTGAAACTACTAGTTGAGTTCCAAGAGCATTTAAGAAGTAAAGAAAATTAAGTTCGGCCATTTGAATATTATAGGGATGCAATGCATGGGCTATATAATTTATTATTCCACAACAGTGGGTTTGTTTCTTTAATTAAAAATGGGAGCCTCTTTAGTCTAGATGCAAACAGCAGGTAGTTTATTTTTTTAGACTAAGCTATTAATTAGGTATTGGGCCAGATGAGTTGCATCTCATTTCTATTACACGCTTTTAACTTCCATTTGCCTACTGGGATTAACATTGGGGCGCTGCACAATTGCTCATTATAGACTAGTGTTATAGAGAGTAAATATGGCCAAACAGTGCAAGGAAATATTGATTAAAAACTTTTGACAAGTAAAGCCAATATTCAATCAAGATACTATTTATCCACCAATATTTTATTAGTTCTGCTAGATATTATTGGCTCTAAAGGTGAGTGATTTTCTTAGACTTCATCTTATGAAATTATGTATAAACTATAAAGCAAGTAGAACAATTGCCAAGGTCACTCAAGATAGCCTTACTACTTTTGTATTCAAAGAGATAGCCCTTCAATGCTGAGAAATATAATATCCAGGAACTCCTAGCTTGCCCTCATGCAATCTCCTTCACGTAGCACAACAAAGAACAATTGTGTGAAGCTCAGTGACCTCAGATGCTTGAAAACTCTTAAGCTATTTATGAATGTGAAGTGTACAAAGCTAACTGTGAGATCAGGATGAGGAAACCTTGATGAAGCAGAGCCCATTTTAGCTGTGAATTATTTTTTTTTATGAGGAAGCTTCAGAAGAAAACAGTGTAAATACAGCCAGTCTCAATTCAGAGATACAAAATGGCTTTTGTATATGGTCTGTGAGTGATTACATGGTTCCACCTTTGACACAGAAACACAATTTAATATGCAGCTGTTTTTGAAAATATTTGATATTAGACTAAGGGGCTTTTACAGACCTAATTTAGCTCAGCTGTGAGTTAATAAAGGGAACTATGCTACTAACCATTATTGTAATAAAAACAGATGACCTTGAAGTTATGATTTGGTAATTACCTGAGCAAGAGTAGTGACCCATTAATTTCTATCTGTGGGTAAACAACCAGTGTCAGGTAGAAGTGCATGCTGATATGCAATGGGAGGCGTGATGACTCCAACCCATTTCCCAGGAGATATTTATACGTGTGAGGTTTTGCATATAAATATATACAGTTGTTTTTTGTAGACTCCAAATGTTTATGACAGGCTTTATGGGCCAGGCCAAATATTGCTTGGGCTACTTTCTCCTGCCATTCCATCTCTTTCTATCACCAACACTTTAGAAGAGTTAGTGTGAATCACTAGTTGTAGCAATTAACTTTTAAGTTAAAGATCCAACATCTGCATTCAAGCACATGTCATCACTGTTCACAAATGGCAAAACCCCCTTCACCTCCTTTTGAAGAGCTCACCCCTTTAAGTTTCAGCTCTGGGTGTTTAGGTCATGAAGAAACAGTCTCAATGTATGCAGACAGAAAACAGGTGTCACCAATGCATTTGAACTGGAGAGGGAAGATAGTAAGAGATGCTCATAGCATGGTTGGAAGGCATAGTGGAAAAGGAAAGGAAGCAGAAGATGCTTGGGAACATCAAACTGGAGAGGAATAACCTTGGAGGCATCCTTGGAGTCTTGTTACCATGGAAGTTGCAAGGACAGTGAACTAGGCATGGATGACTGCAGAGAAAGATGGAGCAAATCGGAGAGCTGTACATAATTAAAAACAGACCAGTATTAAATAACTGAGCTACAGGTTCATGCCAAGGTTTTTTTGATTGCATAAATCAGTGCTGTGTTGATTTATGATGTAATCAGGACCTTGAGATGGAATGAAAGCCCTTGAAATCACTGTTGCTTGTAATGTATTTTATTTACAAAATGGCTTTAGAACTACTCAGAAGACAGCCAGAGCCTTTGGACTGACTGGCAATGATTTATACTTAATTCCTATATAATATTCACAACAGACACTAGTCTGGTTACTTGCCTTAGTTTTACAGGTAAAACGTTTTCTACTGACAGTGTGATTATTGGGGAGGTGACTGAGATATTACTGATAGTTAAAGCCACAAAGCCTTCAGCTGTGAAGTATCACTGAGTCAGGACATGCAGTCATCATTCCCAACTGTTGTTGCCACACTAAAAGCAGTCTCCTTGAATCATTGTAGCTAAGTGAAAGAAAGAGAAATATATTTCAGTGCCCAGAAGAATGGAATTAGTGGTTCAGAATGACATTAGACCATACGAGTTGCTCCTTGACACCACAGAATAGATAGAAAAGCTTACATAAATATATAAAGCAACTTGGGTTTGAATAGTTCCAAAGGGGTAGCCATGTTAGTCTGGTTCAGCAACACAAACAAGGAGTCCTGTGGCACTTAAAGACTAACAAATTTATTTATTGCATCACTTTCATGGGAGGATTTTCTCCTGCATCTGATGAAATGGGTTGGAGCCCATGAAAGCTTATGCCTGAAGAAATCTGTTAGTCTTTAAGGTGCCCAGGACTCTTGTTTTTGCTGTACACAGACTAACATGGCTGTCCTTCCACAAAATAAATTAAATCTCCTTCCACCAGTTTATCCATTATTTGGCAGATGTTGATTGCCCCTATTCTCTGTTACAAACTGTACTGACCCTAAAAATTATACTTTATGTTTAAACCAGCATCAACAGACCTTGGGGTAGGAGTGGTTAGTGTCACAGATATGACAGTATTCTTAAATATCTTTGGCTAATCTTATTGAATTAAGTTGAAATGGCTTTGAGGCCTATTGGGCTATTAATTCAAAGTTTACATATTGTATGTAACTTCTTTAGGGGGGAAGTTTGACCAATGTAAACTCTGGGAATCATTATGAGCGTCAAAGAACCATTTTAAACAATGTGCCAGACAAAAATCACTTTTGAGACAAAGTGAAGTGGGTTTTCAAGGAGATACCCAGGGAAAGGTAAATTCTTATCTCCAAACTCAACATTTTGAAGCTGTGCCCTGAGGCGGAAGTAACCATTGTCTAGCTGATTACCTGTTCATGGTCTCTGAAGATCAAACACACAGGCAGTATGAAAGAAAGGGTGATGTACACGTGGTGTTCTTGTTCCGAGCAGAAGATGTCATAAAGTTGTAACCACAGAAAAACCCCAGTGTGGAGGTTGAGGGACTTTTTCCTACCAAAGCCCTTCTTGGAGCTGACAGTGAGCTCTAGTAAGTATTAGCATGTGTGTAGATTCTTTTAATATGCTTTTTCTGTAATGCCTTTATTTTAATAATAAATGCGCTTGCTTAGAAAAGCTGTGTGGTATCATTTAATGTCAGGAATTATGTTGTTTTTTAGACTCTGAGGAGAAAGCAGAGCAGGCCTGCATAGGCAGTCTGACTAGCTGGGGAATTCATAGTGTAGACAGGCAACTGTTTATCCTGTAAAACCTTTCATGAGGCAGAGAAAGACATCTCTGCTCAAAATAGATATTTAGTTGCCCCATATTGCAACAGTTCACTGGCATTTATTTAGTCAACTTTTCTTTAGTAGAGTCCAAACCATTTTTTCCCCCTGAATCCTTACAGTTTACAAATAGTATGTTAAATTCTTGGCAGTGGCTTGGAAGATTTATGTGTATGCATCTGGAGGATATTCCATTCTAGATGGTAATAGTTTTCGAATGCATCATATTTTGGTTCTAAACAGCTGACAGATTCTATTCCTTTAAAGTTGTCTCTCATCTTCCAAACTATTTTTGGATTCTGTATTTCTCCCATACCAGCATCACCTGGTACCGAGTAATGTATATTAATAAATGCTGACTTTCTCTAAGCTTTGAAAGATAGATGTGTTTCCATTTAAAATGTGACCTTACTAAGATATTCATGACACACATCATATGAACTGTACATTAAGACTGAAATAATTGATGTTGTATAATTACATCCTTATCTGAACATTACAAATTATTTTTAAAGGTAACATGCCCTAAGCATTATATTATGTACCATGTGCATCATTAATACAAATGCTATGGGCTATCTCTGCACTCTCTAACTCGAACTGAGAGAGCCATGACTCCAAAGGGAGCCTCAGTTCTCTGGCAAGAAGGGAGCCGCCAGGTTTCCCCAGACAGGGAAGCCCTGAAGAAGCAGCTGCCAGGGATCCCCAGTCCAGGGAGCCCCAAAAAGCAGCTGCCAGTGCTCCCTGGATAGAGGAGTCGCTGGCTGGCGGGGTGCTTTCCCCGCCGCCAGGGGATTCCCCGATGGGCTCCTTTCCCCACCATGAGCAGGGTTCCCCAGGTGGGCTCCTTTCCCCGCCAGGGGCAGGGAACCCCCGGTGGGCTGTTTTCCCTGCCAGCCAGCATGCCGATCTGGCCTCCTGAGGCCCTCTGTGAAGGCTGTGGGGGCTAGGAGCTGGCTGGGAGCCCGATCTGCCTCTGAGCTGTTTGCATGTTAGCATCTTTCTAATGCCATGGATGCAGAGAAAGACACATGAGAGCAATGGACTTGCACTAGGGAACAATTTGATCCAATTTGTTTATCTCCCATGAAGAGTTTCCACATCACATCAATGTCATTCTTAGCTGTATGTATTCTCTGCCAAAGTTCCTTTTTCTCCCCTGCAAAAAAGATGTAACGCATAATTTCTTGACAGAGCAAACCATTTTATTCATCTTGGATTTGCAATACAATTATTCTTCTGATATCAAATGTAATACTTTCCACACAATTCTATGCAACAGTTTTTGCCAGTGTGTTTCATGAAACATTAAATAATTGAACTGTTGCTACTTAAAAATGTTGAAGACCCATACATTTTTCAAGTAGTTTTGAAAACTCCACTACTGGCTCCAAATTTTGCATCTTCTAACCTTTGTGTATTTGAAATTTTACACAGCACTACCACAGAAACATGATTTAGTCCTGTTAGGTTATGAGAAGAAAGGAAGAAGAAAAAGAATACACTTGCTCTCTCATACGTGCACACATTACTATATGCTATCTAGCTGAAGTAATTAAATAACCCCCCTGCCACAGTGTTTGAACACCTCACAATCTTTAAAATACCTACATTGCCCTTGCCCATTATTATTCTCATTGCACAGATGGGGAACTAAGGCCCAAAGAGGCCCTGAATCTAAATCTCTCAAATTCTAGGCTAGCGACTTAATCACTAGATCTCCCTTTCCCTCTACAGGCCAGGCTCCAATCTAAATTACAACAGCAAAAAGCCCTCTGAGCTCTGTTTTCAAAGGGAGAATTGAGAGGGAATGTGGATCTGTACTTGGGGTAAGAGATATTGTCTGTGGCCTCTGAATGTGTCACCGTCCCCAGACTATTCTCTTCTAAAATACATACAAGACTTGCTGTCTTATGTGTATATGCACTGAACATGAAAATCAAAACAACTTTTCCATTCTCCCTCCCATTCTCTGACACGTGCGCACACACACACCCCAATTCAATTTTTCCCCAGGAAAAAAGAAACAATTCTGTGAAACAATCTAATTCAAAATAAGACAATGAATCCTCAAAAATAGATCTTAAGAACGGAGCGAAGGAAATTATTTCACTTTCGGCTTTACCCAGGGGGTGCTGTTTCATAACCCATTCAGATAAAATAATATACACCTATCAGAGCCCACTGCAGTAAAAAAAAGAACTGAGAGCAATGTTAGAATGTAGTTTAAGGTAGAGTGTGCAAAAACAAATGTCTTACAGGCACCAAAACACACCTTTCTCACACTTTCATTCTGTGGACATATTGAAGGTTTATAACATGATTAACAATGGTAGCTATGTGGGTGAGGTAGAGAAGTCAGCGGTGCCTTACCACCTAAACTCGCTCCCACGTATGTAGCACTGATAACTGAGGAAGAACCCAAATCAATCTGACCTTTTAAGGCAAATTAAAATATAAACTGATCAAAAAACAGCATTCAGGTTCTAGTTACTCATATTTTAGTTGTTTGGGAAAGTCATTTTCAGCCCTTTCTTCTTGTTTAAAGTTTATTCCAATTGGATCTGGACTAAATATTGTGAACATCAGTGGCTCAGACTGGCTTGATGGAGCAGTGGTACTGAAAAAAAAAAGAACTTGCAAGGTGGATCTAACTATGGGTCAGATTTTCCAGCAAAAAACCCAAAGAGTAGTGTGGCACTTTAAGACTAACAGATCTATTTTTTGCATGAGCTTTCGTGGGAGAAGAT
>ML681990.1:33148362-33222923 GCA_007922195.1 Podocnemis expansa | reverse complement strand
ATAAATGCAAAGGGGTGTAAAACAGAGGATCAGGTCATACAGTAACATCAAAACAGAGCAGTTGTTAGGTTCAAACAACTGCTCTGATTTGCTGTTACTGTATGACCTGATCCTCTGTTTTACACCCCTTTGCATTTATTTTCATTCCATTCTGTAAGTTCACCCATCTTCGAAGCATATGACGAAGTGGCATCTAATCCCATGAAAGCTCATGCGGAAAATAAATCTGTTAGTCTTAAAGTGCCAAACGACTCCTTGGTTTTTTTTGCTGGACTAGACTAACATGGCTATCCCTTTGGAAATTGATCAGATTTTCTAGATGCCGTCGTTGTGTTGCAGGTTCTGTGACTTCAGTAGGAACTAGGGACTCACAGCCACTCTGAAAAGTGGAATGGGGGGGAGGGGGTCACAAACAGGTTACTGCAAAGCTGGGGCATCTATACAATAGCAACGTTGGAAAATGTTGACTATAACATTTCTCTAAAAGACAGGCTCCGCCATCACATGCATTTGGTTAAACAATAATGGGGTCTCTTGTGGCATTGAGCCCCAGCAGGTTCTCCATGAGATGCACTGCCCCCCCCAGGAGTGCAGGAGCACACTCTATGCAACAGTCACTGCTCCATTCTCCTTCACACAGTGTCGACTCCATTATAACCCCCACCCTCTTTCTAATCCTCTCCATTTTTTCTGAGAAGGCTAGTCATGCCGTGGGCACTGAGGAGCACAGGTGCTGCCACTGAGCGCAGCTAGTGTAGAAAAGGCTGGGATGCTAAGATTTTGCTCTGTTCCAGCCACCCCTTCACACTTGCATAGCGGCGGGACCACATTATCAAATTACCTCTTGCCAAATCACGGCAAGAATGTCAAATGTGGTAAAAGAGCAGTCGGCCTTTCACCACTGAAACTTAAAACTATATTTAAACCTCATCTGTAATTTATTTCATAATCTCTTCCATCTGCCTCATAAAATCAAGATATGGGCTTACAAGATACAAAGTTCTATTGTACTTAATAGAAAAATTATCTTTCTTTTTACTGCTAAAAATATAATAAAGCAATGGGCAGCAACAAATTATTCCAACTTCCTTTTGTAAGCTGCTTCATTGATTTCTGAAATGATGATGTGCTTGTAATGTATCTATAAATACACTCATTAAAGCAAGGATTACTCATGACAGCATCCAGAATCTGAATTTAGTATCAAGACATCTTTCAGAATATCATAAAGATTTTCCTTTGGGAGCAAAACTGTGATGCATCACCACAAATTCAAAGAAATTTAAAACCCAGGGCCGTTTTGATTCCATTCATCAGAATTCACTGTCATCCCACATTTTATTTATTGTTTTTAAATCCTAACTACGGATGGCAGACCCAGGTCAGAAGAAATAAGGCCCAGCCTGAAGCTTTGTCCAAAGGAGAAGTCAAACTCAAAAATGAACCATTTCTGAGGATCATAAGTCCAATAGATTAATTTTATCTCCATTAATTTTCATTTTCCTGGTCTCTACTCTTCCAGGTCAGGAGCAGAGGTAGGATTGATAAGAGAGAGCGAGTCTGCTTTAGTTTAATTTCCGGTATAACTAAGCTTAAGGCACTACCAGGAGAAATGTAATGAGAAATGTTGTCCTTGTGTGTTCTCCAGGCTAACAAGAATCTAGACAGGTTTGGATAGAAACTGATCCAAAGTTATCCCAACCTCTGAAACTTTCAGGAGATTTTCAAATACCACTGCTGGGGTACTGGAATAAAGATTATTCTCAAAATGTCAGTGTCTCTAGATTGTATTATATAGCCATCTCCCAACTGAATTTATTGGGATTCGAACCTGAGATATTAGATGCTAAGTGCCCAGAATGTCAACTGCATTTAAAAGGCACCAGGTGGTTCTCAACACTTTATCAAAATGCTTTGAGCTCTTTAATTTTTGAATGCAATCAGTATTAAAGGGTTCAAATGTCCATATATATTTTTTAAACCTATACATTCCCTACACACTGTTACTGAGCCACGTTCTTCTATGATGTATTCTGCTAGTATTGTAGCTGGCAGCACTTTCCTGAGAGAGGACTGGGCCCAGGGCTAACTGGCCTGCCAGGGTCCTCATTTAGCCCCACCATGGGCTGGCCCAGGGGCTAGCTTTGCATGCCCACTCCGCCCCTGGGGCGGGGTGGCTCAGAGGTTGTGCAGGCCAGCGCAGAGGTGGCTCCACGCTTCCATCCTGACCCTTGCCTTTGGCTTGCCTCTGAAGGTAGCACGGGGAGGGACAGCAATGGCAGTGGGGGCCCCACAGAACCACGAGGCCTAGTATAGTCACCCCACTTGGCCCTCTCCACACACCAGGGATGGCCCTGGTAGCTGGGCAAAGAATGGAAAAATTATTTGTGAATAGCTCTTTGAACAGAAATTTAGTGGTGAATTCAACCATACTCATGACATTTTTTCCTGTTTTTTAATGTGAACATTTGAACTTGATCAAATACCCCTACACATATTTTGTATTCAGTGAAGGCAAAGTCTGAACGGTATATTTGCTGGTAAAACTCACACTATGAATTTTGGAGGCTCATTTCAGAAACCAATCTATTGATCGGCGGGGGGGGGGGGAATAGTCAAGTGATTTAAATAACTAACACAGAGGGAAGTGAAAGTATTCAACATTTGCAAACAATCTACATACAGAGAACTTTTTCCTGACAGGCTTTGAAAATGATTTAGAACAACACATTTGAGAAATTTGTCATCTGAAAAAAAAGATAACTCAGATAAATAATATAACGGGAATTGTTTTCCCTGTGGTAGTTAATAAACAAAAACACTCATTTGCTAAGGAAGAGAGCTAGTTCATGAAAAAGAAGGTTTCTAATAATGCCTGTGCTTACTTATCCCATCAATTACTCTGATATTCCCTTTTGTGAACAGTGCTGTGCCAAACACATGACTAACAAAAAACAAGTTCATTTTGTTTTGTTCTTTTTTATGCTAGCCACTTTAATGAAAAGAGATTGTGCATTAGAAGTGAAGTTTGAGAATGCCAAAGGACTGTAACTCAATCTGTCTTGGAAGATGTCTTGCATAACTTGCATTTGTTTTCTCTATAAA
Organism: Podocnemis expansa; assembly: GCA_007922195.1. Taxonomy (NCBI): domain Eukaryota; kingdom Metazoa; phylum Chordata; order Testudines; family Podocnemididae; genus Podocnemis; species Podocnemis expansa. The sequence goes on along the minus strand of ML681990.1, from coordinate 33,219,818 downwards.
TGCTTGTTGAACTTTTAATCATTAAAAAGATGAATATATAGGCATTCTTAAGACTATATTTGGGCTGGCAAATTTACCCAAGGGCTTAGCAGCTTGCATACTGAGTTCCAGTTTTTCAATGAGTTAACCTGATCCCATTTTCTCCTCATTGTCCAGAGTGTTTGTTAAAAATAAATGCAAATTCAAATGATTTAAACAAACAGACTGTACTTAACAAGTTCACAAGCTCCTGCACTCTCTGTGGCTCATTGGAATGTTGTTAACTCTTCCTCACTGCTTTGCCAATGATTTCTCTACTAATGATTTCATGAAAAATAAATCTTGTCAAGATTTCTTTTTTCCTTTTTGCACATGGCCTTATATGCTCTGTGTTACCCTGACACTGTCCAGGCTTCTGTACTAAGAAAATTCCCAGGGAGCCTAAGTGTGACTGAACAATCGAGACTGCTTTAAGAAGCACCCATGCCTTGCTTCTTTCTAATTTACCTTTTTTCATTTGGAGTCTTATTCCTACATCCATTGATGACATAACCATCTGTTACAGAAATTCCAACCCCTCAAGAGTAAAGTGGTGGTTATGGGAAGTGCTATTGAAAGGGTTTGGATGCATGCCAGGAATCGAACAGGCTGGAAAAGTTCTGATTAAACAATTTTGTCAGAATTTGCCAATTCATCAGAAATGAAACATTAGGGAGAGTTATATTTCAATTAGCTTTGACCATATTCTGACAGAACCTGTGTGGTTTCCTGCCAGGCAGCCTGGACAGCTTGCCTGATGAGCTGATGAGGCAATAAGAAGCCCCAAGAGTCCTTGTTCCCAGGTTCATGACTCAGGTCAGCTGGGGGTTTCTGGGTTTGCAGGTTCTGCAGCAAGCAGTCCATTAGGCAGACCAGTCCAGAGGTGGGGCTACATTCAGAATTAAATAGCAAAATCTTCTATGAAACAGGATTATCTCCTCCCCCCATCCAGTTTGGTGATATCTGTGACAGAACAACTGTGTTACCTCTTTACTTTCTTTTATTTCCATGGGTCCCAGTCCTATGCAGTGGGCCCGTGTTACGCTTTCCAGGTACTATTTCTGCTTAACTCTCTGAGGCAAGGGGAGGCTTGATCTGATTTGCTACTGAAAAAAAAAAATTATTCTGATTTCCATCCTGTGATGGACATCGGGGATGGGGGGGGGGTTAGGAATTGGATGACCACATTTTCAAACATCCTGCAAGAATGTGCCTGCAAATTGGAGAATATAGCTGCTCAATCAGGCTTTCCCTTCCCTTTGTGTGGAGAAAAGCAGCTAACAGCATTACCCGAACAGGACTCCTGGCTTTTTCCCATTGTGCTTCTCTCTTAACTGAAATGGCTTAATGAGGGGAAAAAAAATGAATTCCAAGCTATATCTTAGACTCTGGGTGCTATTCTACTACTAACATACTTTTGGTATGTGCTGCTTGTATGAAGCATGAGAAAAGCATACTCCTAAGTTTTCCTCTACATTTGGGGGTTGTGCTAAGTTCATAATACCTTCATTAGGTACCCTTGCTAACTTCTGTAGAATCCCTAGTGGACAAGGGGCTGTGCAGCAATTTAAATTCCAGCACCTTTGGAGAGAGGCAGCATGGGTCTTCCCTACCAGCTCTTGAGGAGCTCTGTGTGCACTGTCTCCTCCAAGGCCTGGAGGAGCAGAGGGGAGAGAGGAGAGTGGGTCTTCTCTGCTGGAGCCCCAAAAGAGCAGACAAGTGCTGCAGGAACCCCCTCCTCATAGAATCTAGAGAAGGAGAGGAGCTTTGCTCCTTCCACCAATTATTTGGGTGGTGAGCAGTGCCCTTGCTTGCCTCTCCCTCGGCCACATCCCTACTAGTGGAACACATGAGCCCAGATCCTCAAAAGTCTTTAGGTGCCTCTTTAGATGCCTACCTAGGTCACAGCCATTTAGACACCACAGACATTTTCAAAACTGTCACTCTCCTACCTTTTAACCTGCTAGATGCCCAAGTTTGTAAGAAATCTAACTTCCTACCACTCAGCAAATGAAAAGCCAGCTAACCACTGGTGCTGCTCCACAAGCCGCTCAGAGGCCTAGTTCAAGCCAAAGACCCCCATGGCACCAAAAAGGGATTCTCAGAATCAGTGGGGTCGGGAAGAAATCTTCCCACAGGGCAGATTGCCTTGGGCACTGGTTTTTTTTTTTGCCTTCCTCCGTAGCATTGGGCATGGCTTGCTTGCTGGTTGATTCTCTGTATTAAAGTCTTTAAATCATGATTTGAGGACTTTAATAGCTCAGTTATCGGTTTAAGGTTCATTGCAGGAGTGAGTTGGTGAGGTTTTATGGCTGCACTGTGCAGTAGGTCAGACTAGATGATCATATTGGTCCCTTCTTACCTTAGAGTCTATGAGTCTACAGACAATAGATGGAGGAACAACACAGCTTAAAAATGGCAACCAGGGGCACAGAAAAATGTAGGGAAAGTGTGAAAGGTTTATCAAGTGTGTGCAGAAGAGTGGCAGACAGTTTCAGCTGCTAGAGGATGGCCTACCTACAAGTTTGACTAGATTCTGAACAGTTGGAGACACCTCTTTCTGGCCTGTCAGACAGGCACTCCTGATCAGTCACCTTGGTCTCTGATTCTCACTCTTCTCTCCACCTCTCTCCTCAGCAAGTCACACTCTCCTGGCTTGTTTAGGGTCAACTCCCTACTCAGCTTGGTGGCTTCTGAGGATACATTTCTTAGGTATTTAACTCTCCCCATACACTTTGGGGGAGCCTAGTTGCCTAATTCAGGGCAGAGCAGGGGTTAAAGTAGGGCAGAACGGCATTCTGGGGCCCACTATTTTTAGGGGCCAGTGTTCTGGGGCCCCTAAAAATAGAAAACTGAGGGGGAACACTCCGTTCCAGCATGTTCTGGCAGGGCAGGGAATGCGGGGAGGTGTGTCAGCCAGCTGCCCTGTGCATGCACAGGCTGCACTAGAAGTGGAAGCCTCAAAGTGCAGCCTGGAGCAGCAATGGGAGGGGATAAGCAGTGATTCTCCCCCACCACATCTCTTGGAGGCTGCGTGCCACTGTGAATGAGCATGGCACAGCCTCCCCTTGGGTACCTCCAGCTCAGCATGGGTGGGGGGCATGGCTGACGGGGTGATTCTCCCCCACCCTAGCCCCCAGGATTCTGCACACTGGTGGAGAGCCACAGACCACAGTGGTGAGCTAGTGCGAGGCTGGGCCCAGCCTCACCTCTGGCAGCTTAGTGTGGGGGGTTAGGGTGGGAACAAGGGGTCAGGATGGTGGGCTGGAAAGGTGTGGAGGGCGTTGGTGGGAGTGGAATGAAGACAGGGGAGCTAGGTGTGGGGGGGTCACACGGGCTGGAGTGGGAACATGGGGGCAGGGAGCTTAGGGAATGGGGATGGGAGCTGAGGAGGGCATGGGGAAAGAGAGGTCTGATAGGGGTAGGCATTTTGCAGGCAGTAGTTGGGGGCGGGGGGGGCAGGTGTTTGGGAGGGGACAGTAGCTGGGGTGGATGAAGGGGGTCTGGACATGTATGAAGGGGACCTGGAAATTTAGGAGAGTTCCAGGGCCCACCAAATTATACTTTCACCACTGGGGCAGAGGATTCCACTCTGTAGAGGGGCACATACACGTTAGGTGCTAACACATCGAGAAGCCAATGGCTACATACCTTTGAAGATCTGGATCATAGTTCCCTATGGATATTGGCTTGGATTTTTCAAAGGCATCTAAGGAGTTAGGTGCTCAGATCCCCATTGCCTTTCAATGAATTTTTGGGGCCTACCTCTTTTATGTTCTTCTCACAATTCCTGTCATTAATTGTTAGCGTGGATATGAACACAACACAAAGGACCAGCAAGTACAAAAAAGCAGCTGTCTCCTTCTGCCAGTGTTCAGTCGATGGTAAACACATCAAACCTGTGCTCCAGTGCCTCCACTAAAACTCAGTCAGATTCCACTGCCACTTAAAGGCTTCAGTACAAATTTTCAAAGCAGTTACTGGCTCAGGTAACAGTTACATGACATAGGTCAATCAAAGGTCTACCAAGACAGTTGTAACTGCTCTGATTTGCTGTTACTTTATGACCTGATCCTATGTTTTACACCCCCTTGCATTTAGTTTCATTCCTTTCTGTAAGTTCACCCATCTTCGAAGCATCTGAGGAAGTGGGATCTTCTCCCACGTAAGCTCATGCAAAAAATAAATCTGTTAGTCTTAAAGTACCACACAACTGCTTGTTGTATTCTTTGAGACAATACAGGCCATAAAGCCAGAACAGAGTATGAGAGCCAGAATCAGAGCATTTTCATCTGAGACAAGCTGTGTATGGACCACTCTTTCAGAGGCGATTAGAAGAACCAAAATCTGACCACAGTTAGGAATGATAAAAAACCATTTTCTACTCTAAATAGAATGACATCCACATCATCAACCATCCTCCATAGCCATCCTCTCCAAAACATGAGATACTGCAACAAGAGGGAGGCAAACAAACCAATGGCGTACGAAGGGTATGTGCCGCCCAGGAGCCAACTCACATTTGCCTCTCCACTTTCCGCCTCATGCCCTATCCCCACCCTGTGCAGTCCCTCCCTCCCCACATGGGGCAGAAGGGGTCCCAGTGGCTGGGACCTCTTCTGCTCTGTGCAGATGGGGGGATGCAGAGGGCATGAGGGGGCAGGGGAGAGGCAAATATGACAGCTCCCAGGTGCCAGACAGTCTCTGCTGGGCAACAGAAAGGCTCCCAGCTGGCCCTGCACCAGGGCCAAATTGAAGGGGTCTTGGCCCAGGCTGCCTGCTTTCGGGGCACGTCGACCCCCACCCCTGCCCTCTCATGGCACAAGCCGGGGGTGGCAGGGCAGCCTCATCATGGTTCCCGGTGCTTTGGGGGGATGACAGAGGCTATGCCACCCTCTCTCCACTCAGCATTCCCAGCTGCTGTGCCTGCCCCTGGCAAGCTTCCCCTCCCCAGGGGATAGAGAGTGGCCAGCGCAGGGCTGCTGCCTTTGGAGGTGGGACCCTGGAGCAGACCTGTTCTGCAGAGTTCGGGCAACCGGGAACACTGCTCTGAGTCAGCAGCAGAGGGAGGGTGGTGCAGCCTCTGGTCCTGCTCACTCCACCACCACCACCCAAAGCATCGGGAGCCACAGTACGGCCGCCCTGTCACCTCTGGTTTATGCTGTGGAAGGGTGAGGCCGGCACCCTGAAAGCAGGCAGCTTGTGCTGGGACCCCTTCAAGATGGCCCTAGTGCAGTACCTGCCAGGCACCCTCCTGCAGCCCAGGGCCTGGGTGCTTGGCCCTCTCCTGCCCCCTGTGGCCACATGCCACTGAAACAAACTGACCAACAAATCATACTCCACACCCATAATGTGACATGGAACCTTCTATAATTCGAAGGAGACAAGATCCAGAGATTCCAAGAAGTCCCTTATGAATTTTCCTATTGACACTTTAATGCATGAGAAAGGTGCTCATATGCTGTTGTGAAAGGCAGCAGTGGAAGACTCTCAGAGCAATGAGAGAACATTCCTAGTTCACTTGAAACTTACTTGCCACAGTGGTAGCTTTCTTGGATTTTGTCATGTGGAGGAGAAACAAACAGAAGTGGTGTTTTATTGCATAGCCCACAGCATGCTGCTCTGCTTATTCATGACAATAGGAATTAGCAATTTTAGGATAAAAAAAAACTCCTTATGAAAAAAGGCAATGCACAAGTTCTCGAAGGACCTTTCTGCAACATGTTGCAATACAGTCAAATTAAGGCAAGATGATTTGTGTATATAAAAATATACAAGGGCAATTCTGAAGTCCTTTTCCAGCTGTACTTACTTGCAAATGAAGTGATTGGGAGAGTTGTCTGAGTAAGGATTTCAGGAACTGACCCACAGTGAAATATTAGCCTGCTAATCATCAGTACCGCAAATATTCCAAAAAGGCATTAAATGGAACGGGACACTCTGATCCCCGGTAAAAGCCTTGAAAAACATTAGATGTGCACAAGCTACATCAGTACATGTTTGTGTGATTTAACTGCACAGTTTTAAAGCCCAGCTCACCACCCACCTCAAGGTAAAATATACATATTGATTACAATTTGCAGTAAAAAAAATGTTACTGTTGCCATGGTTCTCTTCTCCCATGTAGCACTGTGTTATTTATACTCTTAAGAAAATATATTTCTCTAACTGAGTAGTATTACAATGATGAAACAAAGGCTGATGCATTAAACAGAGCCAGGAAAATTACCTTTGTGGTCATTTTCCAAGTCATTAGCATTAATGCTTTCATTATCATTCTGCTAAAGCCAATAACAAATTAATGAAGGCATAACTTAAAAACATAGCTATACATCTATTTTTCTCATAGGAGGAATGTGGATCAAAGGCCACTACCAACTTCTATCTTTTCTCCGCTCCTGAATGCTCATTGAAAAGAACTATTTTCCTCTGGTTTCAGACTTAATTAGTCCTGGATAATCATTACCTCTTTATAAACATATAAGATCAGAGTCCCTCATAAAAATTGTTTTGCTAAATAACTTTCTTAAATCCCACAGTTTACTGTGGGAATATTAGAGAAATCTATGGGTAGAAATCCTCAAACACAACAGAGAACTCCCTCACACCTTCAAGTAGTACCAATATTTACATACCAGCAAATTTAACAATGTTTTGAACGAAAAGCTTGCAGCAGTACTTTTCAGTCTTGGCTTTGTCTGCCTGTTTGCCTACTTGACTATTCCTGTTCTCTGTTGACTACCCATTTTGAATTCAGTTGAGAGATCTGATCAAAATGCTTCTTTCCTCATTGGGACTGATCAGTTTCAGAACAAAGTTATTTCTTAGATCCCCACCTTAACACAGTTCCTACAGTGAAACAAAACTTTGGATGTTCAGTCACATAGGACTAATAACTAGAGGTCTAATTAAAGTTCCAGCCAGCTAAAAGTTATGTTCATTGAAATATACAGTTTTGTCAAAACTGAGATATTCCATGGAGATGTAATGATTTCAATAACATTTTGGTGGAAAGCCTTCTGAGCCAGTGAGACAGAGAGAAAGAGAGAGACACTTAAACAAAAAGCCAGACTATTCGGATGTTCAAAATGGATGTTTCAACACAGTCATTATTTGCAAAAAAAGAAGAAGAAGAAGTTTGGGTTTTGCTCCAATGCAAAATGCAATCATATTTAGAAACTTGAAATCTGGTATGAACAGGGTAGTTGTCCTCCAGCCAGCATGCATAATAACGGTAGATTACTTAGCAGTAAACATCCTTCTTCGAGATGGGCTGCTCGGATTCATTCAGTATTAGGTGTCTACGTGCCACGGCACATGATTGGTCGGAACTTCTTTTAGCCTTAGCCTGTCAGGACAGGACTGGCAGCCACCGCCCCCTGGCCATATATATGGCCCCAGCCCTGCTCCTCCCCAGTTCCCATTAATTGTTAACTCCGAGTAGCGTGGATGGTGGGAGGGGACTGAATGAATCTGAGCAGCCCGTCTTGAAGAAGGACGTTTACTGGTAAGTAACCTCCGTTCTTCTTGAAGCGCTGCTCAGATGCATTCCATATTAGGTGACTGCTAGCCGTACTGTGGAAGGTGGGCGGAGTTAGACTTTATCCACCATCAGCACGGCTACCCACAAACAGCACAACCCCCACACTGGGTGAAGAAGCAGTGGGCCACCAGGCACATGCCTATGGACACACCACCAAGTGCAAGATCCTCAGGAGGAGGCATGCATGAGAGTGCCGAGGGGGTCATTTGCCACTCTGTCAGGGGACTATAAGCCTAACAAGGGCAGTCCCCGGTTCATTGTCAGGGAATTTGCTATATCATAATAGCAAGAACAACCTTGTCACCAGCAAGACCGTTTAGTGTAGGACAGTTGCCCCTTCCTAGAAGAATTGACTCCTGAGAGAGGCAGTTGTGATCCAGGGCAACAGATTCCCATAGCTGCAGGCGAAGGGCAAGCATGGAATAATTGCTGCCCTTGCCACCTCAACCCCAAAAGGGGGAGGTGAGTTGGGTTAAATACTAACCAAGACTGGAGCAGGGAGCACATCACCCCTTGGCCAAACGGGAGATAGGCAAGAGGCCTTCTCCATAGGCGTACTGGCAGGAGATGCCATGGGTAAGGTTGATAAGGGGTGCCCTAACTGAGGTGTCCCAGCTCCATATGGAAGCTAACACAGGAAGAGGGGGTACGAGGAAGGAGTGTTTGGGGACCACTACCCCTCCATCCATTGATGCATGGGGATGGAGGACCTGGAGAGAGGGCTGCAGAATAAGTCCTAGATGCTTGGCAGACCCACCTCCGGGGCCCGGAAACTTCACAGACACTCATTCAGGGAGGTCGTCATAAATGGAGACGTGGACATCTCAGAAGGGCCCTTCCTAGACGTAACCCTTAAGTAGGTTATTGTAGTAAAAAGAGAGCCTTAGGAACACCCATCCTAGGATCAGGAGAGAAACTAGGAGAAAAGATTGAATTCCCCATGTTAGGTTGTCCCCAACCAAAAAACGGGGCAATGACCTGAGGTAGGGGTGATGAAAACATCACGGGGTTCTGGTGGTGTAGAGGATTTACGCAACTTCAGCACTTGGTGCGCATTTCTGTCCCCTGCCCCTATACTCTACTCTTCCAGTACACAGACTCATGTAGGGGGAGGTGTGCCAAATCTAGGGAAGGGGTATCTGGCCACCTCTGTAGATGGGTCAGGTCCACCTCAAAGGTCATGCTTCCAACTCCAGAGTCAGAGTGTTGGAAAGCGCATGCAGCTCGGAAGGCATTCTTATCTCTCACTTCTATGCAGAAGCAGTCAACCTTCATAACATAGCTGGATGACTCATTCTAGCAGCGGGTCCCAGCTACAAAGGGCCAACTACAAGGGCCCTTGCATAGGTCCTGATGAGGAGAATGGCGACACCTTAGGCAAGACACAAGTTGGACATGGTATGTAACTCCTGCTCCAAGGAAAGGAGTTTTATTAGTGCACCACCCCATGTACTGGAAGGGTTAAGGCTTGGGCAAGTCCCTGTTGGGAGGAAGGAGGAGGGAAGGATCCCAGGAAGAGGAGGAAAGTATAAGGCAACCCTTACTTAGGGAAGACAAGCGAGAACTGCTGTGTCCTTTAAGGAACACAGAGGGCAAGAGGGAACGTTATGAAAAACGTCACCCATAAGGCATCAGGCTTTCCAGTCCCTTAAGGACTATAAGCTTCCTTGGGCTAGAGTTCTGCAGGGGAACTACTCTGAGCTGGAAACCACAGGTCCTCAAATGGCTCACTCAGATGTATGAGTGCCAATGGTGGTTAGAAGTTCTCCCCTACTATCTCCCTTCATAGCAATTCTAGGGAGGAGAGGGGTGCAATAGAGAGGTCAGGGCAGCTCCTAGATGGCTGTCTAGAGCTTACGGGGGAACCATCCTTGTGTGGTAGAGGGAGGCACCAGACCAGAGGGGGTTCTGGTCAACGGCTAAACTGGGGTCTGCTCATGGGCAGAAGAACCAGTGTAAAGTGCTGCAGGTCCTTGGGAAGGGGCTGAAAAGGCAAAAACCCCTACAGTGAGACTCAAGGATCTCACAGGCAAAAGCCTAATACATGTCTAAAGAGCATGGCCCCAATATAAAGGGGGCACTGCCTGGGGGGGGGGGTAAGGCAGGAGAAGATAGAGGGCAAAGGGGGATGAGCTTGCCCTCTTACCCATCACCTAGGGGGTGGGGTGCATCATCCCGCAGTAGCTTCCTCCCAATCCATTGCAAGCTGACACGGATGATGAGTGCTCTCTGGGTAGCGACATGGGAGCATCCCCTTTCAGTGTGCCCGACTGGGAAGGAGTTGCCAAAGTGTAGGCATGCTGCCCTTAACCCAGAGGGCTATACATTTTTTTTTGTTTGTTTTTTGTGTGGCATGATGTGCCCGCTTCACATACCTCTAGTTTCGTACCGAGGCTCCAGAGTGTATGCATCTGGAAGCAAGTGCATATGAGGACAGTTCTCCAGTGGCCAGGCTCTTACTTGACCCAAAGGGTATTGGAAGGGAAGAGGGAGGCACATTGTTCCCAGAGAGGAGGAAGAGGTGTCCTGAGGCTGATTGTGAGGGGGTGTTTAGTGAAATCATTTGGGTTTCCGCTCTGAAGTTCAAGGGTTCTTATGGAGGGAGAGCGACCCTGTTGGGGTTGATCACCTATAATGAGGCAAGGGGACCAACCTCCTGTAGTCCAAAGGCTCCTGAAGATAGCCATTTGATTTATGTGTGGGGAGGGGGGGAGTACAACAAGGACCCTTCCCCCATGTGTTGAAGGAGCTGCGGAAGACTGGGGATGTTGAGGTACCTGGGGCGTGAGTGTACCCAGGGCTCTGAGTGCCAACGTCTGTACATAGATGTCATGGATCATGGAGTCAGTGGACAGATAAAGAGAAAGAGACTGCCCCTCTAAAGGGAAGTCTAATATGGCCTACTGTAAGTCCTGGGAGAGTTCAAAATCCTGAAGCCGGACTTCCCGGCATGTAACCATGGCCCTAGCGATGCCGCGGGTAGCTGTGTTCGAGGCATTGAAAGCCACTATAAAGGCATGGTGAGATGCCAGGGCACCTTTCTTGATGAAGGCATTTAAATTCCCCAAGTATTCTTGTGGGAGGAGGCTGCTGAAACTCCTCATAGCATTTCAGAGGTCTGGGGAATCTTTTTACCATGGCCTTATGGCCAGGCTCCCTCAGCTAAAAAGCTGAAAACTGAGTAAGCTTTTTTTTTAGCCAGGAGGTCAAACCTTTTGGGACTCCTAGAGGTCCCCAGGTGAATCAGTAGGCTTGGCCAGCGTGTCCCAGCAATGTCATGGGAACGAATATGGGGGAGTGAGGAAGAACTAGTGTTCGGCCAATGGGGGAATATAATGGCAGCCAGAGAGGTTTGAATCCCAGGTCAAATAGGGGGTTCTGGGTTCCCTCGAGGGGTGTGACCCTGACCCAGGCAGATGGTGGCCTGGTGAATGTATTCAAGTGTGGTAGGGTCTCTTCTGTAAGGCCCTGGTCCATGTTCAGCTGTTATCGGGACAAGGGACAACCGCGGTACTGGGGTGCCCTCACCGGGGCCATGGCACCGAATAGGGATTCCCTTTGCAGGCCCTCAGTAGGAGGTAACTGGTTTCAAGTGCAGTGATGGGAAGAACCAGTGCCACAGACCCTTCAGTAAGGGGCCGGGCCTGAGGAACGCACGTCAGATCTCTTGCGGTGCCAGTGCAAGGTTGTCAGGGCCGTAGGCATTGGAGCCCTAGCCATGCAGTGGCGCAGGCCCAAGTAATGAGAGGCTCCCCCTGGTGCTGGGTAAAGTGGGGGACGGAAGAAGATGGACTTACCACTTGTTTCAGCTGCCTGCGGTGTATTCAGGGGTCGGAGGGCTTCTGTCATTTCAAAGGCCTCCAGTGTGGTTGGCACTGTGATAGGCTCCAGGCACTCGCCCCGAGGGGAAGTGCCAAACATGGTGCCAGCACTTGGTGCTGGAGTTGGTTCCGAGTGCGCTTACCTGGATTCTGCTCTGGAGCGGCGTTGAGAGATCCCATGCCAACTGAGCACATGGTGCCAGCTTAGAGGCTGATCACGGCTATATTCATAGCCTGAGAGCAGCGCTGGAACGGCTTCGGTGCTGACCGAGCACATGGTGCCAAGTTGGAGGCCAATCGTGGCTGCGTTCATAGCCAGAGAGCAGCACTGAAAGGGCTCTGGTGCCAACCAAGCACCTGGTGCCAAGTTGGAGGCTGATTGTGGCTGTATTCATAGCCAGAGAGTGGCACCGAGAGGGCTCTGGTGCTGACTGAGCACACGGTGCCGAGGTGGAGGCTGATCGCAGCTGTATTCATAGCCGAAGAGCAGCACTTGAACGGCTTCGGTGCCGACCGAGCACACAGTGCCGAGATGGAGGCTGATCATAGCTGTATTCATAGCTGAAGAGTGGCACCGAGAGGGCTCCGGTGCTGATCAAGCATGCAGTGCCTGGTCTGGTCGCGGCGTTTCTTCAGAGCTAGAGATCAGTGAGCAGAGCCGGCAAATTCCTAGCGTCAGCTGCGGGGCCCATTCCCAGGCACGCTATGCTGCCTTTGCTTTCTGCTGAGTCCTTCGCTTAAGACCTGCAAATATAGCATAATACACCCAGTGAAGCTCACATGGGCATTAAAAAACCCTCCCAACGTGTTCAGGTTTCTGTTGGAAGGACACGGTGGGAGCGCTGGTGACGTCTGCAGGCAGATCTTCCAGTGAAAATACACGTAAAACAAAACAAAGAGACAGGCCCTTGCATAAAGCAAGAACAGGCTGTTCTGTAACCATCACTGAGGGCAGAAAAAAAGGAACTGGGATCTGCTAAGAAAGGTAGGCAGCAGCACCCATATCTGCTTTCATGGTGAGTGAATCCTCAGAATGGGACAGTTGAATAGGTTATTATCATGCAGAGTAAATTTACTTCTTGGCAGGACCCCCCAGAGGACTTAAGGGGCCTGGTGCAGATCTGATGTGAGGGGCTCCCCTCACCATTCCATACATACAACTCATACAGCCTCTGCCCACTCCCAGGTCTCCTCCTACTTCAGCTCCTCCTACCTCAGTTCCCTCCGGCCACCTACCCAGTTACCAAGCCCTTCTTGGTTTACTCAGACCCAATGTTCTCCAGGACGTATAGAGTCAGAAGTTAAGGCAGGGGCCAGGGTAGGGGGCATCCTCCTTGGTGGGGGCCTGGGGTAAGTTGCCTCAGTGCTCCCCTCACCCCCGGATGGCCCTGTTTCTTGGCTCCAGGTTGAGTGGTTCTTGACCAGTTCACTTAGGTTAACTGTCATGCAGATAGCTGATTTACAACCCAACATAAGTTATTTGTATATTGAACAAAAATCTGCTGTTGTATATGCAGGAAGGCGATGTATTTGTGTTAGACGTCCTTGCTCAGTGGTAGGAGTAGACAATAATAAATTGTATTTTATGATGTACTTAGTTAAGTGATGATTTTGCAATATTAAAAGAATTAAAAGTTGCTATTTTAAATACTTTTTATCTTGTAGACTACCAAACTTTAAACTACAGTCGTATTATAATGTAACACCGTAAACTTAGGCATAAATATGACCATGATAAGAAAATTGCTGGTTCACCGTATGTTACAATCACACTTATAATACATTACACACAAGAACAAATAGGTATTGAAGAACAACATGATGATACAGAAATCACTCAAATGCTGAAAACTATTGCAGATATGGGATGTCGCTTTTGATGGAAAATTCAATTAGGGTAGTCACCTTCTGCAACTGGTATGCTATAAAAATAAATAACAGCTTTAGTTAAAATGTCATTAAGGCAGGGACTATAAGTTTGGGGCCTTGTTTGAAGAACTGTTTTGTAATGGCCTAGGAGTGATGTTTCATAATACTTTAGTTTAAAATGATTAGCTAAGACATAGCTAAGCAGGAACCAAGTTTTAACTATGTAAACTGAGGTCCAAAGACAGTTTTTTGGAACCCAGCTCCAGGACACAACCCAAGAGGCACCAGACCTCAACACCCTGCCAACTCCATTTACAGAAACTGGAAGCCCCAGACGATCTAATCCTGACGGGCCTTCAGGAGAGGTTTATCCGTCTTAGTGGGAGTGGTGAGCATTGTTTGCCTAATGTCTATATTCTGTTCTTAGTAGTTGTTGAAATTAAGGATATTACTGTGTAAGGCTCTCTCACTGGCAGAAGGTCCTGCAAATCCACAGAAGATTATGCCTGAAGTCCTAATAATTGGGAAAGTGTGGGTACTTAAATTAACCAGGTTATTCCCCAAGCTCCACAGTCTGGCCATGAGTGTGTGGCCTAGCATGTGAATTTGGTAAGGGTAGCTGCCTTTCATCCAGACCGCTAAGGATTGGGAAGGGGTGGGGCAGGTATGAAGAGCAGAAACTATTTTCCCAGGTAAGTGAGTTTGCAGAACCTCAGTACACACCTAAGAAACCAACAATGGACAGACTGATTTTCAAGGAAAGAAAACAAGCTACACCCTGTGCTCCTACCAAATATTTGCAAACTAAATGACTCCGTAGCAGAAAGCCACAAAAATGAGAAAGACAAGGAAGTCAGAACATCCCCTAAGGAAAAAAAAAATATGGTCCAGTATTTAATACATAACAAACTGTGCTAAAATGCAGGCTATGTCTACACTGGGAGGCTCAGTTAAGTTCACTTAACAAGGTTGACTTTAAGTTGACTTACAGTCAACCTTGTTACATCAATTTAAGGATGTGTCTACACTAGTAGACATAATCAAGTTCTGGGCCCGGGCCACACCAAAGCCCAGTCTGGCCTGGGGGCCTGATCTGGTTCCTGCCACAGATGGCAGGTAGCTTGGAGCCCGATCCAGCGCAGAGGTCAGAGCCAGCTGCTGCCACCACCAGCAAGTGACTCAGAGCCTGATTTGGCCCAGAGCTGTTTGTTGGTGATGGCAGGAGCTGGCTCCAAGTCCTCCACTGCCTGTGGCAAGCAGCTCAGGGCTGAATCAGGCTCTGAGCCCCTGACACCTGCAGCAGGCAGATTGGAGCTGGATCGGGCTCCAAGCCACTTGCCAGTAGTGCGAGGAGCTGGCTCCGAGCCCCTTGCCCCTGTGGTATATGGCTCAGCGCTGGATCGGGCGCCGAGCTGCTTGCTGGCAGCAGCAGGAACTGAATCAGGCCCTGTGGCTGGATGGGAGCCCCAGAGCCAGATCAGGCCCTGGCTTCTAGGTCGACTGAACTCTTAATTCGACCTTAGAAGCAGGTGTTATTAAGTCAACTTCAGCAAACGCTTAAGTCAACTTAATACAATCCCAGTTTGAACCTGGAGTTCCTTACATTGACTTAAGTTGACCTAAGGCTCCAGTGTAGACATACCCCCTAAAGTAGGTCTCAAAGGTAGAGCCAATACCGTGAATAGTATCCAGGAGTTTGGCTACCACATTTTGTGTTGACTGAAGCTTTCAACTGTTTTGTATAATTGTAGCCCCAGTTAGGTCATTTCATGGATTGACTTAAGTGAAGTAATAAAGACATGAATGAATTTGGCATGGTTTCCAGTCAAGAAAGGCTACAGTATCTTAGCTAACCACAGATAAATACAACCTCTACCAATGGCTATTGCTTCCTAGGAATCCAAGAGCAATCCAGGCTCAAGAATATTCCAGAATTAAAAACTTCTCTGGCATGAATTGGATAAATGATGCTAAGGGATAGAGCAGTCAAAACATTTGTCAGTTGTCCATGTTGCATCCCCTCACCAATCATCACGAACTGTATTTTGTGCAGATTGTATCCCAGGCAGTCTAGTTCATTCTCATAAATCCTTCCCATAGGCAGGCACCAGAAAATCATAGAAACAATACAATCCAAATCTGATTGAAAGAAGTCAGGGCTGAATGGCATTAGCACACAAAGACATCTAGATCAGAAAAACTTCACAGGTATTAAAAACTGTGGTATTGCCAAAGAGTCAAAGATGAGCTCTTGTTTCTCTCTGACAAAGACAGACAGGCTAGATCAAACATCTCTCTTGAATAAGACTTTACGGTGTTGTTTAATTCTCCACATCCATTTGTCATTCATTTCTCATTTGGTGGAGGAGCATACTCTGTCATCTTTTTTTCTTTGCTCAAAACTGAAATGTGTCCATGAAATGTTTTGGCTTTGATGAAAATATTTTGTTGAATTTGCTCCACACAGCTCTGTCTTCAACAGCGAAACAAGAAAAGAAGAACGGGCTCTCAGTTTTAGTCTGTCTTCCATCATGTTGGATCCATTGTTGCTCCCATCAGGGTTTCCATGTTCCACTGTGTTTTCTAGCTTCCAGAATGGGAATGCTGCTACACCAAAAGGAGTGTTATCAGATTTTGCTTTTGGTCTTGTAATGCTTTGTGCCTACAGCCATCATAGAAGGAGTTCTACTGTATGCATATCAGTTGTTTAAAAAAAAACTGCAAATGAGGTGTTTTTATTGCAATGTTGTCCCATTCAATGAAGTTTAACTTTTAGTTGGGGGCCCAGATTTTGATCACACATAGCAAATAGACTGAATAATGTTACTGAACAGTTTTAGCAATAATCTGGTCAGGGGAATGGTGATAACCAGCTGTCTTTTTTTTTTTAATGTTTTTTTTCCCCACAGAAAGCCCTGTCCGCCTCTCTTTTCATGTTTGAAAGTGTTCATTTGCATGTGAGCTGTTTTTATCCTATAATTACTGGCTTAATTCATTAATAGTTGTAAACTCCTTGGACAGAAGGTGATTTGTACCTATTATTTCTAATTAATGTACATTAGATGTATGAATTGTGTATTAGAAAATTACCATAAGTCAAAGTCACACTTTAACCCAAACAGCAAAAACCACCACAGGTAGTTTTCAGTGGTTACATAACTTTAACTGCCAGCTCCCACCCCCCAAAGTACACATGTAGTGAAACTAATGCAACTAATTAGATTATTTATCATTGTAGAGCACCAATAGCATGCTCAGTGCATGCTTCAGAGACATTTTTTATGCAGATTATAAAATCAATAGACTTACAGTGCAGTTAACATGTAGGGGTTTGGGTTTTGTTTTTAAACAAGATGTATGAACAATTTAAACACAATGTACATTTCTAAGGAGAACACACCATTGTTAAAGTTAATTGTTCTGGTTAGATTCTGAATTTTAAACCTATGATTTTAAAAAAGAAAAGGGACATTTACAATAGGCAAAACAACGTTGTCTAACTGAACTGTAAAGTGCGGTGACCTGGTCTAGGAGACATCATGCCAGAAAAAGATCATTCTAATGCCTTATCAAGCAGAACAGCTCAGTAGTTGAACATGCCTTCTCAAGACAACTCTGTTCCACTGGAGTAATGAAAATGTCCACCCGTGGGAGAGTCGCTAGAACGCGGGAGACAGAACTTTCAGCAGAGCTGGATGTAGACTGTGGAACTCATGCCCACAAGAGCAAAACTATGGCCCTTGCCATATTCAGGACAAACTGTAAACCTTCAACTTATCTTTCCCTCAAAAGGCTATTCACACATACATTCCTAATCACATAAATATAAACACAAACGCTATATAAACTAATCAAGTTCTTTCTCCTACAGGCTGCGTGGGAACAGAGATAGCATAAGGGAACAGATAGGAGTGAGTTCATTTTTAACTTCCAGCACTTTGATTGTTCATCCCTCCTATTCTTCTTAACACTTTTCAGCAGCCTGCTTATTTTTGTCTAATACCATCCTTTTAAAGTGTCCCTCATGTTCTCACAAAGGTAGACAGAAAATGAATCTCCTAACATCACTGAGATAAAATATCTGTCATAGGCTGCTAGGAATTGCATCCATCCCCAGTCAGACTGTTAAAGATAGTTGGGTGAGGTATTTGCAATGTTGACGCATTTGCTTCCTGACTCAAATCGTGTCCCATTGACTACAATGAGAAAAATCCCATAGACTTCAACAGGATCGGGATTTTACTTGTTATTCAAAAGTAGATGGCTCTTTTCAAATACAGAAGATTATATGTATTATAATTTATTTATTTCAATTTAATTAGTTCAAAGTTGTCTGTGCCAGGCTTGAGGTGCCCTAGCACTCAATTAGTTCAACAACAACACCATAAACGGCTTATTTTGTTTGTCTGGGTCTCCAGAAAGACTTGCATGAAGCTAGTGTCATTGCTAAGATAAAAGTGTTTTACCGTGTGTTTGTGGCAGAGCTAAAAATGATTGGCAAAGGAAAAACAATTGGACAGGTTCCTTCTCTTGCTGTCATATGATGAGCCTTGAGGCTCTTTTGTTTAAAGGTTTTTGAGTTTGTTTTCCCTTGGTATTTTGTATTAGGTATTCAGGTCTTATCTAGTCTACAAAAATCCATTATGCCTGGATTGTGTTACCAAATGGTGCTCGACATTTTTCAAATCTAGTAAAGTGTCAACATGAAACAATATCTTTTCATCTCATGACTCTTGGCCAAATATACTGTTTAAAGTTTTTATAAGTGACTCATTACACATCTGTGGGCTGCTGGCACATGTCATTTGCATGATCCAAATCATAACATTTTGGTTTGTTGCACTGAATAAAAATGTTTTGTTTCAGAGTAATTTGATGTTAATTTGTTTTCACCTACACTGTTGAAGTCATAACTGGAGGGTGGGGGGGTTATAGCTTGGATGCCACATGCTATCCCCTCCACCCTTCAGTGGGCAGCGTTCCTTAGTTTGCCTACATGTCCTATGATGCACTCTCTTTCTCATGCGTGGTAACCAGCCACAATGCATCATGGGAGTCTCTGGTATGGTACGTCTTGAGAGTAGCAGTCTAGCCAGGAAGCCTTGCCTAGAAGGGAAAGGGGGGCATAAGGTGCCCACACTGCAATTTCCCATTGAGGCACAGGAGCATAGAAGAAATGTAGAGTATTTTAAGTCAATTTTTGTCACCCTAGAAAGCAGGTAGTGTCAATCCTACCCATTTTTCTACACTTGTATTCTGTTTCTGATCAGTGACTGTTCCAACATTGTCTTGCTCCAAGACCATCTTATTATTTGACATTTCTTTCTTACATTTTAATATATGCCACCTCTTAGTGACATTCTTGGAAACCTGCTGTTGAGAGTAAGAAAACTGCTTCCTGAATGCTAGCCTTAGGCTGTGTCCACCTGTTGACCTTAGTAATTGTGAGATGATATACAAGAATGTTAACCAGTTGCATTTTGTTTTAGGAAATATACAAGGATGTCACTTTAAATCAGCAAGGAGGCATAGGTACAGTGTGCTTTTCTTCTGAGCTTTATTTGTGATTTATTAAAGCCTATAAATTGAATATATAAATGATACTGGACTATACTGTACTTTGCAAAAAAAATCAATTATTGAATAAATAATGAAATATTTCAGTAAAACTGCTGCTCTTTCTTTGGAGGAAAATGAATGGCCAAAGAACTGGGGAGGAGACTCCTATAGAAAGCTAGTTGCTTTTTATAGTCACGTTTAGAGTGAAGACTGTTCAGCTCCCAAGAGCTGGATGGTTTTCCACTAGCAACAATTTTACTGCTTTGGGATGTCCAGAGAGCAGTGTGCTCTGAAAACACTCCCTCATTTCTCACAGCATGTCCTTGAGCTGAAGTTCTTATTGATGGGACAGTGACATACGTCTGGACCACACACATCTTACCCCCAAATGCCTTGTTCAAGTAGCTTTCCAGCAGGGTTGTCCCTGCAGAGGTTGGAGGCCTGGGTCAACCAGCCTGTGGCAGGGCCCCCATACCCCCTCCCTGCACTGGAGGAGGTGGTGTGGGCCAGTCAGGGGGCTGGGCTCTGCTCTTCTGCCCTGCCTCAAAGCCGCCTGACCCCACCCCGCCTCCAGGGCAGAACAGCCGGCCCAGGAGAGGTGTGAGAGAAGGAAGCCTGGCCTCTGGGTTGGCCCGCTCCACCCCTGGGCTGGCTGTTCCCCATCCTGGGGTTGGGGCAAGCCAGCCCAGACCAGAGGCCAGCTCTGAATGCTCCCACCCCACTCCTCCCTTCCCCACTGCCTTCAGCTCCATGCCGAAAGCAGCGGGGAAGGGTCAGGGGACAGCGTGGCTCTGGTGGGGGGCAGCAGTTCAGGCAGGGGCCCAAGGAACCATGGGGCCAAGGGCAATTGCCCCTCTCCCCCCCCGCCCCCCCAGGATGGCTCTGTTTTCCAGCCAAACAGAAAACTGGGTTCTATTCCTGACCATGCTACATATTACATATCTAACAAACCTTCCAAATGAGAAATCCATTGTTAATGATCATTTATTCCACTGGCATTCGATTTTCATTGCATGTGTTCTGTGATGATTCTGGTTTTCGCTCACTTTGCATTTTCAGTTTTATGCACACAAAATAATTAGATCTACAAAACAGGGCTCCTGAAATACATCTGAGGTAACTGATGACAGTATAGGTTCCGTTCTGTTCATGTGTGAGAGGTGCAAACAGGGTTTGTTTTACTATGCAGTACAACATGACATTTTCTGCTTGGGAAATACTGGAATTTAAGGAAAGATATTTGGCAAAAACACAATGGAAAACATGAAAACTTGGTGGAGTGTGCAAATACCTCATGTTCTAATGTCTATTCATGACTGGTGAGTTGATGGACCTGAGTTAAGTCAATGCTAGCAAGTTTGGCTTAAAATACATGCAGAGTTTTTTATAGCAATTGTCATTCAGGGAATGCAGATATGTCATTATCTCAGGGGCCTGATTCAATTCATATTGACTTCAGTGGGGAGCCATCTCAGGCTCTATGGGTGTGTCTACACTGGAGGCTCTGTTAAGTCGAACTAACAAGGTTGACTTTAAGTCAACTTGGAAAGCCAACACTGAAAACTCCTGTCAACTGCCTACATCCACACTGGCAGGTGCTAGGTCAACAGAGGAGTAGTGCATTGTGGGTAGCTGTCCCTGGTGGCCAGGAACTCTGGGAGGGGGCATGGAGGCCAGTTAGTTGTCTTAAGGGCTTTCCCCATCTACATTGGCTTAAGCTGATGTAATAAGGTTGACTTAAGCATTCAGTCGACCTTCAGAAGTGGTGTTATTGTTGACTTAATAGAAGCCCAGTGTGACTGCAGGAGCCTGTAGGTCCATTTAACCTTTCTTAAGTCAACCTCAGGCTCCAGTGTAGACATACCCTATATTAGTAACCCAGTCTCTGTGCAGGTGGTGTCCAATCCAGCCATTGCATGATGGCTTTTATACTGTAGTGGGTTACAGGTGCATCATTCAACTGGTGTTTGTAGATTAGTCAAACTGTACCACATAAATGAGGCAGCAGTGGAGGATGGAATGTTTTGGCCTTTATCCCTATTACTTTAGGCCTCTCTGATGCACTTTATTACCTGTGAATTTTTCCAATGACGGTTCAAACTATTGCTTAAATATAGTAATTCCTCTCTTTTTAAACTGAGGTTTTATTTAAAATCAGTGGTTCCCAGGCTGTGGCCTAGGGGTCACAATTAACTTGTGGGGGCCTTTCAAAGTCACCCATGGCTCCCCTCATGCTGCCTGCAGAAAGGAGCTGCTGCTTAAGTAACCAAGGAGAGCACATTTACATGGGCCAAAAGAACAGTTCAGGTTCCTTGCTGCAACCAAGGGAATGTGAGATCAGTGCTCTGTTTGTAGCAGGAAGCAGAGCAAAGCATTCCACCTAGGGCCACAGGAACTTGAGTCCCTGCTGGAGTCACAGGGAGGTAACACTAATATTCTATTCTCGTGGCTGCAAAAGGGAGGCACTACCTAGGGATCCAGGTAGAGCACAGACTTTAGGACATGTGAGGTTTCTCTGCTGCAGCCAGGAAGATGGGAGATGGCAGTGAGGAGGCAGCTTCCTTGCTGAATGCGTTCTGTCTGGCTGCAATGGTGGAGCAAGTAGGGAATGCCTGCTAGTGGAGACTGGCGGCTTTTCAAGGTTGTAAAAATTATATCTGTGGCTCTTGAGCTAAAAAGGTTGGGAACCACTGATTTAAATCATACAGGGAATCTTTGTTTTAAAAATATTACTACTTGACTTAAACTACAGTCAAGTAGATAAAAAGTTCAATAAGTGTTCTCCATTTGCAAATTAGGATTATTGGGTATGAAAACATTAATACATTTTACTTAATCTCTTTCTCTCAGCCCCCCACCTCTTCATATAAAATTGGTTATACCAGTGAAATAAAATTACTTATTTATGGGCAAGCTTTGAGGGGCAAAATAGACTCCTTTAGCATATATGCTAAAACTATAAAAGTTTCAGCATTTAGTCTGTACACAATTACATTCAAAATGAGCCTGGAAGTTCTATGTGACCATTAACTGGTGAAATGATGAACAAAATCAAATATGTGGTATGAATATTTGCAATAATGCTTTAATAATTAAAACTTCTAGGGTATCAGACTGAGGAATAGTTTAATTGTCTAACGTCCTCAGCCACACATTCAGTTTGTGGTGCCGGCTTTATTACCTTACTTACAGCTCCCTCTATTCATTCCATCTCTCAGGCTCCTATATTAAGTTGTCTTTATATTTTTTCAAAACCTAAATGTGAACATTCTGTACATTAGGCACTCACTTTTCAGCTAGGCATTTATCGGGCCTCCATATGTGCATATGGCAATTTCATAAGCATGCTACTGCACCTGGTGGAAAAATCGGCTCATGATGCTAACTCAGACATAGACTATTTAAGGGCATGCACACACAGGCAGTTTGCATCTGCAGAGAGTGGGCACAGTCGTGTGTGCATACAAAAAACAAAAGCTGCCATGTGAAAGTTTTCTCCTCAATGTCTGTGGAGATCGAGTGGGGCTGAACAAAACATGAACAACGGAACAGGAAAAACGTTTAGGGGCAGGTCTTCAGCTGTGGCAAAGTTCTAATTGGTCCAGTTTGGTGAGCAAAGGTGGCTTGGACCCTTCTTCACTCTCCCCTGATTACAGAGTCAGCACCAGTCCCCCAGTAACAACTACACTAGTTGTTCATCACCGGAGGGCATCATGCTCTGACAGCAGTCCTGTACCACTCCCCTAGGAATCCCCCAGCGCCCATTCTTGGTGTTCATAAGGTGGCATGTGTCAAGATACACACATGCTACCCTAGCTATTTTGTTAAGGGAACTTGCCAGCCACAGTGGGAACCAGGATCTGTGCAGGGAATTTACTCAGGGATGAGCTCTGAATTGCACTCTCCGCAATCTGGTGGCAGGAGCTCATGATGAAATCTGTTCTGTGAACAACCTTTTCTGTTATTTCTGGCTGCCTTTGCAATGTGTCATTGAATGCTATTCATATTATGAACCATAATGATTTCATTGCTTCATTTCTTTGAAGTTTACTCTGACTTGATTAAACAGTCAAAAAGCTATTTGTTATAACATGTAAGTGCAAAATGCACTTCCTATCTGCACTTGTGAGCCACAGAAGCAGAAAGATGCCCTTTTTCTCCCCCTTCCTCCCAAAGGTATAGTATTACTTTTAGGACTTCATAAAATCAACAATCATAGACTACAATTTGTATATTTTCCTCCCTGCTTCACACCTGGGTCCAGCACGTCTTTGAGACTGCTACACTGAATGATGAGCACCACTGAAAATCCCAGATAAAAAAAAGACTTCTTAATTTTAACTTGCTAATACTACACAACCTCTGAGTATAGTATTTACAAAATGCAGTCACATACAGAGCTGGATTCAGTGCATGGGTTCAACTTTTTATAGATCATGGCACAAAACAGAGCAAATTTTTACCCCTTTAAAATTAAAGATAAACTAGACATTATGGGCCACATTCCAATCTCATTTATATATTTGTACAACAGCAACAACTACTCAGCTGAACCTGCCAAACGTTCCTGACCTTCAGTTAAAACAGATGAGATTTATATGATTACCACCCCAAACTATAAATGGCCTAATTTATCACGTTGTGGCAATTTAAGAACTTCCACCCTCCTCTCAAAAAAATCAAGCATCCATTTTCATTTTCTTCAAGGAAAATTTCACACACTTTCAACTGTAAACCCAATTCAGATGTCCCCCCTGCTACCATACAAAAAATAAGGTGAGCAAAGGTAAAGAAAAACAGGCACAAAAGGTGACAAGATTCTAGGTGCAGAGGCATGGTAGGTTTGCAGTATTGATACAACTTTAATATTCTGTGAGTTGGCAGTAGCTACTCCAAGGGAGTGTAATACGGTTGGTAAGCTGCAGGTTTCAGTATGTATTAGTGAGAACTGTGATGCTACCCCATAAAAGAAATCTATGAAGGAGCTAATTCATATTGAAATACCTTAATTTTTAAGGCATTTTTAATTTTGAGGGAGATTAAAACAATTACAAAATATTGAGCTTCATTCACTGCAATGAACATGGTCATTTGCCACTTATTCAGCTTTGCATGATCACCATATATAATTTAAAAATAGTTTGTTCATATAGCTGCAACAATAAGGTATGGTGATATTAGGAGATACGGTAGCAAGAATAGTTTCATGTATATTAAATTTCCATTTAAAATATCTTGCTACTCTGTATTATGAATAATAGGATAAAAGAGTGGCTTCATTTAAATCTCTGATGAAACTTGGTTACCTCAGTGCAGCCATGATTTATCACCCAGTGTATTTAAACACAACCCTTCTCCACACCTGCTTCTTTCCAGGATCCAGACTGACACCCACTGCTGACCAACTCCACTGCAGGACTATTATTTAAAGTGGTACAGAGCTAATCTCAGCTTTCATTTGGCACCTGGGCTGAATTATATAGAGCTCTTTCACCTTGCTCTCCTCCCCCACCACACACATGTTCCCAAGTCCTCCTTTAAGCCGTGTGGTTTCCCACAAGCACCCATTAAGAAACATGTATATTTTCAAGTGATTGCAACCTCCTCATTGATGCACTTAAATGCTTTACTGCTTCATGTTTGTTCATTATGTGAAGAATAAAAAACACTCACTGATTGACTAATAGGTTGGAACATGTTGGAAATGCTGATGAAGATAATACGTTTGCAGAGTATTTTTGGTGGAAAATACCAGTTTAGAAACTTCCTATTTTCTCTCTAGCAACTTTGCCTTCACTTAGTAGAAAACTTATTTTAACATTTCAAAATAAAAGTTGTTTTCTGCATTGTTCCCTTCGAAATAACAAACCTTGACTATTGTAGGTGTTCTGGTGGGTATACCCAAAATTGTCATTAGACTTACTTAACTTTGCAGTGGGTTCTCAACTGCTGGCCTTTGGGTCAAGGCTTTTAAAAGTGGCCTGTGCTCCCCTGCCACTGGCTGCGAGCCAAGCTGCAGCCACCCATCTCCCACTGAGTCCCAGAATACTTCCAGGAACTGGGCTGCAGTGCGTTTCTCCTGCCCAGTTCCAGTGCACCCCTGGGTACAGGGCTCCAGCTGCTCACCTCTTCCAGTCCCAGCACGCAGCCAGGAGCCACTGCCAGGAGGGCACACGGCCAGGAGGAGTCAGGAAGGGGAGCCTCAGCAGCACACAGCTAGAGCAGGGCTGCAGCCGCCAGCCTTTAGCCTGTTCAGATATACCTATGGAGCTGACCTGCCAGCCTCCCACAGACACCTTCCTCCCATCTGGGTCTGCATCCAGCTGTCCTGCCTCATGCGCAGTGCTTGCTCCAAGCTCTCCCAGGAACCAAGACACACCATACCTGAGGAGCAGCAGGACTATCACAATTAGACTCATCCCTGTATTTACTAGACTTCACCTCTAACCAATTTCATTCAAAAATTTAAAAAATTAAAAAATTATTTTTTAAAAATGTAAGATTATTAAAAATTTTAAACCTACTTTGCACTAAATGAATGTTTACTTTTAATTATGTAGAGATCTATAGTTCTTAATGGTGAACTCTGTATACATATACTTCAATACATGTTTTATGACTTGATAGACTGATGGCCCTTCAGGGTTGTAAAAATTATTTTTGGTCCTTGAGCCAAAAAGTATGGGAATCACTGCTTTACAAACTCCTTTATTGTAATTATTTGTGTTACCATAGCATGTTGGAAACTTGTTCAGAGACAAGGACCTCATTGTGCCAGGGACTGAACAAATGCAGAACAAAAAATTAGTGTCTTCCCCAGAGACGTTATAAGCTAACTATTAAAGACCAGATGGTTAGAAACCTGCAAATTTGCAGATATCTCCATTATATCTGCGTATATCCACATATGCCAATGAGATGCGCATATTGACAGACCATTTCTTGCGGATGCAAACCAGATACAGATGCACATATTTGTATCCACTCAGAGCTTTACAGATGGCTATAGAAAGGGGCTGGTAGTTAAGGAAGCTGAGGATAGAGTACTGGGTTTTGAAATTTGGCTAGGAAGAGGTCATTAGATACTTCATTGAGAACTGTATCAATGGCGTGCCAGGGGCAGAAGCTGGATTGAAGAGAGTCTGGGATGGAATTGGAATAGAGGAACTTCAGAGAGTGACTGCAGACTGCATGTTCAATAAATTAAATGAAAAAAGGGGCTATAGTTGGGGATGGGGGTCAAGACCAGATGTTTTTAAGATGGGAGAAACTAAAATAAGCTTATATTGTGAAGGGAAATTTATACATCTAGGAGCAAAGCATTCAGGCCATGCTTACAGAGTAAGGGACTGTATCTATTTATTTCCTCCCATTCTGTAAGTTCCCCCATCTTCAAAGCATCTGATGAAGTGGGATTTTCTCTCAAAACAGCTCATGCAATAAATAAATTTGTTAGTCTTTAAGAGCCACAGGACTCCTTGTTTGTTTTACTGAACTAGACTAACACAGCTGCCCCTTTAGAACTGGATAGCAATGGCTCTGAAAAGAATTTAGGGGTCATAGTGGACAAGTAAGTCAATATGAGCTCCTGGGGTATGTCTACACTGGAGGCTCTTTAAGTTGACTTAAAAAGTTTGACTTTAAGTCGACTTAAAGTCAACCTTCTTAAGTCGACTTAGGAAGTCCACACTGAAAATGCCTGTTGACTGCCTGTGTCCACTGGCAGGTGCTAGGTCAACCCTTCCTGGTGGCCAGTAACTCTGGGATGGGGCTGGAGGCCAATTAGGTTAACTTAAGGGCTTTTCTACACTGGCTTAAGTCAACTTAATAAAGTCAGCATAAGTGTTAAGTCAACCTTAAGAGCTGGTGTTATTAAATCGACTTAAGGAAGTGCTTAAGTTGACTTAATAAAAGCCCTGTACGGCTTTGGGGGTCTGTAGGGTGACTTAACCTTCCTTAAGTGGGCCTAAGGCTGCAGTGTAAATGGACCCCTAGTGAGATGCTATGGCAAAAAAGTTCAATGCAATCCTTGGATATATGATCAAGCAAGTAGTGAGTAGGCAGGTGATTTTACCACAGTATATGGCTTCAATGAGACCAGTACTACAGTACTGCATATAGCTCTGAGAGCCATATTTTTAAAAGGATGTTGAAAAATTGAAGAAGCTACATAAGACAGTAGCAAAAATGTTTCACAGGCTGGAGAAATGCTTTTAAGTTAAAAACTTAAAGGCTATGTCTACATCAGAAAGCTTAGTTTGGACTTCCTTAGTCCAAACTAAAGAGTTCCCGGGTAGTTCGAACTAATCTCAGGTTAATTCAGACTAACTGCAGTTTTTTTAGTTTGAACTAGAAAGGACACACTTAGTTCATACTTTTTAAGTTAGAACTAAGGCATCTGTATTGCCCTAGTTCAAACTAAAGTTCAAACTAAGCACTAATTTCTAACTAGCCATTCAAACTAACTAAGCTTTGCCTAGTTTGAGCTAAGCAATTTCTTAGTTCAAACTAGGCAAAGCCTAGTGTAGACATGGACTAATTTGCCAGTGTAGATATAGTCACCGAATTCCGTCTATTTAGCTTAGCAAAAAGAAGATTGAGAAGTGATGATACCGGTGTGTAAGCATCTTCATGGGGAGAGAATACAGGGTACTAAAGAGCCCTTCAGCTGGTAGAGAAAGGCATAAAGAGAACCAATGGCTTGAAGCTGACATAAGTCACACTTAAATTAGAAATCAGGCATCCGTTATTAACAGTGAGGGCAATTAACTGCTAGTACCAAGTCCCAATGGAAGTGGTAGATTCTCCATCTTTTAGAGGCTTCATATCAGTATTGGATGTCTTTCTGGAAGAAAATACGTTATGCTTTAGGCATATGAAAGTTTTGGGGTTCAGAAAAGGGGTAATTAGTTGAAATTTAAGGGTCTATGATATATGGAAGGTGAGGCTAGGTGATCTAATGGCCACATCTCGCCTTAACCTCTGAATGAGTACAAGTGCATGCCCACTCACAGTAACTATATTCACAAATGGCCAGTTGAACACCTAACCTAGCCATTTGCTTGCATAGTTCTAATTATCTGGACCCATGTTGTGCAGAACCATGGAAGCAACAGCCATGAAATTTACATCAGTCCCTTTAATTTCTGAGAGATTTTCAAAAGTCCAAAGGACAGTTAGGTGCCTTGATTCTACTGAAAATTAACAACAACTAGGCAACTAACAGTGCTTTCAAAATCTTTCCTAAATAACAAATTCCTCCTGGTGCGATAAACTAAGCAGTATTTATAGAGTCTCAAATGCCTACTCTTCCTTAAAGAAGGTCCTTCCAGACTAATGCACTGTGGAGGTGCATTGGTAGGGCAATACTGAGAATCCTGACATCCATTCCCTTTGCTTTGTCAGGTTTTAATATGACTTAAGAGTTTCTGAAAGATGCCAGTGAATAAATGGATGTCGCACTTCCCAGTGATGATCATCTGGCACCTTTCACAATGGCTGAAGTGAAAAAAAAACAAAAAACAAAAAAACTCTCTGATCCTAACTGCTTCTCTAGAGAATTCCCACACTGAATCACAGCTTTGCATATATCAGAAGGGCTAAAGGGTTCCTAAGAAAATTGGTATCATGCTGGCAGCTATATTTCTGATAGCTTCCAGTAAAGCACATTCTCCTCTAAATGGTTTTTCTTTCAATTTTGCATATTTATACCATAATGGAACAAAATCTATCTGACAACATATTGAGTCTTCAAAGGGTAACCTTGAGTTCCAAAGAGTAAATGTCTTAATATCAAGAGCAGAAGTCTTAATATCACCATATTTTTAAAAAGTTTTCTCCACACTGATAGTAATTGTCACAGTAGATGCTCTGAATTCTTACATAGCACTATACTGCAGCAGAACTCAGTGAGAGTCTGCACATAACACAGAACACATGAAAAACAGACACGTCAATGGCATAAAACAAGGTCACCGCTGTTCACTTTAATTTTTGTATAAGTGTAACAACGGTCTTCAGCCAAAAATTGATTTTTGCATATCAAAAGAGAAAATAGGAATGAGCCAGCTTTTCAACCTGTGTAAATTGATTTAGTTCTTTCTTAGTCAATCGAGTTCTACTAATTTCAGCATCCGGGCCTACTCTTTCCAGTACTGAGCAAGGCCTGCTTTACGTTTCATTATATTCTGAAATAAGTTGCAGAATCTGGATGGCAATGATCATCCATAGCTCACCTTTTATGGCTCTGCAGTAGGTTTATAGCCCTTATTAATAGGTCATGTGCCACCAGCAACTGGCTGTGCACCAAATGCCCTGCGAAGTATGCAGCCTTCATTTAATATTCTGCCATATTTCTTAAGCCAATTCTTTACCCATCCCTTTATTCAAGTCCAAGAGTAGGAGGCATGAAAAGGTACAGAAGGGGGCATAGAGCCTCAACTGCCTTCTCTTCCCTAAAGAAAGTCCTTCCAGACTAGTACAATGCTGAGGCATGTTGGAGGTGTGCAAGATGTAGCAAGAGAGTTATTGAACTCTTCTTGTCCCCAGAAGGCGTAAAATGCCCTAGGGCTGTTCTAACCCGTGCTGGAAGCCAGATCAGTTCTAGGCAGCCAGGGCACTGAGGAAGCATCAAAGAGGTGCAAGTTCAGCTAGTTTCAGAATCAGGGTTTTTTTCATGATGTATACACCAAAGGACCCACCAAAGGTTGCACATATAGCTTTATGACTGACATCTCATGACTTCAGAGTCTCAATATTTTCTTGGATTTTCTTTTTAAATTTACACACATGCATGTGCGCGCACACACATACACAGGTATCTCTGAGTATTTTCAACTCCTAGCATTCATTCATTCTTCAGTGACAACTGCTGTATAACAATAAATCCAGAGAAAAACATGGAACAGTTCTCCCAAAGCAGTTGTTACAGTCTTCTTCCTTCTATGGCTCTGGGCAAAGGGGGATGGTTTAAGCAATGCATGGGAAAACATGCACATAAATCTCATTAATGAACAGAAGGATTCATAATCTTGTCACCCACCTTTTCTCTTCCAAATATGAGCCCAAACATACTAGGGCTTTAAACCTTTATATGTGGGTGAGGGAAGGAGAAGGATCTCATCAGGGATCAGAATTTCCAACAGGGACTCATATTCATATCCTAATGGTTAAATGTATTATACAGAAGAAAATGTAAGTGGCAGAAGCCAATAACCTGAGCAGCACAAATATTTGACCATCAGGCTCTTGCTTTTTTCACAGCATGGGCAAGGTGAAATAGACACTAAATGGCAGAAGCTTGCTTTTCAGGGCAGATAATAACCACAGACAGTGAGCTATTTTACTAATTAACAGAGAGATCTCTATGGTGGTTATACAACAAAGGGAGAGTTCACTGTTACAAGGACAGCATGTTCTTATGAACTTTGCAGATCCTAATTATCTGAACATGTGCTTCCATTAATACCTGCCACTGAACCAAGCTATGATATAAATGCTACAAAGTGATTATTCTGCAAAGAGTGCAGGAGCCAAAATCTACATAGGAAGAGGGAGAAAAAAAAGCTTTTAATGTGGCCTGTGGCCTGCATTTCCCAGTGATTAGAATTCAAAACATTTCTAGCCACTCTTACATTTCCACTTGGGTAAGGCACAGTTGGTGTGTAGATATGACATAGTCATACATCCTTTGAGGGAACAGTATACATTCATAACCTTGCATCACTGCAGCTTTGACTGCCTGTTCTAGCACCTGCCAAATAAATCTTGCAGGTCTATATTTTTTGTTTCCGGCTGAGAAAAGCCCTATGACCCTTGCCATCAGTGGGCCCTATCTCATCAGTGAGATTCTGCTTGCTGTCTAGTGTTCTCTGAGAGTGAAGTCAAAGTGTGACTCCCTGGGGTGGTCTTGGATGAAACTCCAAGTGGGAAGGAAATGCTAGGCAGCATCTTTTGTCACAGATAAGACTGAATAGGGTCTAGAGGATGTGTGATTAAAGGAAGTTTGCAGGAAATTGCAATCATGAGCTCCTTATGATTTGTTTGAAAGCATGTGTAAAAATAGTCTAAGGAAAGTTAAAGAATACAGACTGAAAATGCTAGAGAACTAATACCAATGCATACCTGTCAGTGATGGCCTAGGTTCTCATAATTGAAGACTTGCACATTTTTCACTCACAAATGATACTGTGTTTGCATATATCATTATCACATTTGCACATGAAATTATAACTGCAAATTATTCATATGTGAAAATTGTGAAGATGTGGGCTGATATTTTCAGATTTATAGTGACATCTCTTTGTTTAAAACACTATGCATGAATATATTTTTAATATGCAGCAAACAGGGATATGCTTTCATCTGTTTGGAGATAGGTTTCAGTTTAATTGGTCCCTTGATATGAAACAGATTAGGAATTTTCAATGACTATATTATCCTTGTGTGTTCAAAGAGAACAGATCAATTTTTTTTCACTTTATAGTCTTATTCAAAAGACTTGAGCTTAAATACTAGTCAGTAAATTAAAATAGTTCATGAACAGAAGAGGGGAAAGAAAGAAAATAAAACCAAAGCAAACTTTTTTTAAGCTGTTTTCTTCTAGTTTGGGCAATTCTACATACTTGCTTCATGAAGTTTCACTTCATAACTGAAATGAACCCTGTGTTGCTAGATAAAACACTTTTTGTTTGAACAAGAATATTAAAGTGAGAAAAAAAATCAGTGACTGACAATGAAATGACTTTCCCAGAGGGGTAGTTTACTAATTCATTTCACAAGGAATGTTTCAACTAACAGTGTGACAATATGGTTTTAGGAAATTGAAATTTGAATAGCTTGCTTAGATGCAATGTGAAAATTAGAAGTAAATACTGAATACAACATTGTAAACAGCAAAGTTTTTGTTCTAATATCATATTATAATGCATGGTTTATATAAATTTAAATGAGCAAAATTTCGGCACTTTTTTACCATGATTAAGTGCATACATTCTTGAAGATTTTAGAAATGTATAGATTCCTTTGCGATCTTGGCTTTTGGAGCAGTGTTTGCTTAAATCCATCAGGCATGAGTTTAGCTCCAGGTTCATTTTATTACTGAATCAAGGGATAGTCAAGGGAAATCCTGCAAATAGTGTAGTGGCTAGCACCTTTGCTTAACATGCAGAAGGTCCTGGGCCCAATTCCCAGGGGGTTAGACTCAATGATCTCATGAGGTCCCTTCCAGCCCTATGATTTGATTTGATTTGATTTGAAATATCTATCAGCAGTAATCCTATCCAGGGGTCCTACATTTTGGATACCATTCGGATGTTTAAGAGGGAATATAATATATGACTTCAATATGTGTTTAGTTGTCATTTTCTGTTTACCCACTTCAGCTAAATCATTATCAATATTGTAGAGACAGGTGAAACTCATTGCAAATACTTAATATGATTAAATAAATGTGATGAATAAGAACATTTTAAAATTCCTGTCTATGCAGACCCAGCTTCTCAGCTGAGCTGAGCTCAGTACTGGTCTAGAGAAAAACCAAAGGTTACTTACCATCTTTACAGTTAGCTGATCATGAGGTCAAAGAGTGTTGACCCTGTCCCGGTGTACAATGCAGAATAAATCAGCCTGACTTGGGCTATTCTGTTTTACTCCCAGCTGCCCACTTTGGATGCAATGGTAGGTGTGGCATGTTCCAGCCATAGGCCTTTCTCTCCAAACACACTCCCCATGCCAGAGGCTGAGGGTGTATGTGTATGAGCTGCTACAATGGTCCTATAGCAGTTGGAGATTTCCCCATGAAAAGGCAATGTTCTTCTGCTTCAATCCTTTAGATTTCTGGACACATTTCCCAACAAGGACTACAAAAATAGTTGGAGAATGGCCTGACTTTGGGTCACAAGTTCTAATAAAAATGCCTTTGTGTAAGGTATTAAATTCAAATGATAATTTTCTTTATTGAGAGCCAGGATAATTGTATGGATCATGTTGGGAACATACTGGCTAGACAGAGAGGGTTATTCCTTTTAGTTTATTTAGAATGGTTAATTTACTTAGCCTATCTCATCAGATGGGAAAACATTTAGCTAACAAAATTTACAATCTTGCAGTGGGGCTCCACCTTTTCCGTTAAGTACTGTCCCAACAATATTTGTATTGGTGGTGACTACAGTATAATGAAAATACTTTTAAATAGCCACTTCAACCAACACTGAAAAATATATTGAGCAAAATTAGATAATCACAGTGATGTGCATAACATGATCAATAATAAAGTCAACATGTCCTAAAAATGCATAAGAAACTTACCACTATAGCATCCAGAGGAAAAGTAGGTAGATAAGTAAGATAAGGTAGTAGGTAGATAAGAAAAGTAGGTAATTCATAAAATAATAAATGTTTCTCTGGAACTTTAAAGTTCTAATAATAGTTTCTTAAAGGATGCAGACTGCCTTGTTAAGAGACAGAAGCAGAACTACTTAATTTCCCAGATTTAACTATAGATCTGATAATACAGATCAGTTACTCATGCAGTATTTGCTGCAAAGCTACCTAATATGAAATAAAATTTGTTTTATCATATATTCATTTACAAAAATAAAACTGTCCTCATCTCTCAGATTTAATATATATTGCTTATTACATTATTCTATTATTCAATATTCACAGTACTAATTTTTGGGAAGGACAGTAGCTCATTTTTCATAGCTCCCCCTGCCCTCCCCAGAAGCTCTTTATATTTCTGCAGAACTATACGTCATAGTGCTTCCCAAAGTTGATAATATCTTGAAAAAGAGCACAGCTCAATATAGTCTAGCTTTGAAAAGTTGCATCAGATACAATTTTATGATAATCTTATTAGATTTTTAAGAGCTTGGCTCTCTTTGATTTTCCTTATCTAATTTTTTCTGTAGCTGACGATTGTCTAATTATTATTGTAAAGTTTTTAATGAGCAAGTCCAGAGGATATTATGCAGGCCACATGCCAGGTCAATGGAAACTTACAAGATGCACATCTGAGATGTTTGGGAAAAGGAAGAGGAACCAGGAAAGCATGGGAGGAGGCCAAGCTTGATGTATAAGGGAAGCCCCAAGCTTCAGTGAGGCTCTATCCTACCGAGGGCTGACAGTTCTTAACCCAGCAAAGTACTTAAGTCATATGCCCAAGGACATGAGTGATCCCTTTATAGTCATTGAAAGACTTAGATGCTTAAAATTAAGCATGTGCTGGAATTCTCTGAATCTGACAGGGTGGAGGCCTTGCTGAGACAGCTGAATGAGAGAATATTTAAATTAAGAGCTAAACTTATCCCTCCAAGATGATGACTACATTTTCTTTTTTCTCCAGTTCCCTATCACTGTTTCCATTAGTTCAATGGTGGGTTTGCAAATATGAGCAAGTTCCAAAGCGGTAGCCCCATCAGTCTAGTTCAGCAAAACAAAGAAGAAATCTCGTGGCATTTTAAAGACTAACAAATGTATTTATCACATAAAGCTCATGTCACCAGACTCCTTGTTTGTGATATGAGCAAGGTGCAGGTTTGTTGCTGGAATTTTTAACCACTATGGGCATGTCAACTCTACCAGTGAGATTGTGCCTCCCAGTGCAGGTAGAGAAAACCACATTAACTCTGCTCAAGATAGTATGCTTAAAATAGTAACATAACTGGAGACAGCACTAACCTGGGGGTGCATACTCAAGCAGACCAATAAACCTCATCTCAATCCCTGGAAAAATCATGGAGCAGGTCCTCAAAAAATCTGCTCTGAAACACTTGGAGGAAAACAGGGTGATCAGGAACAGTAAGCATGGATTCATGAAGGGCAAATCATGCCTGACCAACCTGATTGCATTCTATGATGAGATCACTGGATATGTGGATGTGGGAATAGCTGTCAATGTGATATACCTTGACTTTAGCAAAGCTTTTGATACGGTTTCCCATAGCATTCTTTTCAGTAAGTTAAGGAAGTATGGTTTGGATGAATGGTCCATTAGGTGGATAGAAAGCTGGCTAGATCATTGGGCTCAGCAGGTAGGGATCAATGGCTCAATGTCTAGTTGGCAACCAGTAACTAATGGAATGCCCCAGGGGTTGGTCCTGGAGCCGGTTCTGTTCAACATTTTCATTAATGACCTGGATGATTGGTAGATTAAACACTCAGTAAATTTGTGGATGACACCAAGCTGGGGGGAATGGTAAACAAGCTGGAGGGCAGGGATAGGGTCCAGGGAGACCTAGACAAATTGGAGGAGTGGGCCAGACAAAATCTCATGAGGTTCAACAAGGACAAGTGCAAAGTCCTGGACTGAGGATGGACAAATCTCATGTACTGCTACAGGCTGAAGTAAGTAGCAGCACTGTAGAAAAGAACCTGGGGATTATGGCAGATGGGAAGCTGGATATGAGTCAACACTGTTCTCTTGTTGCCAATAAGGCCAATGGCGTGTTGGGCTGCAGCAATGTTCCCTGTAAGCTGCCCCATGCAGAAGACGCTGTCAGCCATGCACAGCCAACAGGCAGATTCCCTCCCCAGCCAGAAGACACTATCTTCTGGCTGGCTGAGAGCTCCTCTGGAGCTCCGAGTTTTAAAAACTCTCACCGAGAGAAGCTCTGACAGAGCATGCTCAGAAGCTCTGAGCATGCCCTGTCAGTGCTTCTCCAGCTGGAGGAGTGATGGCTGTGCTGTACCATGCTACACTGCACCAGCAGCTGTGTAAGGGTGTGGAGGGTTGGGGATCTGGCCAACTAGGGAGTTACCAGGGGCAGTTGGGGTGGGAGGAGGGAGATCGGGCTGGCTCGGGGTGGGGGCTGACTAGCAGAGCGGGGATGGGATTGAGCTGGCTGGGGGGGATGGGAGATCAGAAGCCAGGATCAGGACTGCGGGGGGCAGGATTGGGCCCGTGAGGGCAGCCCACACAGCGAGCAACATAAGTTGGTCACCTGCCCCAGGGCCTCAGAGGGAACATTGGGCTGCAGCAATAGGAGTGTTGCCAGCAGATCGAGGGATGTGATTATTCCTCTCTATTTGGCACTGGTGATGCCACATCTGGAATATTGTGTCCAGTTTTGTGCTCTGCACTGCAGAAGGGATGTTAACAAATTAGAAGGAGTCAAGTGGAGGGCGATGAATATGATTTGGGGATTGAGACACATGACATATAAGGAGAGACTGAAGAAATTAGGCTTCTTTAGTTTGCAGAAGAGAAGACTGAGGGGGGATTTGACAGCAACCTTCAACTACTTGAAGGGGTACACCAAAGATGAGGGCGCTAAGCTATTCTCAGTGGTAACAGAGGACTGAACAAGGAGAAATGGTTTCAGCTTGCAGCTGAGGCAGTTGAAGTTGGATATTGAGAAAACCTTTCTCACTAGGTGGGTGGTAAAGCATTGGAATGGGTTACCTAGCGAGGTGGTGGAATCTCCATCTTTGGAAAACTTTAAGGCCTGGAAACCTTTAAGGCCTGGTTAGACAAAACCCTGGCTGGGATGTTTTAGTGGAAGTACTCCTGCTTTTCGTAGGGGGTTTGACTAGATGACCTCATATGAGGTCCCTTCCAACCCTATGAGTCTATGATTCTATCAAGCATGGTCCCAACGGCTGTGTAGCTGTGCCCTATGGGTGAAATTTGAACCCATGTCAGTTTTGCCATTGATTTCAGAGGAGTCAGGATTTCACCCTATGGTTTCAAAACCTGCTCAAAGGTTAGTGTGGACAAAGCTCAAAGGATTGAAGAGCAAGTCAGGTTATGTGTTTGACAGTTGAGATGACAACAAGGTCTGCATTTTTCAGGATGGGTAATGAGCTTTCTTTCTTATTGTAAGAACACAAGAATGAACATATTGGGTCAGACCAATGGTCCATCTAGCCCAGTATCCTGTCTTCCAACAGTGCCCAGTGCCAGGTGCTTCAGAGGGAATGAACAAAATAATCAATTTTCAAGTGATTCATTATCTGTCACCCATTACCAGCTTTTGGAAAACAGAGGCTACGGATACTTCACAGGATGATTTTACATCTCTCCCCATCCTGGCTAATAGCCATAGATGGGCCTATCTTCCGTGAAATTATATAGTTCTTTTTGGAACCCTGTTATAGTCTTGGCCTTCATAATATCCTTTGACAATGAGTTACACAGGCTGATGGTGCATTTTGTGAAGATTTACTTCCTTTTGTTCATTACAAACCTGCTACCTATTAAATTCATTTAGTGACCCCTACTTTTTGTGTTATGAGAAACAATAAATAATACTTCCTTATTTACTTACCTGCCTTATTTACTTTACTTACTTATTTACTACATCTGTCATTATTGTAGAGAAGGATGTGACTATAACTGTATTTTAATATAAGAATACACAGGAATACTGTTGCTGTGTTGATTCCTAGTGTAATTTAATTTACCTTTATAAAAAGCAAATTCTTATTCCTTCAGGATATTTAAATAAATTTTATCTTTTTCCTGTTTTCTCCTACCTGATGGAGACTGTTTTATTTAAAACCTGGGAAACACAAAAATGCAATGTTTAATTTGTGCCAGGGCTGGGGCCCAGCATCCCTAGGCTTGGCAGCTCATAGTCTTTACACCTCTGGGCTTGCTGTTTCAGTTATGAATGTAAAACTGTTGCTTCAGCTCTGGCAGTTAATTGCTTGAGACTTGGCACCTCTTTAATTCCAACTTAAGCACTGCAGAAAAGTATCTAGTTTCCCTTGGCTTAAGTACACTAATCTATATTTTTAGAAATGATCCAGGAGGATAACCTGTTGCCTTGAAAATTATAAACACTGAAATTGAGGCTAATTTTCAAGCATCAGAAATCTAACTTATTTTATCTTTTTTTAAGAAAATCCAATAAGTAGCACTGTGGAGCCGGATGAACTGTTAGAAGTTGTCACATCTTTGTTTACTTATTTCCATAAACACACTTCCTCCAGTTTTGCTCATTCCAATCATAATAATTCAAGAATGAATGCTGGAACTAATCATTGGCCTTAAAACGTTTTATAAAGCAAACTCTCTTATATTTCCCTTTATTCAGTAGTTCATGTTTTCTCTTTTAGAATGCACAATTTCCAGGGAGAATCCAAGGATAAATTCTAGTTTTCATAACTGATGCATCCTGCCCCTTCCCCCAACTTCAAGGCAACACAGTTTTAAGTATTCTGCCAATCAGTAGGTTGGTTTGAATTTCAAGCAAATCTCTTGTGTTTGGATGAATTTTTATTTAAATAGAACAGCTCCCTTTCCAGCTATTGAATTAATATTGCAAGTGCTTTGGGCTTGATGAGTCATCCTCATGCTGGCACTAGAAACTGGCTTTTTAAATTAAGGATGCTCAATGTGCCATTAGCTTTCTTGGCAATAAGAGCACACTGCTGACTTATATCCAGTTCCTTGTCCACTGTAACTCCTAGGTTTTTTTTCTGCAGATCTGCTGCCTTGCCAGTCTATCCTCAGTCTGCAACAATGCGTGGGATTCGTCCATCCTAAGCGCAGAACTCTGCACTTGTCCTTGTTGAACCTCATCAGATCTCTTTTGACCCAATCTTGTAATTTATCGAAGTCAAGCTATATCATATTCCTGCCCTCCCATGTATCTGCCACCACTTCCTGCAGCTTATGTCATCTGCAAACTTGTTGAGGGTGCAATCCATTTCATCATCCAAGTCATTAATAAAAATGTTGAACAGAACATCCCTTCTCAGCCTTCCCTTCTCCAGAGTAAGCAAATCCACTTTTTTCAATCTTCTCTCTTGGTCATGTTTTCTAGAACTTGAATCTTTTTGTTGCTCTTTTCTGGACTTTCTCCAATTTCTCCACATTTTTTCTGAAATGTGGCACCTAGACTTCGACACAATATTTCTGGTTCAGTCTGTATTAGGGTAGAGTAGAGTGGCAGAAATACTTCTCATGTCTTGCTTACAACACTCCTGCTATTACATCCCAGAAGGATATTTGCTTTTTTTTTTTTTTGGCAACAGTATTACACTGTTGACTCATATTTAGCTTGTGGTCCACAGTAACACAAAGCTCCGTTTCCATAGCACCCTCTCCTAGGAAGTCATTTCTCAATTTGTGTGTGTGCAACTTATTTTTCTTTCATAAGTGGAGTAACTTGCATTTGTCCTTATTGAGTTTCATCCTATTTACTTCATACTTTCTCTCTAGTTTATGCAGATTATTTTGAATTTTAACTCTGTTCTCCAAAGCACTTGCAACCTCTTCTAGCTTGGTATCATCTTCAAACTTAATACGTATGCTCCCTATTGGTACATCTACACTGGAGCCTCAGGTCGACTTAAGGAAGCTTAAGTAGACCTACGCAACCCCACAGCCACACTGGGCTTTTATTAAGTCAACTTAAGCACTTCCTTAAGTTGATTTAATAACACCACCTCGTAAGGTTGACAATGCTAAAGTTGGCCATATTAAGCTGACTTAAACCAGTATAGACAGGGAATAGTGCTTAAGTCAACTTAATTGACCTCCGGCTCCCACCCAGAGTTCCTGGCCACCAGAAAGGGTTCAACCTAGCACCTGGCACTGTGGACGCAGGCAGTCGACAGGAGTCTTCAGTGTGGACTCTCTAAGTCAACTTAACAATGTCGACTCTAAGTTGACTTAAAAGAGCCTCCAGTGTAGACGTACCCTATGTGATTATCTGCTCGTCAGTGATGATGTTGAACAGAACAAGACTGAGATTTGATCACTGTAGAACCCACTCATTATGCCCTTCCAGCTGCACTGTGAACCATGGATAGCTACTCTCTGGGAATACTTTTCCAACCAGTTATGTTCCAGCTAGGTTATTTTCCCCTAGTTTGTTTTATATGTGCAGAAAACTTGTTCATGTAAAATGAATAAAGAAATTACTATTGCAATTCCAAAACCAAATAGGCGGACAGCTGATGACGTGGGTCAGTACATGTCATTTGCATAGGAGAAAGAAAAGTGCGGATACAGTGTTGTATTGATTTTATAGACTTTCTGTTTGCTGTTCCTTTAAGTCCACTTCTATTATGTTTCAGTCCCAATCAGCAACACTGTTATTTTTCAACTGTTCCCAAATGAATATTGAAAACAAAGACGAAGCTGGTGAAACACTTGCTACAATAGCTTCAGTTTTCTATATTAGCTGACAACTTGACCAGTCCAGATTTCCTGACTTCTGGCTCAGAGTGGGTGTAAAGATAATGTCTGTGCTTGAGTGGTTGGTGTTTTTGCAGCAGAACACGTGCAGTTGTGCTAAAATGTGTCACAGTGAACATCTGTTTCCTTCCTCTACATCAGCACCAGATGTACTGTGGGTATGACTGAATAAATGCAATTATTCTTTGCATTAATCTCCTGAACTTCAAATCAGTATTTTCCTCAGTGAGCAGAAATTCAGTAACTCAGAGGTGCAATAGAAGGAAGGGATCTTAATCACGCCTGATTAAACATTTAATATGAAGAGTAGAATCACAGATAACTGGGTAAGAGGAACCCTAGGATCTTCAGAAGCAATGCCTCAGATTTCAAGCACAAAGAAGATATTTATCTTACACTTTCTATACTAACTTTCACCATGATTATGACAGCATAAAGAGAACTCTTTTCTGTGTGATTAACCTTTTTCATAAAAATATTTCCCTAATATCTAAAATAAATATTTCCTTTCAACCAACGCAGTGGGCAGGGCAGGCACAGGGGTCGGCGAAGGCTGCCGACTCCTGCTGTACAGCTTTGACTGAAATATTTTATCTTGACTAGTGCTATGCCATAGAATTTGTACTATCAAAACTTCTTCCTATGAAAATCATGAAATATTGTGTGGGGGGGTGTCTAATTTCAAAGCTATAACTCACATAAAAAAGGCTTTTGAAGAAATCTACCCTCACTGATGCTACAGGCCTTTCTTGTTTAAGAGATGCAGGTTGATTTTTTCCCCCTTTGATCAAACGACAAAAATTGTTTGCTAATTTCAGGACACACATTCTTTACAACTGATAAGTAGCGCTAATAGGAAATTTTCTGGCTGAACATCTTTTTCATAGGAAAGACATTAATTCATCAAAACTCTTCACAGGAAGGTTCATTTCAGTTTATCTCCTGTTCCGGGGGGGAGGGGGAAGAGTTTCAAACATGTTGAAATTTTGACAGGCCCAATCCATTTCTTTTTTAAATATTATTGGTTCATGACCATTTTCAAGATATTTTTGGGGAAAATAATTGAAATCTCAATCTGTCAGATGGGAAAGTCATTTCTCAGCCAACTGTACTGCAGAATGAAAGGAAATCCCTACAAAGCTGTTTGAGAGCTTTCTCTCACCATTTGTCTTCTAGCCCATACTTCAAGAGAGTGTTTCACAAACTTTGGAAAGAGGAAAATGTCTTCATTGTACCTGAAAAGCGCAGTCAATACCAATGTCAGAGCAGGATCAAACCCGAGACTAAGCCTAGCAAGACTAGCAAGTTCCAGGTCAAGGTCAATATTAAAGATCAGAGTCCAAGTCAGGTTTCAGATTTCAGGTCAGGAGGTCCAAATCAAGGCAGTGCCAAAACCAGGAGGTCAAGAGCAGGGTGTAGGAATGGCTATGGCAGCTACAGAAAATTGACGCTGTTGTCTGGACACTCTTCCTGGAATGCCCCTTGGGTTTATGTAGGGCTGGGAGCCAATCAGGGGTCATGAAGCTACTACCATCAGCTCACTTGAGGCAAGATGTGCTGTAGTGCATGCCAACAGTGGACAGGGCCTTCCCTAGGGTAGGGAGAGTGGGAAGCTGCCCAGGGACCCATGATTTGGGGGCCCTGCAGGGCCCACATCAGTGGCTCCCCCCCCCATGCTGGGGACCAGGCGATCTGGCCAAAAGCAGCAGCCAGGTTCAGAGCTGCCAGTCTGCCCCCCCCCATGCGTGTTGCTTTCGGCCCTGTGCTGGAGCAGCTAGGAGGGGGCGGTAGGCAACGTGGGTCCCTCATGGCTACCCCCAGCCCTTGCCATGCTGCCTCCTGCCCCATCCCTGCTACTCCAGCACAGAGCCAAAAGCAGTGCACATGGGGAGGGATGGACCAGCAGCGCTGAACTGGGCCACCACTTTTCACTGACTTGCCCAGTCCCTGGCATGGGATGGCCAGAGCAGGGGCCTGCCCCTCTCCTGGACCAGCCAGCCCTACCCCCCCCCAGTGCTGGAGGAGGTGAGTGGGGGCCCCACATAGGGCAATTCACCTGCGGCCCCGCACCCCCCGCCAGGACAGCCCTGATGGTGGATCATGGGTTATAGAGCACAAGCCACTTATAGCTCTGGATGGGTGGGCGTATGGAGTTGGTAGCATGGATGAGCTTTATAGGCCAGGCTCAAGACCTACAGGGGGCCTTGCATTACTCCTTCATTTAGAAAAGGGGTCTCAAACTCAAATCACCACAAGGGCCACATGGGGACTAGTATGTTAGCCTAAGGGTCGCACTACTGCAACCTTTTCATACAACAAGATTGCAAACATCGGTAACAATAGTGTTGTTGCAGGCCACAGGAAATAGCTTTAGGGTCCACATGCAGCCCTCGGACTGTGTGGTTGAGACCCCCCGAATTTAGAATAACTCTCCACTTACTTGAGTATGTCTATATAGACAGCCACTAGGTCATGGGTATGGCATTTGGACACAAACTCCCAGGATCTCTCTTCTGGGGCAAAGGTCCCCCAGTAAACAAAGTACCAGCGAGAGCTATATTTGAATTTTCTCATGGCCTCATACTCATCATGGATTTGTTCCGAATGAGCAATAGTTGAATCCAGTGAGCAAAGTGACTGTTGATGTAGTGTTTTAGTAAGGATAGGTATGACTGAATAGAGATGGAGGTGGCAACCAGTTTGCATAGAATGGATTCTACCCAATCAAAACATGGTCAGCGTTGTTGTAAGTGAACTCGGCTTGTGGCAGGAGTTTGACCAGTTGTCCCAGTGGAAATTTGTGAAGACCTGGGCCTCATAATGACTAACCAATTTATGTATAGCATGAACTTTTACAGGAGAAAAATCCTACTTTGTCAGACACTTTCAAAGCATCTGACAAAGTGGGATTCTCTCCCATGAATGCTCATGCAATAAATTAATTTGTTAGTCTTTATTTGCCACAGGATTCCTATCTTGTTTTGCTGAATTAGACTAACATGGCTACTCCTTTGGAACTGAGGTCTTAGGGACCTGTGTCATTCAGGAAGGTCTGGGGCTTAAAAATGCATTAGGACTTAGTGTGGGGAACATAGAAATATGTTTGTAGAAGATTATAATTTAGGGCTACTCCCTCAAAAGAGACAATTTGATGGACATAGGAATTTGGCATGTGTATGTGCAACACACACACACTTCTGCATACAAAAATGAATACTCACATAAAAATGTAGCAAATGTGTAGTTGTGGTATGCCGGGCAGAGTGCGGTCAGGCACGTCAGGCAAGATGTGTTCTTATCAGTGTTGTTCTGTGTCTGGCGCTGATATCAGTTTGGCTGCATGTGTGAATGAATGCGTGAGTAAACTGAGACAACACTCACGATCGAGGAAACCAACATGACCACGGATCTTTGTAGAAACGAAGGTGCCAGGCTAGGCTTTACTGCAACGCAGCATTATGGCAAACAATTCATATTGACAGATTTGTTGGCAGCATTGGTGCTCTCAATGCAATGGAACAGCTCAACTGACAGCAGAACTGGCTGTCACCCTCTCGGCTGCATGAGGTTCGGGCTCTGGGGCTCCTACTTTTATACCTAAACTGCCTTTACCTTAATTGCCTAGTACATCCCTCCTTTCATGCCACCCCATAATTTGATAGGTCCCTGGGCATCACCATCCATCAAGGTGTCACGACTTGGCCAAACCTCTTCTTTGTACAGGTCACTTCGACCCAGCATACCTCCTTATCTCTTTTGGCATGAGACTGGACTAGCACCACCTTTCTCCAATTCTTTATTCAAGTACATTCTCATTTTTGTCTTAGTGCTTTCTCATATTTAGCTTGTGCTAGTTTCAATGAGGTTATCATGGTCCCATGCCCTATGTGCATGCCATTCAGGCCCACTTTCTTAGAGTCCTTCGCTAGGCCTCGAGCCAATACCTAGGTGCCTCTACTTAGCTTACTTAACCTTTTACTTTCGCCTACAGTAGTTATGCACACAAATGGGTACATCTACACAGAAAAGTTTTTTCGAAATAAGGAAGCTTATTTAAAAAAAAAACTTTTTTGTCTCTGGGGAGCTATTTTTGCTTTGTCTAAATAGGGCCTCC
Source organism: Podocnemis expansa (assembly GCA_007922195.1). NCBI lineage: Eukaryota > Metazoa > Chordata > Testudines > Podocnemididae > Podocnemis > Podocnemis expansa. The sequence goes on along the minus strand of ML681990.1, from coordinate 33,175,743 downwards.
AGTAGTTTGAAATAGCAAACTGCTATTTCGATACCGGTAAACTTTGTTATATTTTGAAAAAGCTTTTTTTTCGAGATCCCCCAAATCAAAATAACCCTATTTTGGACAGGGAATAGGGTTATTAGAGATAGCATGGCTTCCTGAGACCTTCCCCTGGGCCTGACCTTAATAAATAAATAAGTACATAAATAAATAAATCTGTTAGTCTTCAAGTGCCACATGACTCATTGGGTTTTTTTTGGTTTTTTTCTAAAGGAAAATGAGCCTGCCCTGGCCAATGGCAAGGCAGGATTCCCTGCCTCCTGGCCAGATATTTCTGGAACTGGCCAGCCCTGCACAGAGCAGCCATGTCTGAGCAGGCAAGGCAGTGCCGACATAGGGTTCCTTCCTGGACCCACCAGAAGATCCTTGCCCTCCTGGCTGTGTGGGGCCAGGAGGATACCCAAAGCTCCCTGACTGTGCACCACCACAACAGGGAGGTGTATGCTGGCATGCCCAGGGAGCTGGCAGCCAGGGGCCACCACAGGGACACTGAGCAGGTCAGGGCTAAGGTGAAGGAGCTCTGGCAGTCCTACCAGAGGGCCAGGGAGTTGAAGGACTGAACCGGCACTGAGCCCACCAGCAGCTGCCAGTACTCCAAGGAGCTCCACTCCATCTTGGCCAAGGAGCCCAGCACCCTCCCTGCAGATGTGGTGGACTCCAGCAAGCCAGCATCCCTGGAGGAGGAGGTGGTGACCACCACATCAGGGCAGCAATCCTCCCAGTCAGCCCTCAACCCAGCCGGAAGCCGTGAGCTGATCCCTGCTCCATCGACAACGGAGTCCACAGTGTCGGAGAGCAGGAGTAGGCTCCCCCCACCGAGGAGACCACCGAGGGGGCCTCAGAGCAGGCACCTGTAGCACATGCTGGTGAGTACTCCCTCCCCGCCCAGGCTGCAGGCTGGCCTGGACACACCTGTGGGTGGGGAGGGCACTGCAGTGGGATCAGGCACAGGGTCAGGAAGCCTCACAGGGGTGGGTAGAGGCTCTTGCAGGGGGACACAGGCTGGAGGCACCATAGAGTTCCCTAACCCCCCCATGCTACAAATGCCCTTAGGTGTCTGCCTCTCAGTAATGTGCAAAGCTAGCAAGCAGCCCTATCCCCCCCCCCCCACACACACACACACACCTCCCCCCAACCCCACACCTCATGTCAAGCTCTGGGGAGAGTACTGGGAGGCTCTGTCCTTGCCAGGTAGAGACAGAGCTGGGCACAGTGGTGCTGTGTGCAGAGCTGGACTGTCAGGCCAGGCATCATGGCACAGACTGTGCTGGCACATGGCTTCTGGCGAAGGCTCCAGAGCACAGCTGCTGGTTTGTTGCCACCATGGGCACTGCACGGGAGGGGGAAGAGGACAGCACAGCACAGAACTGGGTACAGTGGGACACCAACCCCAAGGAAGGGGGCAGGGAAGCATCGGGATGGTGGGGGGACAGAAGCACCCCCAAGCCCACACACCAACAGGCACCTATGTTTTCTGTTTCTCTCCAGAGCCAGCCCGATCACTGACACCTGCAGGCCCTTCCAGGGAGACACCGAGCCAGAGACAACGGAGGAGGAGGGCACCATGGTCCCAGGTGGAGCAATTTGAAGACCTTGTGTGCTTTGCCAGGAGCACAGATGAGTGAATGGAGTGCTGGCTGGAGCAGGAGTTGACCAGCCGCAGGGTGGAGCAGGGTCTCTGGGAAACCCAGCACAGGCTGCTGAAGACAATGGTGCAGACAACAGCAAGTGCTGACAACCTGTGGGATGTTCTGTTCGGCAAGCTGCAGGCAGGTCAGGATGGCCCTCCAGCAGGCTTTGAGATGCCCAAAGGCTCACTCGACCACTGAGCAACATTGGTGTAGCCTCTGGTTAAAAATGTCCTTGATGACATCCATGTGCCCTGTGTAGGGCTTCAGTGGATAGGCTGCATCCCGCAGGATCACAATAGGCACCTGGACATCCGTGAGGGTGATGATGTGCTTGGGGAACAGGGTGCCCGTCTGCATCCTCCTGTAAAGGGAGGAGTTTCACAGTATACAGGTGTCGTGTGCCCTCCCTGGCCAGCCCACATAGATGTCCTAGAAGATGCCACAGTGGGCAACCAGGGCCTGCAGAACGATGGAGCTGTAGCCCTTCCTGTTAAGGTAGTCATGAGCACGGTGGTCTGGGGCCCAGACAGGGATGTGGGTCACACCCAGGATCCCTACACAGTTGGGGAACCCGAGTCTCTCAATGCCACCCACAGTCTCCTCCAAGATTCCTGGGGTGATGAGGCAGGGTAGCAGAACCCGGCTGATCATGTGGCACACATCCATGATGGCAGGCCCCACCATGGACTTCCCACTCCCAAATTGCTGCGTGACAGAACGGTAGGAATCCAGGGTTGCCAGGTTCCAGAGCGCTACGGCCACTCACTTCTCAGGGGGCAGAGTGGGTCGCAGGTGGGTGTCATTCGCTGCAGAACTGGCGTGAGCTCCTGGACCAGCGTGAGGCAGGTCCCCTTGCTCATCCTGAAGGTCTGCAGCCAGAGACATTTGTCCCAGGTGGTCATGATGACACGTTCTCACCACTCAGTGCTGGCCTCTTGTGCCCACAGGCGACGAGGCACAGAGTGCAGCATGGTGAGCGCAGCAGCCCTGTGGCTTAGCAGGATGGGGTGCATGCTGCCCTGTACCCCTGCAGGCTGTATGTGGCAAGGACATATGCCCCAGTGGGGAAGCAGCCTTCCCAGATTGTGCCAAGTCTCCTGCAGGTGCCTGAGGAACCGCTGGAGCGGAGTCTGGGCCATGGGCTGCTCACCCTCCATTTTGCCAGGCACACTGGGGAAACAGCTGACTCACTGCCTCTTTTAAAGGGCTGGCCGGGGGAGGGGAGACCTTCAGCTATGCCACACTTCCCACAATGCACCCCTCCCAGGTTTATCCAGCCGCCATTTTGATATAGAGAGCCAAGTGTGGACTCTCTATTCCGAGTTTGTTATGTCACTCTTATTTCGAAATAACAGTCCTGTGAAGATGCAGTATTTTGGAATAGTTATTTTGATTTATAATAGATATAGCTATTTCAAAATAGTTATTCTGAGATAAAAGTGGAAGTGTAGACATAGCCACTGTGTATTTTGCATTTGGCTAAATATGATCATTGGTTCCCATACTACAGTCTTTACTCACCTGATTATTGATTTGCAGAGAATGTAAAATATCACAGGACCGAGAATAATGCAGTGCAGAATTATTTTGTGGAAAACATAGAAAACTTGGAAAGTTATCAAATAATTGGATGGCTATTCATTACATTTCTTTTCTGAGCATTCATAGGCACCACCCAGAATAACGAATGAAGAGCTATGAGCCCTGGACCATTCTATGTATGTGATGAGTAACAAACAAGTTAATATACGAAAACACATTCATGCAAAATAATTTTAGCTAATCATGAACAATTATTTTAAATGAACATATGGAATGTAAATATCACTAGAAAAAAAAGTCTAATCCACTTAGATTCTTCCCTGAATTGCTGGAATGTTAGCTATTCAATAACAGGTAGCTTATTCCAATGCTTCACCAGTTGCCTAGTAAGAAAGTTTTTCCTAATAGCCACCCTGGACCTCCCCAGCCGTAACTTGAAACCATTGCTCCTCGGTCTGTCCTCTGTTATTACCGAGAACAGTCGAGCTCCATCCTCTTTGGAGCAATCCTTCACGTAGTTGAAGGTTGCTCTCAAATTCCCCCTCAGTCTTCTCTTCTGCAGGCTAAATAAGCCTAGGTCCTTCAGTCTTTCTTCATAGGGCTTGTGCTCCAGCCCTTTGATCATTTTTGTTGCCCTCCACTGGACTCCCTCTGATTTGTCCATGTCCTTTTTGTAGTGGGGAGCCCAAAACTGGACACAGTATTCCAGATGTGGCCTCACCAGTGCAGAATAGAGAGAAACGATCACATCCCTCGATCTCCTGGCAACACTTCTTCTGATGCAGCCCAGTATGCCATTGGCCTTTTTTGGCAGCAAGCGCACACTGCTGACTCATATCCAGCTTCCCATCCGCCATGACTCCCAGGTCGTTTTCTCCAGTGCTGCTATTTAGCTGATCACTCCCCAGCCTGCAGCAGTACATGGGGTTTTTCCATCCCAAGTGCAGGATTTTGCACTTGTCCTTTTTGAACCTCATGAGATTTCTATTGGCCCACTGCTCCAATTTGTCTAGGTCTCCCTGAATCCTGTCCCTGCCCTCCAGGGTGTCTACCGTTCCCCCCAGCTTGGTGTCATCTGCGAACTTACTAAGTGTATAATCTATCCCATCATCCAGATCATTAATGAAAATGTTGAACAGAACTGGCCCCAGAACAGACCCCTGGGGCACACCACTCATTATTGGTTGCCAACTTGACATGGACCCATTGATTCCTACACGCTGAAACCGTTGATCTAGCCTGTTTTCTATCCACCTTATAGTCCACACATCCAACTCATACTTCCTTAATTTGCCAGTGAGAATGCTGTGGGAAACTGTATCAAAAGCCTTGCTAAAATCAAGGTATATCACATCAACGGTTCTTCCTGCATCCAGAAAACCAGTCATCTGCTCATAGAAGGAAATGAGATTGGTTAGACATGATCTACCGTTGATAAATCCATGCTGACTGTTCCTGATCACTTTATTTTCTTCTAAGTGTTTGAGGATGGATTCTTCGAGAACTTGCTCCATGATTTTTCCGGGATTGAGGTGAAGCTGACAGGTCTGTAATTCCCTGGATCCTCCTTTTTCCCTTTCTTGAAGATAGGCACTATATTTGCTTTTTTCCAGTCCTCTGGCACTTCCCCCATTTGCCATGAGTTTTCAAAGATAATGGCCAGTGGTACTGCTATCTCATCAGCCAGCTCCCTCAGCACCCTTGGATGCAGTTCATCCGGCCCCATGGACTTGTGCACATCTAGCTTGTTTAAGTAGTCCCTAACCTGACCTTCTGTCACGAAGGGCTGAGCAAATCTAATCAATGAAAATCAGCTCTTCCATACAAGAACGTAACTATGGCTATATTGGGTCAGACCACTGGTCTGTCTAGCCCAGGATCTTGTCTTCTGACAGTGTCCATTGCTAGGTGCTTAAGAAGGACTGAACAAAACATCCCTTGATGAAATATAATTTATGCATTGCAAGCTGCTCATGAACATTCATAGCTGTTAGTCAGTAAACAGTTTCAAATCTCAGATTAATCACAAGATGAACTCAGTTGATATGTGAAGAGAAATTGAGGCAAAAGTCACTGACCAAAATTATTTGGCTATGAACTCCATACTCAAACCTACTACAAAGTACTTCCCAAGGAATAATGATCTAATTATGAGTCACTGAAGACAGTTTTGTATAATGGCATTACATTTAGTTTATTAATTGGCAAAGCTGCTTGTCACATCATCAAGATCTTGTCATTAAACATATTGTTGTTTGTTTGTTTTTTTTAAAGAATGGGCGCTGGCGTGTAGAAAGACATGCAGCGGGACTAGGGTTTATAAGGACTGGAACAAAAAGCAGAAAGAGGTCTTCACTATGCTTGTGCCTCTTCCCCCTCAGAGACAGTACCACCTCTTCCACTTGTTTACTCTTCCTTTTACTCTAGTGGGCTCACTTCCTTCCCTGGGTGAAAGCCTGGTCCATCTGACATCAAGTGGAATTTTGCCATTAACTTCAGTGGGGCCGGAATTTAACTCCTGGGTGTTTTTCTTTACAGTCGCTTCCTTCCTACTGCCACCCTTCCCCACTTCATGCCTCAATCCACTCTGGTTCTTTTTAATGCCCTCTTCTCTCAGTCCTTTCATCCATTTTAAAAAACAACTACACTGCAAATTTGTAGCATGGGCAGGCATATCCATGCTACCTTTAGTCTAGGTCATGTGCATAATAGTGTAGGCCTGGAGGTCTGGACTAGCATCTAGAAGATGTCCCCAAGGTCCTTGCTGAGCTTGTACTCTGGTTGTTAACTCATGTTGATGTCCCTACCACCACAGATATGCAACTATTTTTAACTGTGCAAGCTAGATTATAGGTATGCACACAGACCTTTACTTGCTCGGCAGACATACCCTTTTTCTCCAGAGACCCTCTCATCTTCTGTGTCATCTCTCCTTAGGACACCTGTCTTCTCTTTGGGCCTCTCCTCATTCTTCCCTTCTCCCGCATTAGGAGAAGGTGTTACTCTGGATTTGTCATACTGAGAGTTCAGGTAGGAGGTCTGTGTGACTGTATCCTGTAGGCTTGCCACTGACGCACACCCTCTACAGGATCCCTGTGTTGGTAGTACTGGCAAAACTCACTTCTGATGGGCATGGGCTCATGCAGATGAGGCAGGCTTAAAAAGTGATGAGCTCATTCAGTATAAGATGTAGTCCCCAGACACTGAACAATTAGGAAATGCTAGCTATTAAAACTGCTGTTGCACTTGCTCTTAGTCTTTGGCCATACACCATGGTACTGCCAGTAAAAGCCAGTGAAAAAATAAAGTTTTCATAGTTTATGTGTGCCATCGAAAACTGAGCATCATACCTATTCCCCTTTCATTTGGGGCAAAACCAAAAAAATCCATTTTTACTCCAATAAAAAAATTATTTTACTCAGAAAATTAGAAGCGAATGCTGCCCTTTTAGGACTCGTGGACAGATTGAAGAAATTGCACCCTTTGTTCTGAAAAAAAAAATTGTTCACTGAGTAGTGATATGTTTACTTACAGTGTATTATTTGGCCACTAGGAGCTGTGTATTGTAGAGCACCAGAGGGGACAGGTATGGTGTCTAGTAATAAGAGACAAAACTAGTACTTGCGCTGTGTGGGACCTGTTAGTTTCTAAGTGGTTTCTTAATAAACACCTCTAGTTTAAGGGCTGTGACTTCCCATATCATAATAGAACGGCCACAGCAAAAGACAAAGAGTCAGTCTGCCTCAATTCTATTCATGAGTCTACCACTGACTTATGAGATGTGGGGCAAGATGTTTAGCTGCTTCCTGCCTCACTTTACTGGTTTACAATATGTACCCAGGCCAAAAAGTTATTGTGAAACCAATATATTTGGTCGTTAAGCGTGTTTAGCTCTCAGAGACAAGATGCTATGCAAAGTACAGATTATTGCTATGAATAAGACAAGCTTACCTACACAGTCTGTCTTTTTTGAATCCCTGTTACACCTGTGAAATATCTGATAACAAAAGCCTATAATTGCTGTGATTCATGCCCAGGCAGGGTGACCAGATGGCCCAATTTTATAGGAACAGTTCCTATATTTGGGATTTTTGGTTATACAGGTATCTATTAACCCCCGTTCTGATTTTTCACACTTGCTATCTAGTCACCCTAGTCGTATTCACCTGCTAGCTGGAAAGTGCCAATAAAAGATCTTGCAGCAAGTCTCCTTGGTGAACACAATGACTTATAAAACTATTGAGTCTCCACTGTATTATACTTGATATTCTTGCTCAGTGTGACAATGATGTTTTAATTTTACTCCACACAAAGCCACAGATTTGTAGTTCAGCTAGAAATCTAATCTTTAACACACCCTGTCACAGATATTGCAGGGTGTCTCCAAAGAATGGAAATATTTCACATACCATATGTGCATCACTATGCATGCAAAGCTGAGTTAATTAGAGAGGGAGATGTAACCCCCATTTTGAATTATGTTTTTATCCTGCATTTTATAACCTAGACTCTGCCTTTATTTTTTAACATGCTGTTTTTCTGCTGTTTGAATTTTTAAAAAATGATTTATCAAAAGGCAATGACATTGTAATTTACAGCCCCAGCTCGCTGCCCTACCAGAGAGCTGGCTATCAGGCAAGTGCATTTACATACATTCCAGATCTATTCATTTTCTGAAAGCTAAAAATGAGTCTAAAAAGAGACGTGTCCTCTGCATAAGAAAGGGCAGACTGATGAAAATCCTCTCACTGCCTCTTTTGGGTCAGTCATGACTCTACTGTGAAATTAAGAATATTGCTGCGTGGATGGTCTCTAATTTATTTAGCTAAAGGTCGGATGATACTGCCAGCTCTGCTGAATGAATTTTAGTTTTGATACTCGACCAGCTTGTTACAAAGTTCCAAAGGGGCAGCCAAGTCAATTTAGTTCAGTAAAACAAACAAGGAGTCCTGTGGCACTTTAAAACTAACAAATTGTTATAAGGCATCCTTCTTTTTTCCTAGATTGTTTTTTCTGCTAATCTACCACTGAGGGCTACTTTGTGCTGTTATCTTCCACATTGTTTAGAGATCTGGGTTGTATGGAATGGATGTGAAATTGTTTGGTTTCTTTGAGTGCATGGTGTATGCTCTTTCTCTGGTCTAGTAATGTGTCCAAGCTGTAGAGTTTGGATCTGACCCTATACTACTCTTAACTTCAGGACGGGGTTGTGAGCTGAAGGTTAGGTTCAAACAATCTCTGCTTTGAAAGGATCTGTTCAAACAATGCGGATTCATCCATCTTGATGTGTTACTTCTACTTCCTTAGTTGGGTCTGTCATCCTGGTTAAAGAAGCTTGTGGCTCCCTTGACACAAAGTTTTCTTCTCTGCATAGTGTCTGCCTGCAAGTGGATCAGCCTCGTTGTTTATTTCCCTGTTCTTTCTCCTTTGCTTTTCCCCCCATAATATTTCTAGAGAGAAGCTAGAGCACTCAGACCAAAGATATAAACATTGCATTCCCTCACTTGTTGCTGCACCCTACCCCAGCTGCTTTTCTCGTTTCCTTGGCCCTGACAAAATCCCACCCATACCCACAAACTCAGTGACAGTTTGGTAATTGATTCTCATAACTTCTTAGAGAAACACTCCATTATGTTTGCTGCCTGGCAGGAATTCCCTGTCACTAGTGCTCTGATCTGCAGCAATAGAATGCATATTCTCCTGCTAGTCAATAAGATTACAGATGGTTGGTGGAGGGAGAGGAAGAAACAACCTCCTGCCACTGTAAAGAGTTGTGTCATGTCTGTGTCTGTTTCCCCAGCTGCTTCCTTTCCTGCTTCGCTCACTGCTCTGACTAGTGACCTTTTATAGTTGAAGGTCAATTCATTTTATTTTAGGACTTTTATAAAAATCACTTGGTTGGGAGTATTCATAATCAATAGAGATGGTCGAAATTGTTTGCATGGAAAGTTTTGATGGTTTGACATTTCCATGTTTCAGAATTTCCATTCTGTGAAAAATTTCAACTTTTCTGATTCAGAATAAACAGAAATTTCAAAATATCAATTTCCCACAGAATGGCAAGTGAAATTCCTACCAGCTTTAGGGATGGAATTAAATTTTAAAAAAGGACCATCCTAAATAAAATGTGCATTTGGCCCAAAGTCTGCTATTACAGTTGATCTTTCTGAGTTTTATGCTAACATGAAAAAAAGAGATGGCTTAGGGGATATATTGGAAACCAAATGGGTGAGGGGGAAAACTCTCTCCCCCATATCCATCTGCTCAAATATTTATATAGCGTAATGAAGTAGAGAAATTCTTGGGGTTTTCTCTGGGTGCCGTGTGTGTGTTCATGCCTCCATTTTCTCACATGATAGTCATGTATATAGGCAATGGGGCTCAGGCGCATGATCATTACAGGGACCACTGGAGGGTGAATGGGCCTTGCCTAGCCACATGTAGGCAGATCAGGCCAGGATCCCCTGTTTTAGTCCCAACCGGTTGTAAGGCATTGGGCATGTGAAGACTGGGGCAGTAGCCACCTAGCTCAGGAAGCAAACAAAGGACGGGGAAGGGTTAAGACACAGGTCTTGAAGTGTCCAGGGGAAAGAGGTCAGTTCCCCATGAGGGGCCAACAGGGAGGGAACCCTGAGAATGGGGCTCCCCAGGCGGTCACAGCTGTAACTTTTAATTAGTTTGCTAGTAAAGCATGTCTACACTGTGATCCTGAGAACTAATAAACCCTTCTGACTTCAGCTCTGACTGGTAATCACTTCTGATGTGAAGGTGGGGTGTATGCTCTTTTGGGGCATGAAAGCCCTCTCCAGGACCTTGTAAGGTGGAGTTCTCTTAGAGGGAGCTCCTGACAGAGTAGGAATGCTGACCCTCCAGTGTCAGCTGGAGGAGGTGACATCACCGGTATGGGGTGAGCCTGGGGGTGGCTTACCCCCTCCCAAAGTGCTTTTGTCCTATCTAGCTGTGCCGAGAGAAGCTCAAAGCACATGCATCCAATGAGAATCCATTACATATGGTCTGCAGTATGTGAGCGTCATACATTATTTGTGTCTTCCGTCACGCATTCATTTCCAGCCTCTAGTTCCTCAAAATTTTTCCTCTTAAACAAGGCCTACAGTTCTTTGCATGGTGACATGTTTTTGATTAAATGAGAAAGTTCCCTTTAATTTTGTGAAAAAGAAGGAAAGTGTTCAGTATGTGAACTTTAGCAAAACTCTCAGGTCACTAATAGCTGTCAAAAGTTATCCAGAAAACAACGCAAACAATGCCAGTCTTTTTAGCAAGGAAATCAGGACGTGAACATAGAGGACAAAAGGGTAGCTGTGTGACACATCTCCCTTGTGTGAAACATGATGAGTAGTTGGTGCTGAAAGAAAAGCCAGAGACAGAAAACATGGAGTGAGTAAACTCTAGAATTAAAGCACTTTCATTTACATTTGACTAGAGATCAAATTTGATCACTTAAACCTCCCTCTTCTACCTCCTTCTGGTGAAGCATAATTAAATTCAGGTGTCTTTATTAAATGGCATGTATGGCAGCAGCTACAGTATTAAGGAAGATTGTTTTGTTTTAAATTATCAGCTAGTGCCAGGAGCAATGTTAGCTCTGTTTATTGTAAGAATTGTAGGCAATGAACTGAAAAGACCTCACTTTAGAAAAAATAACTTCACTCGAAGAAACCAATTGACTTTGCTGTTCAATAGGAAGCATTTATCTTCCTTGTACAGCATCCAACCTTGTGCATTTTCTATCAAGATGTTGCACTTTTAGTCTTTCTCCAGGAGGAAGATAAATTGAAGAAGCAAAAGCTGTGTGATGGATGTGTCAATAAGAAGTTTAGGTTCATTTACACTCAGCAGGCAAGTCAGAAGGAAGTGGCATTACACAAAATATCACACTTTGTCCTGCTCCAAGTGAAATTGGGTTTGTATGAAAGAAAAATCCACTGTAAGTAGAATTCACTTACATCCACCACACAGCATAGAGATAAGCCATGTTATCATGTGGATCTGTTATAAGGCTCTGTGGAAGCAGTTGGACTTCATTCAGTAACCGTACCATCTGTATTTCAGTTTTGGCACACTCCAAGAAGACAAGAAGAATAAATGTCATTTACAAACAGGGCAGACAGCTAGCATAATACTTGTCTATATTTACTTTTGCATCTATTTTCAATGTCTCCCAAGTGTGTGTGAGAAAATATTTAAAATTTAATAAAACAGATGTCTGCAAGCCAAAATCCTTGTTCTGGAAGCCCGTGAATACTGAGGAAGCCTGGATCTGGATCTAGATTTGCAAGCTGGCCCTGTGGCTAACACAAGGGACCCCTCCTACTCTTATGATCACTGGGTCTTGTCCAGTTGGTCAGGATTAATATGGATTTCCCTTCTCTGGCTACTTCTAAAGGCAAGATAACAGATTAGATGAAGCTGTGATCTAATCTATTACAGTGATGCCTATAGTTTTATGATTCTTCATATATGTTGAACAACTAATTTTTTCCCAAAATTTTTTAGGTGAGAGATGGTTTAATCATTGGGGATTTCTTCATTCTGGCTTTTTCTTTTTGCCATCATTTTGCCAACATTTTAGTCAGCATTCTTTTATATGAAATTTGATACTCAGATGAAAGAGTGTGTGGTATGTCTTCACTTACAATTTAGTTTTAATTAATGAGGACAAATGTGAACTAAATTAATGTATGTCTACACTGGCTGTCATTACTTCGAACTAAGAAATTCCATTGTTCAAATTAATGTACACTTACTTCAAAGTTATAGAACCTCACTTAACTTCGAAGTTAACAGTTAATTTGAACTTATTAGTTTGAATTAACCCAATGGAGCTATGTCAATTTGAACTAACCATTAGTTCGAATGAATGCGGTTTGACCTTCTTCATCCCACGGTGCCTTTCTCCTTCTATGTACTGGGTGGGAGCATGGCCTTTCTTGGGTGCCATGTTGCCACACTTCCCATGGTGTCCCCTTCCTAAATCAAACTAGCAAGTCCTGTCCCTTCTCCTCCTTTTAGGTACTTCAAAACTGTTATCATAACCACTCTCAGTCTCCACTTTTCCAGACTAAACAAACCCAGCTCTTTCAATCTTTCCTCATAAATCAAATGTTTCAGAACTCTAATAATCCATGTTGCCCTTCTCTGGACTTTCTCCAATTTGTCCACATCTTTCCTGAAATGATGCACCCAGAATTGAGAACAATATTCCAGTTCAGGCCTAATCAGCGCCTAGTAGAGCAGAAGAATTACTTCTTGTGTCTTGCCAAGTTCCAAAAGGGCAGCCGTGTTAGTCTAGTTCAGCCTTCATGGGTGAAAATCCCACTTCGTCAAACGCTTTGAAGATGGGGGAACTTACAGTAATCCTATTAATACAGCCCAGAATGGTGTTCACTTTTTTTGCAACAGTGTTACACTGTTGACTCATATTTAGCTTCTGATCCACTATGTCATATGACATCCAGATCCCTTTCTGCAGTACTTCTTTCTAGGCAGTCATTGCCCATTTTGTATATGTGCAATGGATTAGTCTTTACTAAGTAGAATACTTTACACTTGTCTTTCCTGAATTTCATTCTGTTTATCTCAGACCATTTCACCAGTTTGTCCATGTCATTTTGAATTGTGACCCTATCCTCCAAAGCACTTGAACCCCTCCCAACTTGGAACTATCAACAAACTTTTTAGAACTAAATACAAACCGATCCCTGTGGTACCCTGCTTGTTATGCCCTCTCGCCATGACTGTGAACCATTGATAACTAGTGTCTAGGAGCAGTTATCCAACCAGTTCTTCTTTGACCAATGCTCAAATCATTCAGTTACAGGTGTTTACATGCTGCAGTGCACGGGATCCAGAAAGGCGTTTAGCCCTAGCCTGTCAGCTCACAGTCAGTGGTCAATGCCCCCTCCATGCCACAACTGCAGCTATATATCTGACCCTTACCCTGACTCCCCCCCCCAAGTTCCTTCTTTCTGCCCTCAGCAACAGTACTGGAACAGCCCGCTCTTGCTACTTAGCAAGTGCCTGTCTTTTTATTTGTGATAAAATCAAATGCCCTGCAGTTTTTCCCTCATGCGGGGATTCAAGCCCTGTGCGACTTGCTGCAAGGGTCTTCTGGTTGATGATCCTCATGAGAAGTGCTTCCTATGACTAGTTGAGTCACACCTGGTGCAAAAATGCTCCATGTGCAAGTCCTTCAAACAGAGGACATGCAAGGACTGGGAGCGAAGGCTGCGCGCTATCGCCCACCAACGGACTTCACTGCTGGCACTGGGCACGCCCAATGCACTGAAGGACTTGCCGGCACTGCATACCAAGTTGGCACTGGAACCCACCCAGTGCCACTCTCTGGCTGCAATTGCTATCTGACCCGGCACTGTCTTGGCACCGCACTACTTCGCCTCTGGCAACCCCGCTCTGTGCAAAGGGACCAGAATGCCTCCTGGTGCCTTCAACCCCAGAGGCCTTTGCTGCTGCAAAGGTACTACTCCAGCTCCTGCACCATGGAGACCGACTCGGTCAAAAGGCAAACCAGCCCACTTGTCCAAAGAATGGATGGCTTCTACAAGCGGACCAGCACCACCTTCGCCGAGGGCTCTGCCTTAGCGCCAGAATACAGCACCCAGGCTTGACCTGAGCTCGGTACCTGGAATGGTGACCGTTCCTCCCCCCATTCCTTTCATGAGCCTTTGGTACCATGGTCGCAAGGATCCAAACGGGTGAGATCTCTCTCAGCTTCCTCTGCTTCTCATGATGAGCCCTGGCACTACGAGTACCCATTGACTTTGGCACTGACTCCAATGGTTGCAAAGCCTGCAGGGAAACATCACCACAAGTTCTCCCCAACTCCCCAGTGCCGGGAAGACTCATCCTCTGGTTGTCCAAGCAGACAATCTTGGCACCAACCCCATCACCACTCACACCTCAGGTCAATGAGCTGGCCCCTGAGTAATCAGTGCAGCACCAATGGTTCCAGAAAGGATAGAGGCCATTCGTGGACATGCCATGACTCAGCACCATGTTCTTTCCAAGAGCGGACCATCAGATGGATGGATTGGCTGAGTGATGACAATGCGGCATCCCCACAACACTTGGCACCGCCATCGACCAGGGCCCCCTACTCTTCGGAGGACTCAGATGAGGAAACTGATTCCAGCGCTTGACGTAGCAGATCTGGAATTTCCTCATTGTCTTCTCCAGATGAGGTGACCTACCAACAGCCCTGCCATACAGGGATGACCCCTGTGCCCAGCAAAACTTGCTGAAGCGAATGGCAGCAAACTTGAACTTGGGGTCATCAGAGAGGAGCATAATCCCTTCTTTGACATGACAGATGCAGTGCCACCACCCAAAGTTTCGGTTCCCCTGCACAAAGGGGTGTACAGCATTGTGAGGGCATGGTGGGAAACCCCATCCTTGATCCCTCCTGTGTCCAAGGCAGCTGATCGGAGGTACCATATCTCTTCTGACACATTTGCCTTCCTTTTCCACCATCCCACCCTGGGTTTTCTGGTAGTGAATGCTGTTAATCAAAGGGAGAGACAGGGCCAACAAGGCTCCACTCACAAAAACAAAAAGGCTAAGAAACTAGACCTCTTTGACAGGAAGGTTTAATCCACCTCAGCCCTCCAATTATGCAGAGCAAACCATCATGCCCTCATGGGGAGATACGTATTCAACCTCTGGAAATCTATGGAAGGGTTCTGTGATGTAGTCCCCAGCGAACACCTTCAGGACTATGAGACAATGGTAGAGGAGGGCATGCTGGTCTCCTGTGATGTCCTGATGACCTTATGGGATGCATTGGACACTGCCTCCCACAATATGGCTTCTTCGGTGACAATGTGGAAATCAGCCCAACTGCAAGGGTCCGGCCTTTCACAGCAGATGCAGTTAATGTTTCAGAACTTCCCCTCTGAAGGCCCTGCACTCTTTGCTGAGTCCACAGACTCCAAATTACATGGAATGAAGGACTCCAGGGCCACCCTAAAGTCCCTGGGCATGTACGCACCCCAGGCAGCTAAGCATTCCTTCAGACTCCAGCAAACACAGCAGCAGCCCCAACAGCTGAGCAACAATATCAACCCCAAGGGTCACTTCCGAGGTCTTATCAATATTCTCAGAGCCTATATGAAGGCCCTGCCAGGGAGAAAACAAGGTCGGGCAAGGGCTCAAAAATCCCAGCCTGCACAGACCACCTGACAGGAAACTGGCTCTTCCCATGCTGCCAGTCAGATGCAGCCTTTTTGACAGTCAGTTAGAGCGCTGCACACACCCCACCCAACCCCTGGTCTTCAACAAGCACCTGGCTCCGTTCATACACCAGTAGGCCCGCATTATGTCCAACCGTTGGATACTCGCCACAGTATCAGAAGATTACTTCATACAATTCAAATCCATCCCCTGAGACAGAAAACCACCCCCTTGCTTCACTCTCAGAAGCACAGAGATCGCTCTGTTACTACAAATGGAATGTGGAAAGCTGGTGTCCCTGGGGACAATAGAAAAGGTCCCAAGGAGACAGTGGGGAAAAGCGTTCTACCACCTGGTCCCCAAGCCAAATAGTGACCTGAGACCAATCTTAGACCTCAGGGCTCTAAACAAACACCTAAAGAAAATAAAATTCCACATGGTTTCCCTGTCACAGATTATCCCAGCCTTAGACCATCAATTTGAATTCAATTCAGTGCATGGCCACACTCACTTTCATCACTTCGAACAGAGGAACTCCTCAGTTTGAACTGATGAAAGCTGACTTTGAAGTGGTCAAACCTCATTTGACTTCGAAGTCATGGTCAATTCGAACCCATTAGTTCAAATTGACCCAGTATGACCATGCCAATTTGAACTCACTGTGAGTGTGAATTGACATAGGCTGACGCTCTTCCCAGGGTGCATGGCACCCTGGAAAGAAGACCAGCCCTCCAACACCTGGGGCCAGCAGCTCCAAAGGTGTTTCTACCACCCTCCAGCCAGATCAGCCTGGGGGACAATGGGATTCCTGTCCCCTGGCTGGGCACAGGGATCCAGCACGGGGCTGGAGCTGGGCTCCCTGCTCCTGGGGCAGATCCCCAGGAGTGGGGACTGGATCCCCAGGTGCAAGGAGAAGGGACCCACACCAGCGCTGCAGCCCTGCTAGCTGCATGGGGGGAACAGGGACCCCCCCAGGTGCTGCAGCTGTGTTAGGCGTGAGGGGAGGACAGGGATCCCTGCCAGTGCTGCAGCCATGCTAGCCGTGTGGGGGGGGGACAGGGACCCCCGCTAGCCACAAGGGGTTCAGGGTCAGGGTTATATATATATATAGCTATGGTCACAGCACAGCGGGGGCATTGGCTGCTGACCCTGAGCTGACAGGCTTTCCAGATCTTGTGCACTGCAGCATGTAGACAGCTGTAACTGAATGTATGTGAGTAGCCCATCTCAAAGAAGGATGGTTACATCGGTAACTCACCAGTTTTCACCCATCTTATAGAGTTCCATTTAGGCTGTACTTCCCTAGTTTGTTAATGAGAAGGTGATGCAAGACTGTATCAAAGACCTTATTAAAGTCTAGATAAACCAAATCTACCTCTATCCAGAAGGCTTGTGACCCCCCCATTACAGAAAGCAATCAGGTTGGTTTGACATGATTTGTTCTTGACAGATCCATCCTGACTATCACTTAACACTTTATTCTCTTCTAGATGTTTGCTAATGGATTCCTTAATTATTTGCTCCATTATTTCTCCCATTACAGAGGTTAAATTGACTGGTCTATAATTCCCTGGGCTGTCCCTATTTTCATCTTTGTAGATGGGTTCTATATTTGCTTTTTTCCAGTCCTATGGGACCCCTCCGGTCTTCTATGATTTTTTCAGAGATAATAGCCAATGGCTCAGAAATCTCCTGAGTCAGCTCTTTGCATATTCTAGGGTGCCTATCATTGGAAACCAAAAACATCTAACTTGTCAAGGTAGTGTTCTGATCCTGTCCCATTTTTACTGCCCTTCTCTATGTCAGGCATCCAATCACCACAACCCTTCCCAGTGAAGACCAAAATGAAGAAATCATTTAGTTCCTCTGCCATTGCCACATTTTCTGTTATTGTTTATAACCCTCTGTTAAGTAACAGTCCTATGCTGCTCTTGGTTTTCCACGTATTTTAAAAAACTGTTGTTTCCCTTAATGTCTTCCGCTAGTTTGAGCCTTGGCTTTTCTGATTTTTCCCTTACATGATTTTATTTGTCTATAGCTATTCTTTGTGATTTGTCCTGGTTTCCACTTTCTGCAGGACTCTATGTTTTGATTATTGAAAATCTGGTTAAGCCAGGCTAGTCTCTTGCCATACTTCCTGTCCTTTCTATGCATTGGAATAGTTTGCTCTTGTGCCCCTAATACTGTCTCTTTGAAAAACTGCCAACTATTTTCAGTTGTTTTAACTCATAGACATGCTTCCCATGGAATCCTACCTATCAACTTTCTGGCTGTGCTAAAGTCTGCCTTCTTGAAATCCACTGTCATTATTTTGCTGTTCTCTCTCCTACCATTCCTTAGACTCATGAACTCTTCCATTTCATGATCACTTTCACCTAAGTCACCCTCCACTTTCAAATTTTCAACCAGATCTTCTCTATTTGTCAAACTCAAGTTGAGAATGGACTCTCCCCTAGTAACTTTCTCCAACTTTAGAAATAAAAAATTGTCTTTAATACATTCCAAGAACTTATTGGATAATCTGTGCCTTGCAGCTTTATTTTCCCAACAAATGTCTGGGTAGTTAAAGTCCCCCATTACCACCAAGTCCTGTGGTTTGGGTGATTTTGTTAATTGTTGAATAAACTGTTTATCTGCCCAGGGCTGTCCCTAGGGATGTGTGGGGTCTGGTACCTAGCAGCCTGTGGGGGACCCCCTGCGCTGGGGGGACTGAATGGGCCAGACCAGAGGTTGACCCCACACTCCCGTCCCTCCCCTGAGCCAGCCACTCCACTCCCGGGGGTGAGGTGGGTCGGTCTGTGGGTGGGACTCTGCTTTCCTGCCCCAGCACTGGGCTGGCCCTCCCCACCCCCAGGGCAGAACAGCCAGGGAAGGTTGGGAGAGTGAAGCCCAGCCTCTGGGCTAGCCAGCTCCACCCCTGGCCTGGGTGTTCCCAATCCTGGGGGCTGGGTGGGCCAGCCCAGAGCAGAGACCACTTCTGTGCTCCTACCCTTTCCCCTCTTGCTGCCTTCAGCTCCGCACCTAAGGCAGCAGGGACAGGGCGGGGGGTGCAGCATGGCCACAGGGGCAACAGTGCGGACCCCGTGCTGCACTGCTCATGGCAGGACAGTGAGGGGCCCACGGATCCACAAGGCTGGGACAATTGCCCCTCTCACTTCCCCCCCCATAAGGATGGCCCTGCATCTACCATCTCTCCCTGGTTAGGTGGCCTGTAGAATAGAAATGGAATTCTTTTTCAAATCTCACTATAAAATAAACTTCCAGGCACTGGGTGAGAAGTTCAAAATCTCCAGTAGAACAAAGGGGCACAAGTCTCACTGACTTAGTGGCACATGTGTTAAGTGATTAAGGAGCTTTGGAAAATCCAAGCTACCTACTTCAACAAAGTTGAAGAGCAAATGCATTACAATATCATAGCGCATAGAGAAAGTTCTTTTTTAGAACACCAGACACACATTTATTCCCCTAGAAACATGTTCCACAGGATCACATTCACCTGCAGGGTGTACTGCCACAATTCCTGTTTTCAATGAGCTTTACCTCAGATTGTGGTGGTGAATTTTGTTCATACTGTAAGTTATTTATATTTTTATCGAGTTTAAGGTCTGATGAGTTAAAGTTTCTGTTTTAAAGAAATAAATCTAGTGGGCAAATTTCAGTTCCTGTTCTGTACTGCTCTATTATACCCTGCAACTCTCGAGGGCTCAGCTTAACCTCAAGACCTCAATAAAGTTGCACTGGGGAAACTAATCAGAGTTTGCCGTGGTATTCTCTTTTTAAATATATATTTGTTCACTCTTTCTCTTTTGGCTTTTCTTTCACTCTGCTTTTCCTTTCCTGCACAGCTTTATGTACTTTTGCCTTTTTTAGGATCTATTTTAGCTGAAGAGGACCAGACTGTTAGCAGTTACTCACACAGTAGTTCCATTGACATTCACTACTCACCAGTATTCTTAAGGGTTTACTGTCTGCCCATATATTGAATTGCTGATACTCTACCTCCTCCCTAGAAAGCCAGATTATCTTTTTGGAGTCCACTTCGTTCTTCTGCATCTTGTTTTCCCTCTTTCTGTTTTTCCTTAAGTATTTTCTCTTTCACTCCTACCTGAATCAAAACATGAACAGTTTGTTTATCCTTAATGTCCAGATCATACCTGAAAATCTCTAGTGATGATGAATCAGCCAGCTCCCTTTTAGCAGCATGTTTCAATGATTAATTTTTTCATATAAAGTTTTTCTTAAAATTGAAATGAAATATTTCACTGCTATAACTACATAACTTACTAGTCTGTCCTGATTTAAAAAGGTAATTGCTCCTCACATCTTCTTTACAGTGGGCTCCCACACTTTCCCACAGAAACCACAGGCATTCTGTAACATGTTTTCACACTTTAATTAGGGTCACAGTAGTATACAATGAGGGCTACCAGCTAAATGTTTACAAAAGAGGTCAGAAGTAAAAGTTTTCCTGTATCTGTTTTGCTAAAGAACAGCTAGAAGTATTAAAGAAAAGAAAATATACAAATTACATATGTATACAGGAGTTTGGAGCTTTCATTTCAGACCTACTATCTTAGACCACTGATATGTTCTTTTACATATAATAAAGTAGGTCAAAGATGGTGTTAAAGAAATATATTATTAGAATTTGCCAGCAAGTAGGGTCTGTGACCCCGCAGAAAATGTAGATTGTTTAGCTCTTAATGGAAAGGAAAAAATATTTTGAATCATCAATATTGTCATGGCCTGATGGAAGTAGTAGTTCAGGTGTTTCAGGCCTCCTGCCCCCTCACCCATTATCCTATAACCTGAGGACTCTAGTCAGATTCAAATCTTACATGATGCACCATGTTCTTCCTTCTTGCTAATACGAGGTGGTATGTCATGGGACCCCAGTAGTTGCAGTGCACCATGGAAAATGAAGCCTGGCTGGGAAATCCAGCCCATAGAGTAGAACAACAAGGACATGTGGATGCTGAACTACAACCCTCACAAGGCACCACAATGATATGACTGAAAATTTTCATTTGGGGGTATTTTATTTTTTTCTCTGAAAAAAACAAACATTTTCTACATTTCATAGAAACAAAATTGTTTTTTTAACAAAAACAGTTTGATGGGAAATTTTCAGCCAAATGTATCTCTTATGCTCTGTGCATGCCTTTTACCTGCCAGTCAGAAACCGAGGCTTTTGAAAGGGTGGCATGAGGGATCACACAGGTGAAGCGTAGGAACTGGAAGTGATAACACAGAATAAGGAGCCCATGTTATCAGTAATGTTAGAATCGGTATTTGGGTTACATCCAGTGCATGACTCCTCTGTTTTTCCATCCCATCAGTCAGAAACATGCTGAAACCTACCCCCGCTCAACTTCTGTTTGTGATTTTGATCTACATTGATGACTTACTTAAATGTGTTCAACGAGTCCGATTGAAAAATAATTACTGTACAAAGCTGATAGAGAGTGTGGGTAGGGGAGCTGGCTGAATAATATTTTTTAACCAAGTTCTTCAGTGAGCTTCTCTATTTATTTGTCAGTGAAATTATCTGATAAATAACACTTTGCATTAGTCAGTCAGCTCTACTTGCTTCTTAGGTGTTATTCACCAAACAACAGATTCCTCAGATTTTGTATGAATTGTCAGGTAATAGTTGCATGGAGTTTTCTGTTATCTGACCAGTGCTAGTGAACAGCATCACCGCTGAAGCAGTATTTAAAGGACCAGAGTCAAAGCCCACTGAAATCAATAGAACTCTTTCTATTGACTGCAAAAAACTATGGATCTGGCCCATGTAATCCACTTTCACACCCTCAGACTCATGTAGTGAGCAATATAATGCAGTCCTAAATATTCACACAAACACAAATAAGTGTTTGAAAGATTTGGAATATCGTTAGAACAAAGTTGAAAAGATATCACAGTGTTGGAAGGGCACTGTAGTTTGCCACACCAAAAAAAGCCTTCCAGGTAATTGCCAGGCAACCTTTCCAGGCCCTCAGAAAAATTTCCACATACTAGCAGAGGATTTTCAGTAGGATAAAAGAGAGCAAGAAGCAGAAACAGCAATGGTAAAAGGAACTGATCAAAAAATCAAGAGAGAAAAATTGGACATCTTGAGAGAAATGGCTGACTGTTAAGCAAGCCTTTGAGGATAATTAGAACAGACCTTTCTATTCTAGTTAGCTACTATATGCTTTTGTATCTTCCCAATTTTATCTGTTAATTTTGCTAATTAAAAACAATTTTTACTGCTAGGAGCATTGCAGAAGCAATGTAAGCAAGGAAGAATCAGATGTTTTCCTTTTTACCTACATGCATCAATAATAAAATTAGCCAAGTTAAGCTTTCCCCAAGATCTTGACCCTCACCAATTTCAGGAAGAAAATCTTTCCAACACCCTATGTTCCCACACACTTGGAATGACATGAAGAAAATCAAAATATTTCTCAAGCTTGATCCCACTGCCACTATACTCAGAGGGATTTTTTCTTCCATAGACATTAATATAATCAGAATCAGAACCCTTAAAAAGAATAACAAATAAAAGCAAATCCTTGATTATTTTTCCCTATCACTAATATGCATCAATGATTTTTGGTTTGGGGTAAAATAAGATAATTATTTTGGGAAGCTATGTTGAAGAGATGAACCTCCCAGGCCTGTAAGTGCATTAATTGCCATCTGAGATGATAGAAAACTCTATCTTGCATATGCATTCTAACTGGAGTGGTTAATTTACCAGATCCAGATTCTGATAGTCTTGTTCTGCAAATAATCCAACTATTCAGTACGAAAATGGGTTTCAAAACTGTCCCTTAGAATTCTGCAGCAAATTTTTAATGCTACCATTATTTAGCAGTCGTCCTCATTACAGTTATTTATAGGTAATGCATTTATAATATGCTGGCAGTTTTGTTTTTTCCATCTTACGTATTGAAAAAAAATTATTGCTATTTATTAAATCCAGTTTCCCTCTCATTTGAGAAGGAAAATAAAGTATTTTATGAAATACTATACAAGTTCTCAGTTACCCATCTACAAGGCAATCATTTCTGTCTGTCTTTACTATTTGCATATGTGCTTCTTATGACATAGAAATGTTCAGCGAACACAATACAACTAATTGCTTAATCTTATTTTCCCTTTGGCACCAATATACAATTCTGACTCCAGCATCACACCTCTGATGCCAGGTAACATATGTCTGGGGCCTTGCAGATTCATATCTCAGTGGAAGAAAAGGCAGAAATATCTGGGTGTGTTTGAAATGGTATTTATTTTATTTATATACATACACCAGACCTGGAACACCGATGATCACAAACAACAGAGAGAGCAATTGCTTCTTTCAAGAATTTCAGTCCAACCCAATGGTCAGTTTCTACAGAGCCAGACATCTGTCAAATTGATTCTAACCAGAGGTCAAGGCAGATAGCAAACCCTCCTCGTGCTCGCACAGCCTTTTCTCCATGGACAACTGCCTCTGCTCCAGGTGTTAAAGTATAATTTGATGGGCCCTGGAACCCTCAAACTTCCACGCCCCCTTCACACAAGTTTGGGCCCCCTTCACACACCCCAACTACTGCCCCCCACCCCACTTACTGCCCCCAAAATGCCTGCCTCCCATCAGGCCTCTCCTTCTCCATGTCCTCAGCCCATTCCTCATTCCCTAAGCTCCCTGCTCCCACGTCCCCACTCCAGCCCTCCTAAACCCCAACCCCCACCTCCCCCATCTTCACTCCACCACCTTTAGCCCCCCAACCCCCTCCACACCTCCCTAGTCCACCATCCCAACCCCTTCGTCCCACCCCATCTCCCCATGCTCTCCCTGCTGGCCGCCTGCCCGTCCCCAAACATACCCCTGCCCCCCTTACCTGCATTGCTGATGTAGCCAAGAAGCCAGGCTGGAGGCAGGGAGGCTGTGGCACTGACAAGAGTGGGCATGGGCCTGAGACTGGGGTCTGGGCCACACGCGCTGCCTGTGCCCAGCAGGAAGGGGCAGGGCTGCCACAGGCACCGGGAAAGGGGGAGTGGCATGGCCGGGCTCACCCCAGCTCACAGCCCCTTGAGCCAACCCTGGGGAGAACACGCGGGAACGCTGCATTCTGGCGTGTTCCTCTATTTTTAAGAGGGCCCGGAATGCTGTTCCTCTAAAAATAGGGGGTGTTCTGGGGTGTTCCCCCTTACTTTAACCCCTGCAAAGTCTGCTCAGAATCTTTCATGACCTAAACTAAATACAGCATGTCTGAACATTTGCTTGCAAGCAAAGAAAAATAACTTGGAAACCCCATATACTTGCACATTAAGATAATTTTTTGAATATTTTTTTAGTAAAAGGTAAGTGTTCCATATGAATTAAACGCTGGTGAAAGATATAGAATTGACAGACACATCACTGAAGCATGCTGTTTCTCCACAAAACAGGTGGACCACAAGTAACAATCAGGCATGTTTCCACAGATTACCCTAACAGTGTCTCTGAGTCACTTAGACAGGTACTAACTAGGAGTTGTTCATTGTCCATGCTTGGTCTTTCCCTTCCTTCTCTCCCAAGATTGCCAACAGAATAATAGTGCCCATGGTCACTGTATGCTTTGTAATGTGAACACCTGTGCACAGAAAAAACATTGAAACAGTGTAACTCATTTCCCACAGACATAGACTGACAAAATCATCTTTCTTTAGTCCTGTTGGTATCCAGTTTTATGCTGTTTTCTTCTCTCCCAGAAAATTCTCTCTCAGATGGAAATTAACACTAAGTTGACATATAATGTAGAGTTGCATTAGTCACTCTCCATTCCACTCATATTCTCTTGCCAACCCTCCTCCCCCTAACAATGAGCAAAAGAATGAAAAGGATGAGAAGTGAATCAGTGAAATTACTCACTCTGCTGAAGTACTGCTAAAAAAAAAAAGCCTATCTCATTTCTGAGAGCTTTATCTACACGATGAATCAATGGTTGCTTCTGTTGAACTCTAACTCAATACTGTTAAAATGTCCAGTGAAATGAAGGAGACCTTGGCTAACAAAGAGAAGAGGAGGGATTGGTATAAAGCTTGAGACCAAGACAAACAGCCAGGAAGAGTATTTATAATCTTTAGTGTGGTCCCAGTTCATGCTTCTCCAAGAATATTTATTCTCACTTCTCTCATAACAAACTTACCTCCCCACACTTGTCATTGTGCCACCTAGGATCTCACAGCCCCCTTTAACATATGGTCCTGGCGCTTCCTACTTCAACTCTAGAATTGCATTTGGAAACTACACAGAGACACATCCTGTCTTTCCTGACCAGAAAAGTCACCCCCACTCACTGTTATTTATTTCTAACACCTTTTGGCTTGTTAGTCATGCACTTAATTGCAGTAGGAGAGACTCGTATATTTAGTATTTTGTTTCATATTAAATTTTGTGTGTCTTCTTCTATTTTTTTAATTTGCTGCCCCAGATATAAAGGAGCTACAGTACTCCTAACCCTAGTGTTCTGAACTAGGAAGAAGCCGGTTTCAGATTCAACGGCTGAGCCCTATCTCTTTTGAAGTGATTTCCTAACATTTTAGACGTTAACATAAGCAAAAGGGAAATGAGACAGAAATGACAAAAGAGATCCCTAAAACCTTATCATACAGTAACACAATATAAATGTAGAAACAATTTAAAATAAAGCTAAGGCACAGCAGAAGGACAATGATTGCTAGTTAGATGATCTGCACAATATTTTAATCCAGAATAAAGGGGTTAATCACCTTTCAATTAATTAGAACACTTGCTGTGCTCCTCTTAGGTAGCCCCCACAACCCTCCAGTGTCTATTTGTTTATTTTAAAACTAACGGTCATCAGCAAATCTCAACAACTTCTTGATATGTCCCTGCCAAAATATAGCAGCAGATGCCTGGGGCCTTGCAGGCTGGCTTCCCAGTGCTGGGAAATCAGTAACATGGAATCTGATATTATTCTAAGTGAGGTGCTGGCAACTTTTGCCAGCCCCCATGCCCATCCCACCCACCGCACCCTCAGCAAGTGCTGGGGGTGGGTCCAGCAGGTGCCAGGGGCAGGGGCAGGGACAGGGACTCACTCCCTGATGGCCCTGCCCTCACATGTGGGGCTCCTGTCACCTGCTGGCAATGCTCCCCAGCTGAGGAGCAGGCCCAGCAGGGGACAGGAGTCACAGTGCTTGCATGGTGCTTATGGCTCCAGGACCCACTGAAGGGTGGGGCCAGCAGGGGATACAGCAGAGGTACTGCATGCAGCTCAGAATGGGTGCACATGCCAGGTCTGGCATGCATGCCAGGGGTTGCCAACCCTTGTACTAAGTGCAATATATTTTACTTACACACGTGCACTGGTTCTGGAGCAGAGACAGTCACAAACACCACTTTGACACCTCCTTCCACCCCTTTCCAGTAATCTGAGTCCCTACCATTGCCTAATTCCCAGTGAGTTACTATGGGAGCTGAAAAATAATTCCAAATATAGAGAATGAGGCAAAGAACAAACAGTTTATTGAATAAACAATAATTTTCCCAAAGATTAAAAACCTGCTTGTGTGCTAAGAAAAAGAATATATTAGACCAGGGGTTGGCAATCCCCAGCATGTGTGCCAAACCTGGCACAGGGAGCCTCTGCACAGCAACAAACAGGGCACCTGGTCCTGCGGTGCCACAACTGTCCCCTCTTGACCCCCTGCTGATCTTGACATGTGACTCCTGGCCCCTCCTGGCCCTGCTCCCTAGCTGGGGGGCAGGGTCAGCAGGGAAAAGGAGCATGCAGCTCCTGTCCCTTGCTGGCCATGACCTGGCACTTTTCTGGCCCCGCTCCTGGCACCTGTTTAGGGTTCTGCAGGTGGGGCTAGCATGGGGGCCAGCAAATGCTGCTGACTCCTGTATTTGACTGCCTGTAAGAGCTCCATCTCATAACCCCCCTCCCTCCCAGCTCTGCAGCATCTGCCATTCAACAACTGGTCATTTGTATGACTCTGAGCAAGTCATTTTGGCTTTGATTTTGTAACTATGTAGGCACATGCTTAACTTCACGCACTTAGTAGTCCCACTGTATGCAGAAGGGATTTGTGCCATTACATGGGGTCTTTGCTAGATCTAAGGTTATATTTATATCAGTTAATAATCTGATTAAGACTTTAATCTACAGTGTTTTAAAAATCAATGGATTTTATAACCATCTACTAGGTCACCTATGTGTTGTATGAACTTACTTGCTCCATTGATCCCTAAATGCACCAAAATACTAAAAGGAATGCAATCTCACTGACCAGCAAACACCTGGGACTCCTGTTTTCTGCCCAGGACCAGAACTAGCACTGTATGTAATACATAGTGCCATGAATAATCCCACTCAAAGCAATGCACCCAAAGATAATAATAGTGTAAACTGTAGAACTTAATCTCCCAATCAGCTCCTCGAGGATGAAATCTACTACCACTGGCCTGAACGTGAAGCAGAGGAATGTAAGCATCCACCTAGGTGGATCTGCCTGTAGAGTTGAAAACTATGCTTAAAAGGCAATCTTTGTAGAATTGCTTCCTCTGCCTGTAACTAAAGCTGATCAGGTGATAACCACTGTTCCCTCTAAAGCTGTGTGCGTGGGTGCGTGCACACAGGTCATGAAACCCGCACACACAACAAAATAAAGTGCGCACAAAAAAATTCAATAGTGCTAATACTGGTGCTCACAAAGAAATGTCTTTGCACACACAAAGAAATTGTTTGCGCACACAGTCTACGAGTCATTAGAGGGACCATTGGTGATGACAATGCCATTTCATGGCAACTTTAGAGGTTTCAAAATTTAGTTTTGTTCTGTGTTGGAACAAAACAAAAACTCTTTAAATATTCATGGCTGTGTTCACACGCACAGGGTTATTTCGAAACAAGTTGTGTCGAAACAACTTGTTTCGAAACAACACCTTATTTCGAAATATCTTATTTCGAATTAA
>ML681990.1:33107101-33147962 GCA_007922195.1 Podocnemis expansa | reverse complement strand
GGCGGGGTCCGGGGAGCAGCCCGGGCTGCCGGCTGAGCCCGGTGCCCCGGACCCGCTGGCGGTGTTGGGAGGGCAGCCGGCGCCCCGAACCCGCTGGCGGGGTCGGGGGAGAAGCCCAGGGCTGAGCCCCGCCGCTGCCTGCAGAGCCGAAACAAGGCTTCCCCTTGTTTCGAAACAACTGTGCGTCGTGTGAACATGGTTTTTTTTGTTTCGAAACAACGAGGTTGTTTCGAAACAAAAGTGCCATGTGAACACAGCCATTGAGAAAAGGAAAATCACATGGATTCAAACCTCCTCACAATCAAAAGTGAACTTTCCTTGACCACTAAACAAAAGATTTGTTACCAAAAGTCAAAATTCATTAGGAAGAATAAAGATCTGGCTCAGCTCAACCATTAGAGAAAGAAACCTCCCCAGAAACTTTAACCAGGGCAACAAAGCAGAAAGGGAAGAAGCAGCCACAGGTTTGTCTCTGGGCACCACAGAGACACTCTCAAGCTGAAGAAAAGCCCAAGCCCCTCCAAAAAATAAGATCAAGCCCTCCCCAAAAATCAGGTGGAGGAGAAGGGGAGTGCACCTGAGCTGGAGCCTGGAAAAAAGCCAGGGGTGAGGAGCAGAATCAACAAGGCAAAATGAAACCACCTCCATGGCCACAGCCAGCCCTCTTCATGCTCAATAAACATGCAACAGCCCAGCAAGGGATCCTCTCTAAATTCTCAACCCCACCAGCAGCTGCAGCTGGGCTGAGCCAGCAGTGGAAGACATGCTGGAAATGTCTGCTTCTATTTTTAGAGAGCTGCCCCAGCCTCCAGCAAAAAGCTGGACAAAAGGCATTTTTACGCCAATACCTGGAAGACGGAGGATGGCAGGGCAAAAAGGAGGATATGTCCTCCTTTTTGCCAGATGTCTGGTAACGTTGCACGCACTGCTCTGCAGCTGAAATCCAAGCTGCTGGCCAGCAGGGAGACACAGTCTGCTCTCTAAGCCCTGCAGCAAGCGCTGTCTCCAAGAGGCTCGGGCTGAGAGACAGTACTCGTTGCGGGGCTTTGGAAGGTGACAGTGCTTCCTCGCCGGCCAGCCTCCTGGATCTGAACCCTCGGGCTCCAGCCCCATGTGCTGCCGGCCAATGTGTGTGCACTGGGGCTGGAAAAGTTGTGCACAGACATGCATGCACGCATGTTAGAAGGAACAGTGCCCGCAACAGCACTATTGTTCCAATATTTGCAATATCACTGTATGAAAAGGTTTCAGTGGTGCAGCCCTCGGGTTAACATACTAACCCTCATGAAGCCCTGTACTAGTCCTCATGCGGCCCTCGTGGTGATTTGAGTTTGAGACCCCTGCTCTTGAGTGTCTGCATGAAGAAAGAGAAGCTACCACTGTTCAATGGGGGTGGATTAAGTCAAAACAGTAGAGCTCTTACTCATTGCCCTAGAGCTGCTATGCTTGAGAGTCAACCATCACACTGCTATGAGCTCTATAGTGTAACCATAACCAGAAAGTTACTGATGTTAAGCAGGGCTGTGTTATTGCCCCAGCCCTTTTCTCCACCTATCTTGCTGTAATCTTGATTCTTACTTGCGAGTGCCTGTCCTCTGGAATTTGGACTGAGTATTCCATTGATGGCCAGTTTTTCAGCCTGTGGCATCTTTATTCTAAAACTAAGGTCAACAGAAGTTTTATTACCAGCCTTCAATGTGTGGATAACTGTGCTATCCTCACTCATGCAGAAGCTGACTTGCAATCCAGCCTAGATATTTTCTCAGGCATCTAGCATGACTTAGGACTCTCCATCACCACTGGGAAGATTAAAGTGCTTCACCAGCCTGCCCTAGCACAAATTGTCCCTCTTCTACCATAAACTGTCATTGGCAGTGAATCCTGGAACATTTCCCTTACTTTGGTAACCACCTCCCCCAGTCAGTCAGCCTTGATGTTGGTATTGAATATAGGATTTATTGTTCCAGCATATCCTTAGAAAAGTAGCTCCATCATGTTTTTGTTGACACAAATCAGTGGACTGAAACTAAGATCCTGGTCTACAATCTGGTAGTCATTCCCATTTGTCTTTATAGGTGCAAAACACAGGTAACATCAAAATCATTAAGCATCTGAGTGGTACATACTAACAGTGGCCCCTTAGGAAGATTTTTTTTGTCAGACATGAAGCCCATTGCACCAAAGCCAGTGTTTTCTCTGCAACTAACATCTCTAGTGTTGAGGCAAAGATTATGAAACCTCAACTTCACTGGGTTCACAGGTTATGGTCTGCAGATGGCTAATACTCATCTTCCAAAGCATGTCCCCTTTTCTCAACTTAGTCATAGTAAGGGGATTGATGGGGACAGAGGATATGCCACAAGGACACCCTGAAAATATATCTTAAGGGAGGCATTGACCCCATTAAATGGGCAGAGCTGGCTGGCACTAGATTGTAATGGTGTCACATCAGTCATCAAGCCTCAGCCCGTTTTGAAAAGAATCTCCTTGCTTAGGAGGTTGAGAAATGGTGATGGAGGAAGGAAAGTGTGTAACATCCTGAGCCACTGTTGTGCTCTCTCCAAGCAGTCACCTGTTATGTGTGAAAAAAATTGGTAAGTCACTAATTGGACTCCTCAGTCATCTTAATTTTTTTCACTGATTTCCCCCCGATAGACTTCATCCTCATATTGAGGGACAGCCAACATGAGTAATGTATTTTCTGTGTCTGATAATTTTGTAATTTAAATGTTTAATATAAACTACAGCAGAGGTAGAGGATCTTTATTGTTTTTAAACACTTTTGTTTGCTTTGTATTGTGCTGTGACCCCCTAGTTCTAAAGCCCTCTTCAAGCTGAGTTGATGTTCCAAGATTCTGCAGTTTCTGTTTCTGTTAATGACTGGCAGGAGGCATGACCAAATCACCAGAACAGGGGGCTGTCACATGACTAGAAATGCAGCAGAAACTGCCATAGGAAGACTGCATATGAACACGGAAGCATTTCTGTCATAATTCCTGTAAAATGTGGATACTAAAATACTACTAGTGCTAAAAGCACCTGAAAGAATTCTCACTCCCAGTGAAACTTTTCATGGTGATGTTATGGGAAAGGAGTTCATTAGACTTATAGTGCACAGATGCACACGCATATGCACATGTGCACAGACACACACAAATTTCTTGCTTCCAGTGATTTCCAAACATGCTGTACCATTCACAGGTGGAACGTTTATTTCCATATGCCAATACTTATGAACTACTCAGTGGTTGCTTTTATAACTCTTCTAAGGCTGCAAGTTCCAAAGCTGTGCTTATACCAACCGGCAGTTGCAAAAAGTGACTATAATTCAGGTTGTAGTAACAGAAATGTCATATGTAACTCATGGGAGTTACACGTCCTGTTCTACTCTGCACCTGTGAGGCCTTTTGACGTAGTGTGTCCAGTTCTCAATGCCACACTTCATGAAAGATGTGGGCAAATTGAAGAAACTCCAGAGGAGAGCAACAATGATGATAAAAAGTTTATAAAATCTGACT
Source organism: Podocnemis expansa (assembly GCA_007922195.1). Taxonomy (NCBI): domain Eukaryota; kingdom Metazoa; phylum Chordata; order Testudines; family Podocnemididae; genus Podocnemis; species Podocnemis expansa. The sequence continues at coordinate 33,144,444 of ML681990.1, read as the reverse complement.
TTGAGGAAAGGTTAAAGAAACTGGGCATGTTTAGTCTTGAGGAAAGATAACAGCGAAGGGACCTGAAAACAACACTAAAATATGTAAAGGACTGTTATAAAGAAGATGTTGACAGTTATGCTCTATGTGCACTCAGGATAGAACAAGAAGTAATGGGCTTAATTTCCAGTGAGGGAAATTTAGTTTAGATATTAGAAAACACTTTCTAACTAGAAGGAGAGGTAAGCACTGCAATGGGCTTCAACAAAAGGTTATGGGATTCACAGCATTAGTGACTTTTAAAAACTGTGCCTTGCATGCTGACAAGTTCCAAAGGGGTAGTCGTGTTACTCTAGTTCAGCAAAACAAACAAGGAGCCCTGTCGCACTTTTAAAACCTAACAAATTTATTTATTGCATCAGCTTTTGTGGGAGAAAATCGTCAGAAGAGGGATTTTCTCCCACAAAAACTCATGCGATGAATAAATTTGTTAGTCTTTAAAAATGCCAGATGATGAAGTGGAATTTTTCTCCCATGAAGGCTCATGCAATAAATAAACCTGTTAGTCTTTAAGGCTATGTTTACATCTAACTGCTTCGTTCGGACTTGTTTAGTCCAAACTAGGCAGTTCCAAGTTAGTTCGAACTAACTGCGGTTTTTAACTAAACTAAGAAAGTACAACTAGTTAGAACTAAAAGTTAGTTCCAACTAAAAAACATAGTTCGTTACAACTAACTGCATAGTTGGAACCTATTTAGTTCAAATTAGCATGACTACATCGTGCTAGTTCAAACTAAGTTCAAACTAAGCAGTTAGTTCAAACTAACCATTTGAACTAACTATTTCAAACTCAGCTGTGCTTAGTTTGAACTAAAAACATTTTTAATTTAAACTAGGCAGAGCCTAGTGTAGACAGTGAGAAAATTGGTCCACATTAAACCTCCTTAATCTGGACTAATTTGCTAGTGTAGACATAGCCTAAGTGCTACAGGTATCCTTGTTTGATTCAGGGATTAGTTTATAGGTATGCTAAGTCCCACCTCAGAATAGGGAACTATACTAGAGAACCTCCCAAGGTCTCTTCCAACCCTATATTTCTATGATTGTATTGTCTAAGCATGAAATATTCAATAAGATCTAAAATTTAAAAAGAAGAAAGAAAAACAACCTGCACTGCTCATTTATATGCATTTGCTCTTTGTTGCTCTTGAAAATAGCTATGTAGTCATAACTTTAAGACTTAAGGTTTACATAAAGGGCACTGACAAGTTATTATCAAGAGCTATCATTTATTGCTTGGTTTCAGCTGCAGTTCTTTGGCAGAAAATGAAGGATTTTGAAAAAAGTTAATAATAATATTTTTTTAAAAAATCAAGTTTAAAATACAAAGCTATTCTGATATCATTAGTGAAACATCATTCTTAAAAAACTAACAGGAAACTAGCAATCTGGTATTAATTAATTAAAGGGATATAGTATTTTTTCACGGCAAATGCATTTTCAGGATGCTAGAGGGTCATGCTGTGTTCACAAGATCTTTAAAGAGTGCAGGAAATTAACACGCTTTTGGAGAATACAAGCAATTTTTTAATAGTGAGCCAGATTTAGCTTTCAGCATGTATATGAATTTTGTTCTTCCCCCACCTCATTTCTGCCAGGATATTTTTGTAGAGTATGGCAAATGTAAAGGACATGTTTGCAAGATGTTTCAAGTCTATTTCCTCTAATAGACACCCCAAATGTCATTATACTATCTAAATGTATAGTCTAGCAAGGATGGGTATGACACAACCTGCATAGCAAACATATATTATATAAAAAATTCCCCTCTCACCCCTATGGGCGGTATGTGTCTTCCTCAACCTCGGGTCCTCTACAAGAGGCCTGGGAGTTTGAGGGTTCTGCGCAGTATTTTAGCTGTTCCTAGCACTGCACTCTTCTGGACAGAGAGCTCTGATGTTCTTCCTGGGATCTGTTGGAGCCACTCTCCCAGCTTAGGAGTCACAGCCCCGAGTGCTCCTACCACCACTGGGACCACTTTGGCCTTCACTTTCCACATCCGTTCTAGTTCCTCTTTCAGGCCCTGGTACTTCTCCAGCTTCTCATACTCCTTCTTCCTGATGTTGCTGTCACTTGGCACTGCTACATCTATCACCACCGCTGTCTTCTGGTCCTTGTCTATTACCACGATGTCTGGTTGATTGGCCAGTACCTGCCTGTCCGTCTGGATCTGGAAGTCCCACGGGATCTTAGCCCTGTTATTCTCCATGACCTTCTGTGGAATCTCCCATCTGGACTTGGGAGGGTCTAGCCCATACACTGTGCAGATGTTCCTGTACACAATGCCAGCTACTTGGTTGTGCTGTTCAGTGTATGCTGTTCCTGCCTGCATCTTACATCCTGCCACTATGTGTTGGACTCTCTGCGAGGCCTCTCTGCACAGTCTGCACCTTGGGTCCTGTCTAGTGTGGTAGGCCCCTGCTTCAATGGATCTGGTGCTCAGTGCCTGTTCTTGTGCTGCTATGATCAGTGCCTCAGTGCTGTCTTTTAGTCCAGCCTTTTCCAGCCACTGGTAGGATTTCCCAATGTCAGCCACCTCAGCTATCTGTCGATGGTACATTCCATGCAGGGTCTTGTCTTGCCATGGCACTTCTTCTGCTTGATCTTCCTCCCATGTCTGCTGCTGCTGCCTCAGGCATTCTCTCAGCAGCTCATCTTTGGGTGCCATCTTACTGATGTACTCCTGGATGCTCTGGGTTTCATCCAGGACAGTGGCTTTGACCCTCACCAAACCCCGCCTGCCTTCTTTCTGGCTGACGTACAGTCTCTGAGTGTTGGACTTGGGGTGGAAACCTCCGTACATTGTGAGGAGCTTCCGGGTCTTCACATCGGCAGCCTCCATGCCCTCCTTTGGCCAGCTCACTATACCGGCAGGGTATCTGATGACTGGCAGGGCATACCTGTTGATGGCGTGGATCTTGTTCTTCCCATTGAGCTGGCTCTTCAGGACCTGTCTTATCCTCTGGTGGTACTTGGATGTTGCTGTCTTCCTTGCCTCCTCATCGTGGTTCCCATGTGACTGTGGGATGCCAAGGTACTTGTAGCTGGTCTGTATGTCTGCTATGTGGCCTGCTGGTAGTTCCACCCCATCAGTCTTGACTACCTTTCCTCTTTACTACCATCCGGCCACGCTTCTCCAGTCCAAATGACATCCCAATATCCCTGAATCAAACAAGGATACCTGTAGCACTTAGGTTATGTCTACACTAGCAAATTTTTTTAAACCTATTTACAGCAATACAGAAGGGTACTAGGCTTGTGTACTAGCCTATATCTCCAAAAACCTCAGTAAAACCTTGCAACAGGCAAATTGACTGGTTCACTTTATTCCCTATTTACCACATCAGAAAACCAGCACAAGTGCTAGTTCCAGTTCAGGGAACATGTAACCAGTGCCTGGGGATGGGACGGGATCAATAAGCAGTCACAAATGTATTAAACCTTTCAGGTCAAACAGATTACTTCTAGACACAAGTTGTCCTGGCTGCAGTGAAAAAGGTATGTGTGTATGAGGCTAAAATACTGCCGTGAGTAGTCCCTAGCCATTCCTCCATTTGATGCATAAAAGCAGAATATCCTAATATTGTCTACTGTTCCCTTACCCAAGACACCCTACTGGGCCCATATTATTCCTTGCCTAACCAAGGCTCACAGTCCCATTAGGCAACTACCCTGTTTGCTATGAGAACTAAGGCTTCCCTATGAATGAAATCCCTTTCCACACTGTGAGCAAGCTGATGCCTAAATTCACAAGATGGTAGCAACACATTAACTATCAGTTTCTGCAGCTTAGGGACAACCATTAACTCATGCTGCTACCTAGTTTGTGCTTTGCTTGCATGCCCAATCAGCACACTAGGAAACAAGCTTGAAATCCATACTTGTGTTAACCATATGGGCTCCCACAGCTAAAAGGTATACATTGTCTGGACAAGAGTTTGCAGTCGTGTGTCTATACTTAAAAGTTAGGTTGACTTAAGGATGCTTAAGTCGACCTAAACAAAGCCACATCTACACAGGGCTTTTATTACACCGACTTAGGCATTTCCTTAAGTCAACTAAAGGAAAGCTTAAGTCGACTTAATAATAGCTAATTTTAGGTTGACATAGGGCTTAAGTTGATTTCTTAAGTTGACTTAAGCCAGTGTGAATGCTCTAGGTCAACCTAAGTGGTCTCCAGGCTGGGGAAAGGGCTGGGGAGAAGGGAGTCTCCCTGCCTGGCCAAGGAGCCACAGTGGTGGGGAAACCCCCAGGGCTCCAGCCACACGGGGATGTTGGCTCCCCAAGTGGTGCCAGGGCCCCAGCAGCGGGAAAACCTCCAGCCCTGTGGCTCCAGCCATGCAGGCTTTCTGGCTTCCCACGCAGCACCAGAGCTCCAGTGGCAGGGGAATGCCCGCCGCCCTGGGGCTCCTGCCATGCAGGCTTACTGGCTCCTGCACTGCACAGGATCCCCAGCCAGGGGTTACAACCTTGGCCCCAGGGCTCTAGCTGCACAAGGATGCTGGGGGTGCATCCACCGTCTGGGGCTCCTGTGCAGCATGGGAGCCAGCAAGGCCATGCAGCTGGAGTTACAGGGCCAGGGGTTTCCCTGCCGCTAGGGCCCCAGAGCTGCTCAGGGAGCCCTGGCCAAAGCTGTGAGGGAATCCCCTGCTGCTGGAGCCTCAGCCGAAGCAGCAGGGGATCCCTCACGCTGCAGCACTACCTGGGGTGGCAAGGGAATTCCTCACTGCTGGAGCCACAGCCAGAAAGCCCCACACAGCTCCTTTGTCCCGAGGAGCCCTGGCTTCCCTTGTCCCTGGGAGCTGTGGCTCTCCATCCACCTACGTAATGGACTTAGGCATCTAGTGTAGACACTCCAAGTTGACTTTAAAAGGTCGACTTTAAGTTGACCTAAATATCTAGTGTAGACTCGCTAAGTCAACTTAACAAGGTTGACTTCAAGTTGACTTTGTTAAGTCAACTTAAGAAAGTCAACTCAATTTAACAAGTGTGGACATAGCCTAAGATTTTAGTGTTTGAACTCATGTTAATGCTCTTTCATGTCAAATCACCTGCCACTGCTTGCAAGTATCTTTTCAAATCCTACAGTATTGCAGTTTGGAACATTTCAGCCTAGTTCACAGAAACATCTTTTCAAAAAAAGCAAGGAGTCCTGTGGCACTTAAAAACTAACAGATTTATTTATCACATATTTATTTATCTTTTTCAAAGTACCTTGTTCTGCTTCCCTGGAATCTGTATGATGGTGCCCTTTTCCATCTAAAATAACTACTGAACTACCCACCAGAATGCCCTCTTACACTGCAACTTCTGCCCTTTGTTACTGTCTTCTTCTCCACATACATGTATTTCACTTTCCAAAGGGGTACCCATGTTAATCTAGTTCAGCAAAACAAATTCTGTAAGTTTCCCATCTTCAATTGTCTGTCAAAATGGGATTTTTCTCCCATGAAAGCTCATGCAATAAATAAATTTGTTAGTCTTTTAAGTGCCACAGGACTCCCTGTTTATTTCACTGTTATTGCTGGTGTTTTGCTAGAGTGTTTTTGGTCTAGCTGAAATGCAACAATTGCTTCCTATAGAATCAATCTAGTTCAGATATGGGAGTAAATGCTCTGTTTATTACTGATATCTGTACACTTTAGCACTTGCATATTCTGCAGCTAAGGAAACATTTACTAAAAGGAAACTAATTCTTTTTCCTATATTTAATGTAGATACTTGTTTTCTGTTATCTGAGTCTCCTTTGGAACTATTCTGCAAGATTACAATACAAATTTTTTTTTAAAAATCCATTTGTAAACACACACACAAGGCTGCTTGTTCATTGTGGTAGTTTTATGTGCTATAAGATTCCAGCAAAATAGACTGAAATTGCGATCTTCTCTTCATTTCTGTTGTTGAATGAATTGCCTCATTTGCATCAACCCCCTCTTCGCATTCCACTCTGAACCCTGGTTTTATTATTCAACTGTGAAACGCACACAGTGATGTCTAAATTACTGTGTCAGAATGAAATCATTTTCTGCCCACTCAGATGTGTGGATGTGAAAATGGACAGAAACATTTCAAGGGAACAGCAAGAACATTTGTTGAACCATTTTGCTTGAATCATTGCAATTATCTAAGATGACATATCAGAGCTTTTTCCTCCCTTGTATTTAATAAGAACACAATGCCTAGCCCATGTGAATAATATATTTGTTTAAAATATAAATCAGTAACTCTGAAATATATCCTCAGTGTATCTCTCAAAATTTCCCATTACTGTTTCATACACTTTGGCACACAATACAAGAGACAAGGAAACAGTAAGTAAAAAGTAAAGACCCCCACACAAAGCATGATGCGGGAAAAAAGAAAAACAAGTGGTCTAAATTACTCACAAACTGAAGATTGCTCAAGATGGTAGCTGGACTACCTATGTCGTGATGTTGATAAATATTTTCCTGCTCACTAAAATGCACATGACAGGACAATACATGATCTTGTTATAATACATTGTGACAAAATCTCACTCTCTCTCTAATCACCAGTTTCCAGGTAAATGCCATATATCTGTGGAAAATGCATCAAAACAGTTCTGTAATCAATTTTAATTTCAAATACATTTTTCCTGATTCATGCATATGTAATTGCCTATAAGTATGTGGCCTACTCAGTGCCCAGATTGCAGAGGGTCTGGGGTTGTCATCGGTATTTTCTTGAGCATATGGATTTTCAGCTCAGGCTGTAGAGACTTTTCATTTCAGTTCTGGAGGTCTGTGTTTCAATTCTTGGTATGTCAGCCAAGGTAGAGGCCACTGTATCAAATATACTGCGAAACAAATGCATTAAATTATGGCTATTCTTGAAATGTGTTTGCCACTTTTCTCTTAAACCAAGCTTATCTTATCCACTGGAAAAGTAGTTCAGGATAAATATTTTTTGCAATTGATAACTTCTCTGAACTTAAATCTTTAATTTTTAGAAAAAGTTTTTTCTACTCTTTGGGCAACATCCTATCCCCTATATCCAGACTTCACATGGAAGGCTTGTAGTTACAGTTGTTCAGAATTTGATATGGCTACCACTCTGGATGCTCTGGATGTTCTGAATTTTCAACACTTATTTTCACACCAAATACAAAAAGTTAAAACATCTACATTTTTCACAGAAAATAAATTCTGGAAATTTTGGGTCAGGAAATGTCCAAATGGACATTTCAACATATTTGATTAAATGAAACATTACATTTTCAAATCTTTCATTTTGGAAAGTGCTTCAGTGCAGGTCAGTTCAATATTATACTGCATTCTCCCAAAGTGATACATTGCCTATGGGAGCTGTACCTGGAGAACCTGGTGATCTAATTGTCCCCTATGGGCCAGCAGGACTATATCTCTTATAAGGCAACCAGTCATGTGACTCCCATGATGCAATATGCAACTTGGATCCACATTGCATTACGGAAGATGCAATCCTTCAAACCTTCCATCCCACAGAAGAGATTGGGGATTCTAACTATAACTCCCATAAGGTAATGTGCCATAAATTCATAGATTCCAAGGCCAGAAGGCATGATTGTGATTCTCTAGTGTGACCTCCTGTATAACACATTCCATAGAATTTCTTCCAAAATAATCACTAGAAGTGATTTAAAACTAAACATATCAGATTAGTTCAGAGCAACTCAAAATGATATCCTTTATTTTGATTTTGCTGATGGAAAAAAATCTGCAGAATCAAAATTTTCCCCTTGAAAAACTCTGATTTTTGTAGAAATTATTTTTTGTCAGAAAATTCCTACTTCAGACAAGGGTGGAAACCATACTATACCACAGTGTTTCTCAATGATTGGTCCATGGACAAGCACCAGTCCCTGAGATCTCCTTGACACAGGATAGGAAGATAGTCCCTGGTATCACTTGTAGCAAAAATGACAAGGAGTGATGATGTGAGCTGCAGTCCAAGGAAGCTTATGCCCCCCCCTTTTTTTGGTTAATCTCTAAGTGTATGTCTACACTGGAGGTTCTGTTAAGTTGACTTAACAAGGTTAACTTTAAATAGATTGAAAGTTGACCTTGTTAAGTTGACTTAGAGAGTCCACATTGAAAACTTCCATCTACTGCCTGTGTCCACACTGGCAGGTGCTAGGTCAATGGTGGAGTGGTGCATTCTGGTTAGCTGTCCCTTGTGGCCAGGAATTCTGAGAGGGGGCTTGGAAGCCTATCAGGTTGTCTTAAGGGCTTTTCCCATCTACATTGGCTTAAGTCGACTTAATATGGTTGACTTAAGCATTAAGTCAACCTTAAGAGGTGGTGTTATTAAGTTGACTTAATAAAAGCCCTGTGTGGCTGTGGGGCTCTGTGGGTCAACTTAACCTTCCTTAAGTCGACCTAAGGCTCCAATGTAGACATACCCTAAGGTACCACAGGACTCCTCATTGTTTTTTATTGAAAACAGACTAACACATCTACCCCTCTGAAACTGCTATAGCAGATTCCAAAGTTGCTACTACTCTTCTGAATTTATCACTGCCACTCTTCACTCCTCTTATAGCTGACATGATAGCTATACGGAGCCAGATCCAGTAGCACCTCACCAAATCCAACAGTCTCCAAATTCAGTTGCATGAGGATGTACAGTGAATGGGATCTGAGCTGGGACACAAGCTATACTTGATGTTAAATTTAGATTGTCATATCCTGGCCAGATTATAGCAGTCCCACAGCATTTATCACTCAGCCTCGCAGAATATTATGAACATTCACCTTCTTTAAATGACTGTAAAATCCTGGTCTTAGTAAGGTCAGACCATATGGCAGCTCTGTAACTACATGTGTTATTGATGGGACAGTGGTTCTCAACCTTTTGTGGGTCACAACACACTTGGCAGCATGTCTAAACCTCACAGGACACACCAGCCCACCCTCCCCAGGCCATATACTGCCATTTTCCTGGCTCCCCATGACACACTGCTGTGTGACAACACAGTAACATGTCCTGACACAGTGGGTGAAAACTGCCGGGTTAGAATATTGTCTAGCTTTATTTTAGGCTAGTACTTGTAAGTACATAAAAGCCATCTTATCAGTCTATTTCCAAGGTGACCCTTGCATACTAACTCTTTAAATAGGTTTACTTCTGGCAGCCACATTATTGAAGAGTTTATTATCATCATTGATAGCATGAGATAATGAGCAAAACATAGTGCATAAAGTGAATTTCTGGAGACTAGGACCCTAGTTCTCACACAACTTACAAAATCCATGATTTGCTGTTAAAAAAAATCATAAACCCACAGTCTTACTCCTTAATAATGGTAAATACAAGGCATGCTTTAGTTCCCTGGCAACACAAAAATGGATGAAAAGGTGACACATGATGTGCTCCTGTACAGCTACTGTTTCTGGAATTGTAATGAACAAATTACTGCTGATCACTGGAATGATAACTATTTTGCACTTCAGCAACTTCCATCAGAATCTCTCAATTAGTTAATACTTGTGAAGAGATTTCTCCCTCAAAATTTTATGCAGAGGTAGGTAAAATATTAAAGTACTGATTTAAAATTAAAAAACTGCAGCACAGACAGGTTTCACAACTTACTTGAGCTAGAAATAGAATCAAGTAGTCTTGAACAGAAGGTAAGTATATTATGTAAAGAACATCTGAAGTACTAGACTAAAAGAGTCAGAGTGTTTACCATTTAAAGTCAGCATTAAGTGCCTTTCCCTTCTCAGTGGTTATGTTGAACAGGAATTATCTTCATATCCAAGACCTTCTTGTATGGTCTCTGTTCACAACTACTAACTTTTTAACATCAACCACTGTACACTAGAGTTGAAATCATGTTCATTAACAGTGTCAAAAGACTAGATTAGATATGTTATGCAAAGTCACTTTAATCTGTAGATTCTGCTAATTGTGCACAGGAAGTGCTCACATAACATAATTAATTATAGCAGCTCTGCAAGCCATGAAAAAGAAACTTACATAATATTACAAATGTTTCAGGGTGGCTAAACTCATGGATCTTTATAATGTTTTAAGATTTTATAATATGTGCACTTTTTGAAAGTGATAAGTCCAGATTTTTATCTCAGTAAAACTAGCATAAAACTGGAGTAAATACACTGAAGCTGTGGTGCTCCAGATTTACAGTGGTGTAAGAGAGATATGGCCCTATATAATCAATGCCCCACTGTGTAGAGAACGCTTTGCATAAATATTAAAATATGAGCTGAAAAGATTTTTTACTTTATAAAAGCTGTATTCAAGGTTCTAATATTTCTTCTGCATTAGTAATATCTAACACAAATACCGTGTTCCTTATAGTGGTTTGGAAGGTTGTTATAAACAGTGTTTTCTGTAATTTTTAGTCTTTACACATATTTTGTTAGCCTTTAAAAGTGCCACAGGATTCCTTGTTTGTTTTGCTGAATTAGACTAACACAGCCACCCCATTGTATATATATATTTGGTTTCTGATATGGGAGCTTAACAATGCAAGTCAGTCTGAAAGATGGTTATTTAAATATGACACCATGTGACTGAACAAACCTGCTGCCTACATGTATTCATCAGTTAGCTTCAGTAAGAAAAAATAAGCTTTACTCCCAGAACACTGCACAGCCAAGAAGAGTTCAGGGAGAATGAACTGGACTCCCTTTTCTTTCATCAAAATAAGCAAGGAGTCCTGTGGCACTTAAAAGACTAACAAATTTATTTTTTGCATGTGCTTTCATGGGAGAAAATCCCACTTCATCAGATGCTTCAAAGATAGGTGAACTTACAGAATGGAATGAAAGTAAATGCAAGGGGGTGTAAAACATAGGATCAGGTCATACAGTAACAGCAAATCAGAGCAGTAGTTAAGTTCAAACCCTGGGAAGCCTGAAGTCAAATTACATTTTGTAATGGGAAAAGAACCCATAGTCTCGATTCAATCCTACTTTCACAGGATTTAATTTGCATATCAATTCAAATTCAGCTGTTTCTCTTCGACGTCTTGATGTCCCAGTCACATCTCTGACAACGGTTGTTAACACATCATTTATTGAGTGATTAGAAAGAGGAAGTGCTCAGCAACTGGTTTTTTTGTTTTGTGATTTCTGATATCGGTTTCAGAGCCTACATTTACAGGGCTACAAGTTAGGGAAAAAACCAACTCTTTATTTACAAACTGAGCAAATGTAATGAGTAGCCAGTGATGGCCACCTTTCAGAACCTTATTGCACAGCATATCTACCTTTTAAAATATGTAGTAAATATTGGTTAAAGCTTCCGAGTCATCTTTAAAGTGTATAGTTGGCATCATGGTAACCTTAAAAATAAAAAGAACCTTGGGATCTCTTTATAATTTTATTCACAGATTCCCCTTGTAATCTACATATTTGATAGACAGTACAAAAATAAGAAAAACGTGGTTTCAGTAACATGTAAAAATAATCCTTTGTTTCCCTGGTTATTTTTGTAAGATTCTAAAGGAATCAAGGGGGAGGGAAAGGAGATCACCTTGGAGATGTTTATTAAAATTATAATTTGCTTTCAAGAACTTTGTAATAACAGGATGAGAAATAAGACTGGTGAATCAGTACTTATTCAGCTACTTCTACAACTGAAGTTAGGTTAGCACACTGTGATAGAGCCTTAACATCTCACCCATCCTGAGTTCCTACAGAATGAAATCAAATATAAAAAAACACTAAGTTCCCTTACAAAAGACACTCTTTCTATGCAGAACAGGTGGACTTTTAGGATTCCAGGACAATACTCTAAGCCCATTGGTTGAACTAAATGAAAGCTGTCTATAGGATGAGACAAATCACAAAGAATGACTATAAACAAATAACACAGTTATGTAGGGGAAAAGTCAGAAAAGCCAAGGCACAAACCAAGATCAAACTAGCTGAAGACATAAAGGGTAACACAAAAAAAAAAATTAAAAAACATTAGAAACAAGAGGAAGACAAAGTGCAACACAGGACCATTACTCAACAAAGGAGAAAAAACAATAACAGAAAATGTGGAAATGGCAGAGGACCTAAATGATTTCTTTGTTTACCATTCACAAAGAAGAGTGGTGGTGACTGGATGCCTGATGCAGGAGAGTGCAGTAAAAATGGGGCAGGATCAGAAGCTAAAATAGGGAAAGAACAAGTTAAAAACCTCCTTGACACGTTAGACATCTTCAAGACCCAGGGCCTGATGATATGCACCCTAGGATACTCAAAAAGCTGACTCATAAGATTTCTGAGCCATTGGCTATTATCTTTGAAAAATCATGGAAGACTGGAAAGGTCACAGAGGGCTAGAGAAGAGTAAATCTAGTGCCCATCTATGAAAAGGGAAATAAGGACAACACAGGGAATTATAGACCAGTTCGTTTAGCCTCTGTACCAGGAAAAATAATGGAGCAAATAATTAAGGAATCCACTAGCAAGCATCTAGGAGAGAATAAGGTGCTAAGTAATAGTCAGCATGGATCTGTCAAGAACAAATCATGTCAAACCAATCTGATAGCTTTCTGTGATGGGGTCACAAGCCTTGTGGATAGAGAAGTAGCAGTAGATGGAGTGTATCTAGACTTTAGTAAAGCTTTTGATATGGTCTCGCATCACCATCTCATTAGCAAACTAGGGAAGTACAGCCTGGATGGAGCTACTAAGAAGGGTGAAAAATTGTTTAGATAACCACTGCCAGAGAGTAGTTAGCAATGGTTAACAGTCATACTGGAAGGGCATTATGAGCAGGGTACTGCAGGGTTGGGTTCTGGGTCCGGTTCTGTTCAATATTTTCAACAATGATTTAGGTTATGGCACAGAGAGTATACTAAAAAAGTTTGCCAATGATACAAAGCTGGGAGAGTTTGCAAGTGCTTTGCAGGATAGGATTACAATTCAAAAAGATTTGGACAAACTGGTGAAATGGTCTGAGGTAAACAGAATGAAATTCCATAAAGACAAGTGCAAAGTACTCCACTTAGGAAATAACAATCCATTGCACATATACAAAATGGGCAATGACTGCCTAGGAAAGAATACTGCAGAAAGGGATATAGATGTCATAGCGGACCACAAGCAAAATGTGAGTCAACGGTGTAATGCTGTTGCAAAAAAAGCAAACATCATTCTGGGATGTATTAACAGGAGTGTTGTAAGTAAGACACAAGAAATAATTCTTCCACTCTACTCACACCTGATTAGGCCTCAACCAGGCTCACTGCTGACCCGGGAAAAAATCCGGGGCTCAGTGTGCTGAAGCTTGGGGATTGCCTGCCTCCACCACAGCTGTCGCCACAAGCAGCCTGGCGACAGACCCAGGGCTTGGGCTCTAGGACTCGAGGCTCGAGCTCCATAAGCCCAGGGCCAGCAATGCCCTGGCCTCATCTGGAGTACTGCATCCAGTTCTAGGCTCCTCATTTCAGGAAAGATATGCAGAAATTGGATAAAGTCCAGAGAAGAGCAACACTAATCATTAAAGGTCTGGATACTGCCTTATAAGGGAAGATTGAAAGAGCTGGGTTTGTTTCGTCTGGAAAAGAGGAGACTGAGATGGTACATGATAACAGTTTTCAAGTATATAAGGCTATGTCTACACTGCCAAAGTAGTTTGGACTAAGGAGGCCTATTTTGGACTAATTTGGTTCGTGTTTACACTAGCCTTTAGCTAGTTCAAGCTAAACAAATTTTTAGTTTGATCAGTTAGTTCAAACTTAGCACTTAGCTCAAACTTTAGTTCAAATTAGAGTGATGTAGCTGATTTGGTTCGAACTTAAAGGCTATGTCCACACTTAGGCAGTTAAATCAATTTAATAAAATCGCTATAGAAATCATTAAATCGATTTAAGTTAAATTGATTTAACATGTTCCCACTAGAAACTCAAATCAAAGTAGCATGTCCAAGGACAGGACTTGCTAGTTCAATTTAGGAGAGGGGGCACCTAGAAGGGCCATGCCCCCACCCAATATATAGAAAAAGGACAGCACCCTGGGAAGGAGAAGAGCAAAAGTGTTAAATCAAAATAACAGTTAAATTGAAATAACATGTCCACACAGCATTGTTTTGAAATAATAGTTTTGATTTAACAGTCATTTTGATATAATACTAGGTTTTATTACATCAGAATGACTTTCCTTAGTGCAAGATAAGGCAGCTCCCTATCTCAATATAAGGAAACATAGTGTGGTCCTGCAATCTTTTAAAGAGAAATAATCTGCATTGTTTCAATTTAAAGACTGCATATGGACATACCCAAAAAGTTCAGACTAAGCAGTTAGTTCGAACTAACTGCGTTTTTTAGTTTGAACTACCTTTTCGTTTGAACTAGTCACGCTTTTTTAGTTCAAACTAACTTTTTAGTCTGAGCTAGAAAGCACAGCTAGTTTGAACTAAGCAGCCACGGTGAGTCCAAACTAATCTGGACTTGCTTACTTTGGACTAAGGAAGTCTGAACTAAGCTTGCTAATGAAAGCATAGCCTAAGACAGTGGTTCCCAACCTGGGGGTCCATGGACCCCCATGGGTCCACAGACCTCTTCCATGGTGCTGCTCCCCCTGGGACTAGAACCTAGCTGCAGCCCCAATGCTCCTGCTGGAGCTGGATCCTGGCAAGGGTGGGGGCCGCAAAGGGCTAGCTGCTGCTGCCACTTGCTGGCTGCCAATGCCAGTGGTGCTGCATCTTCCCTCCTCTGCACGGGCCACCAGGGGCCACGGCCATGGCAGATCCTGCTCCCAGCAGGAGAATGCGGCTGCAGCTGCAGCATTACACAGCTGTGGCTCACTGCCCCTGCCCAGCAGCCACTGCAGCCCCATTTCTCTACTGGAGAGCGCAGGCTGTTGCAGTCGTGGCCCTCTGCCAGGGAGCTGCCTGCAGCCCAATTCCCCTGCCAGGGAGCGGGGTCCTCCTGGGCACGGAGCCATAGTCGTGGCAGCCCCCACTCCTGGCAGAAGAATGGGACCATGGCTGCAGCAGCAAGTGGCTATGGCTCGCTCCCCTGGCCTGGGAGCTGCAGCAGCCCAATTCCCCTTCCAGGGAGCAGGGACTGCCATAACTATGGCCCCCTCCTGGGGGGGGACCCCACTCCCTGGCGGGAGAGCAGTGAGGGCCAGATTCTGCCGGGAGTATGCCACCACTCTGTGGCAATGCACAGGGGGTCCCCAAAACTTTTTTCCCTTACACAGGTGTCCCCAGCCTCAAAAAGGTTGGGAATCCCTGACCTAAGAGGTTGTCATGGGGAGGAAGGAGAAAAATTGTTCTCCTTAACTGCCTTTGATAGGACAAGAAGTAATGGGCTTAAATTACAGCGAGGGAGGTTTAGGTTGAACATCAGAATGCCAGTGCATCGCCAGCTGCTGCCATCATCGCTCAGCAGTGGCAGAGTCAGACCAACAGGAGAGGTAAAGGAAGGGGGAGATGCCATAGCCTCTGGCTGGAGGCACCAGACTGCCAGAGGGCACTGAGAGGTGCTGGGCTGGCCAGGGCATGTGAGGGCATCTGGGCTAGCTGATGCCTCAGAGAACTGAACAGGAAAGCAGCAGCCAAGAGCCACTCTGAGCCCAGTTCCCAAACCAAGTCCTGCCAGCTCCCAGGCCCAGCTCAGTGCCCAGCTGACACGGGGAGGGACTGGACAGCAGGGCAGCTGGAGAACTCCCTGGCACAGTGCAGCAGGGAGAGGAGAGCCGAGCCACTCTACTGTCCTTCAGATATGCAGGTGGCTCAAACAGGCGTGGTGGTCGCAGGGCCTTATGTGGGCACTGGAGGGTGCATCATGTACCTTCACCCCCCAATACCGCCTGTGGCTGGCCTCCCTGCTGCTCCTCCTCAGAGCCTTCCCCATTGGTTCCCCACTCTAGCCCCAGCCTAGTATTCCTGCCTTTCCTCTTCCTGCTCCTCACTCCCATTTTCCCCCCTTGCCCTTCCTATCTCTCCAGTCAGGCAACCCTACTTCTACAGCACACAAGAGTGAATAGTACACACTTTTGTGACATTATTGTATTGTTTATGGAATTTTTAGCAGTGTCAATATTAAGTTTACTGCATAAGTTAAAAAAATCAATTTCAGATCTTCATATCAGTAAAAATTAAAATGCAAGGTTGGCAACCCTGCTCGCTCTTCATGTGCAACAATATATTATATTTCCTGCATGAGGATTGTGTCATGCTACTATTAGGCTATGTCTACATTGACAATTTAGTTCAAATTATGGAGGCGTAATTCAAATTAAATTAGTCCCTGTTTACACTGGACTTTCATTAAATTGAATTAAGAAATGCCTTAATTCGACTTAATGAAAGCTTAGTTTGAATTAATAAGAACCACCTGTTAGTTCACACTAAGCCAGTGATTCCCAACCAGTGTGCCATGGCACACAGGTGTGCTGCCAGGTGTGCCACAAAATTTTTTGAAAAACTTCTCAAAGACATCTGGATTGGCTCATGAATATTCATAAGTTCATTTGGAAACCAAATGGTGGTGTGGCTCAAATTAATTAAAGGAAGCAAGGTGTGCCACAGCAGAGAAAATATTGGGAACCACTGCACTAAGCCTTAATTTGACACTAGTTTGAATTAAGGATGGTGTAGACTTGGATTGACCCTTAATTCAACTCTATAGAGTTTGAATTAAGGGCAGTTAGGTCAAATTAACAAAGTGGGCTAATTTGCCTTAATAAGGTTGAGTTTAGTTTGAATTAAAGTTGAATTTATTAGTTTGAATTAACACATTCCATCTAATTTTTTCTAGTGTAGACATAGCCTTATAGATCTTTTCAATCCAACTCTTGATCTGTCACCAAACCAGTTCTTCCATGAAGCCAAGATCCTTCAGGTACCCTCATAACAGGATCTAATAAGGGATAAAGGGGACAGCTGGATACATAAATTCGTTGGATAACTTCAAAAGTCTCTCCCTCACTTCAGTGGAGGGGATATGACTTTGATTTTACTTCCCTAACAGTCCATGAATTTATTGTTCTCTAGGGAGCAGTACCAGGTTGAGCTCCTGTCTCTGGCTTTTGTAATTTTCTTTTGTGTAGATCATGGGGGGTGTCAGGCCTTTTCTTTAATTTTTAAGCTTTTTAAGTTAAAAATTGTATATTAATCAAGAAGATACAATCCCAGTCTCATTTTATAAATATTAACATAAACAAAGCAGTTTTACAGTGTCCTGCTTTGTTGTCCTCTAGCTCTGCTATATATCAGTTTAAACTAATAAAACAAATAGTGGTTTACATATCTACATCAGTTCCAGCTACTGTTGTGCTGTTTTTCTAACAGTCTGATTCCCAGTTATTTGGTAATGAAGTTGATTATTTCCTATTGGATGAAGCTTTTTTTTGAATGTTTCCTTGGTCATTTCAGGTCTCTTCCTTTAGCTGCCTAAGATCACATGTTTGCTGTTCTTGTTTTATTTTCTCTTTTCATGCTCATTTATACTAGCTTTGCACTTTTTGGACAGTCTCACACACTAGCATGAAAGCTGGTTTTTCCAATTTCTGTCCTAACTATTTAAAAGTGCTTAAATATAGGTCCTTTGAGTGGTATCTGATTTTCCAAGTAATTGATGATTGAATGTTGACTGAAAGATTTCTGTATTAATGACCCAGCCCCACACCTACTGAAGTAAATATAAAAAAGCCCTTATCATCTCAGTATTGGGCCAGCTTCCCAGGTCCTTCACAGCAGTGTTTGCCCTAGACTGAATTATGCACCACTGGGCCCACACATACTTGCTATACTTGAAAATCTGGCTAGCTCATGAAGGATTATGACTAGTACAGCATACAGTCTGCTGCTTTTCCTCAGCCATTCTAAAGGGATGAAGTTTTAAACATGCATACATATCTGAAATGGTGTAAACACACTTTTGTGTCTATAGGACCTGAGAACATCATAGCCTGTGTTTTATGTGTAGTGTATTAAGCATTCTTTGCAGGTCACTTCTCTCACCAAAACAAAAGCAGTTTCATTGGGCCATCTGCCAAGATGCCTGAGTAGGCAGGACTTCCTGCCCTAGTGTGTGAACTGCGGGCAGTGCTGGCAGCTCTTGGCCAAGATGAAGAGTTTTGATTTTCTAGTGTAAACATCCCTTTTCCTATTATTATCACAAACTATCACTGAAGGCAACCTCAGCTGCAGATTTCACAATAAATCAAACAAAAAGTTTTGAGGACTAAATGTGATATGCATACAAGAAAACACATGTGGAAGCAACATTAAGGGTGTAGCTTAGCACAAATAGTGTAGTGGCTAGCACCTCTGCTTAACATGCAGAAGGTCCTGGGTTCAATTCCCAGGGGGTTGGACTTGATGATCTCACGAGGTCCCTTCCAACCTTATGGTTCTATTCTATTCTTAGGCTGGCTAAAGCAAAGGACAGCCTGCTCTTCACATATACCCATGTTGTTACACACATTTGTTATGTAAGATCCCACTGAGATATGGAACATCCATAACTCTCAGGCATAACAGCATGAATGAAGGATGGAGAGACAAGTTGAATTCTGAATGCTCCTGCATTTACCTGCTTCTGCTATAGGAGACG
This sequence comes from Podocnemis expansa, assembly GCA_007922195.1. Lineage (NCBI taxonomy): Eukaryota > Metazoa > Chordata > Testudines > Podocnemididae > Podocnemis > Podocnemis expansa. The sequence continues at coordinate 33,125,876 of ML681990.1, read as the reverse complement.
TGTGTGTGTGTGCCAAATTCCTTTAGCTGTTTTCACTGGCATTTGTATTTTTTATTATATTATATGCATCCATTAGGGCATATCACCACTCCACACTTTATGAAATGTCACAAGTTCTAGGTGAATTCTGCAACATTTTAGCACTATGGAAAAAACTGAGAGTGCACACTAGAACCATCTCTACTACAAGCAAATGTTATGCACAGCTTCCTACACAATACCACCAGAGCATCTCAATTCTGCCTTCGCATAGCTCCTATTTTAGTACTATAGGTCTCTGCTTTACAAAAAAAAAAGACTGCCTTGATTCATGTTTTTAGCGTGTGTGTGTCTCCTGAGGACTAGATTAAAGACACTGAATTAATTTTGCTTGCAGCTTAAATTAACCCACTTAGCTACTGATTTTCTTGCTGGTTATTTGGCAGATATCTAAGTCTCCGAATGAGATTGTAATGGATCCTGAGGTAATAAAACTGTGCAAACGGTCTTCTGTGGGAATTAAAATTTGAATGTTCTTGGAGGGACTCATTAAACACGCAGAAAGAAAAGGTTTGTGTGAAACCTCCTCCTCTCCCTCACATTTCTCAAGAAGCCTCCATCAGGGATGTCCAGCAGTGAGGAGGCAGGGGATCCTCCTGGTACTCTCCGTCTCCCTGCAGCCCAGAAAGGAAAGAGCAGCAGTGAGCAGCTGAGCTCCTCCTTACCCCTACAGCTGCAGCCTGCTGCTTCTGCCTGCTTTCAGGTGCCCACTGAGGTGAGTCAGGAATTGGAGGCAGAGGCAAGGGGTGGGACTTCAGCAGCAAGCTGCTGCTTTAGGGGAGGAGGAGCTCAGCTGGCAGCCAGCTACCCTGCTGCTTCCTTCCTCCTGGGCTGCAGGGACACATGGAAATGTTTTGGGGTGCCAGTGCCTCTGCTCCCCCCTTGTGCAGGTCTCGCCATGTGCAGGATGCTGTGAAAATCTCTACTGAAATGGGATAGCATTTCTTGGCAGTATTAGACTCTTAGCTTAGACCATCTACAAAGGCTGTTGCTAATGCCAAATATAGTAGTAGTGGGTCTAACAGGAACACTAGACAAAAAGCCTGAGCCCACCAACTCATTTCACTTACCTGGGGCAAGAAACAGCAGTTAGATGGGAATGACTTTCAAGTACTCTTGACCTGGGCCATATTTAGCCAATGATCCTGTGGTGAATGTTCCCCTATAGCACTGCTAATCTCCTGTACTCTCAATATTCCTTAGTTACAACAGACACTTTAGAAGCCAAGAGCCTACCTTTTCTTTTGGCCAAAAGCTAATGATATTTTTGAGCTGAAATCAAATACAGCCAGGTTTTTCACAAGTACTGAGCACTTATGATGCCAATTGCTCAACACCTCTGACAGCCAGGCATATCATATTTTGCAATTTCAGGGAACAGTGGCACATGATTTTCTGCAATTTATTTTCACTCAGCTCTAGTTGTAACAGAGCTGCTAGGGGATACCAACATTACCCAGATGTTTTCAGAGTACACCTAAGATCCTTCATATGGACACAAAGGTGTACTTCGAAATACGTTGGGCTAGATTCTGTAAATCCTTATCACAATCGAGTAGAACTGAAGCTACTGTGGTATAGAGTCTGGAAGGGACCATGACAGGTCATCAAGTCCATTTCCCTGCACTCATGACAGGACCAGTTTCCCTTATTAAACCATCCCTGTCAGGTGTTTGTCTAACCTGCTCTTAAAAACCTCCAATGATGGAGAGTCCACAACCTGCTGAGGTAACTTATTCCAGTGTTGAATCACCCTGACAGTTAGGAATTTTTTTCTAATGTCTAGACTGAACCTCTGTTGCTTTCATTTAAGCCCATTGTTTCTTGTGCTATCATCTGTGATTAAGGAAAATAATATTTCTCCTTCTTCCTTATAATATCCTTTTAGGTGTTTGAAAACTATTATCATATTTCTGGTCAGTCTCCTTTTTTCTAGCCTAAACAAACCCAGCTCTTTCAATCTTCTCTCATAGCTCAAATATTCCAGACCTCTAATCATTTTTGTTGCCCTTCTCTGGACTTTCTCCAGCTTCTCCACATCCTTTTAGAAATGAGGTGCCCAGAACTGGACACAGTACTCAAGTTGAGGCCTAATCAGTGCAGAATAGAGTGGAAGAGCTACTTCGCATGTCTTACTCACAGTACTCCTGTTAATACACCCCAGAATGGCATTTGCTCTTTTTGCAACAGTATTAGACTATTGACTCATATTTAGCTTTTGATCCACTATTTCACCCAGATCCCTTTCTGCAGTACGCCTTCCTAGACAGTCACTGTCCATTTTATATCTATGGAATGGGTTGTTTAACCCTAAATGGAGTATTTGGCACTCATCTTTACTGAATTTCATTCTACTTATTACAGACTATTTCACCAGTTTGTCCAAATCATTTTCAATTGTGATCCTATCCTTCAAAACACTCGTGACCCCTCCCAGCTTGGTATCATCTGTAAACTTTATAAGTTTGCTCTCTATGCCATCATATATGTCATTGATAAAAATGTTGAACAAAACTGGACCCAGAATCAATCTCTGTGGCACCCCACTTGCTCTGTCCTTCCAGCCTGAATGTGAACCATTGATAACTACTCTCTGGAAGCAGTTATCCAATCAGTTTTTCACCCATCTTATAGTAGCTCCATCTAGTTTGTACCTTCTCAGTTTATTAACAAGAATGTGACGTGAGACCATATCAAATGCCTTACTAAAGTCTAGATACACCACATCTGCTGCTTCCCCTCTATCCACAAGGCTCATTACCACACCATAGAAAAGTATCAAGTTGGTTTGACATGATTTGTTTTTTACAAATCCATGCTGACTAGCCCTAAGCACCTTAGTCTCTTCAAGATGTATGCAAATTGACTCCTTAATTATCTGTTCCATTATTTTTCCTAGTACAGAGGTTAAACTAACTGGTCTACAATTCCCCGGATTGTTCTTATTCCCTTTTTTGTAGATGAGCACTATATTTGGCCTTTTCTAGTCCTCTGAGACCTTGCCTATCCTTCATGATTTTTCATAGTTAATAGCTAATGGCTCAGATATCTCCTGAGTCAGCTCCTTGAGTACTATAGGGTGCATATCATCAGGCTCCAGTGACTTGAAGACATCTATTTTGTCCAATTAATTTTTTAACTTGCTTTTTCCCTATTTTAGCTTCTGACCCTGTCTCATTCCTATTGCCCTTCTCTACGTCATCTAGTCTCCACCAGCCTTCTCAATGAAGACTGAAACAAAGAAATTATTTAGTTCCTTGACCACGTCCATATTTTTATTTATTGTTTTACCCTCTTTGTTGAGTAAGGATCCTACAATGTCCTTGGTTTTCCTCTACTCTCTGATGTACTTGAAGAATGTCTTTTTGTTACCCTTTATGTCTTCAGCTAGTTCAATCTCTGTTTAAGCCTTGGCCTTTCGGATTTCATCTCTACATAACTGTGTTATTTGTATATAGTCCTCCTTTGTAATTTGGTCTAGTTTCCACTTTTTGTAGGACTCCCTATTTTTAAATTATTGGCAGTCTCCTGTTTAAGCCAAGGTGGTCTCTTGACATATTTTTTATCCTTCCTACGCAGTGGCATGGTTAGCTCTTAGCGGGGGTTATAGTATAATTTGGTGAGCCCCAGAACCCTCTTAATTGGGTGGGCCCCCGTCTGCACCTCTGGGCCTCCTTCATGCACCCCAGCTCCTGCCCACTGTATCCATTCTCCTGTCCCCCAAATCCACCCCAGCCCCCAATACCCACCCCCGGTCCCCAATATCCACCAATCCCCCTAATACCTGCCCCCAAAATCCACCCCTGCCACCAGTACCCACCCCCAGCTCAGGCACCCCCAATACTCCCCACTCCCAGTGCAAGCCAGGCTGCCCCCATACTCATGGGCAGCATGCTGGTCCAGGAAACTCTGCAGCCTTCACATGCACAGGGGAGCCCACCACCCCCCACCTGCTGGAACACAAGACAAAATGCCATTTCGGGCCTGCTTTTTTTAGGGACCCAGCATTTGGGCCCCTAAAAGCAGAAAATGGAACCAGAATGCTGCATATTTTTCAATGGTGGGACCCAGACCACAGCATTCCGGCACCATTTTCTATTTTTAGGGGACCTGGAACACTGAGACCCTAAAAACAGTGGGCCCCAGAATGGCATTCAGGGCCGTTCCAGCTTACTTTAACTACTGGTTTTTGTGCTCTTAATAGTGTCTCTTTGAAAAATTGCCAACTGCCTTTCGTCATTTTCCCTATTAGCCATTCTTCCCATGGTATCCTTCCCATCAATTCCCTGAGTGTGCTAAAGTCTGCCTTCTTAAAATCCACTGTTTTTGTTTTCCTGTTCTCTCCCCTAACATTTCTAAGAATCATGAACTCTATTGTTTCATGATTGCTTCTACCTAAGTTACCTTCCACTTTCAAATTGTCGACCACTTCCCCTCTGTTTGTCAAAACCAAATCTAGAATAGCCTTTCCCCTAGTAGCTTTCTCCACTTTTTGAAAAAGAAAAATGTCTTTCATTTTTTTACTCTTACAATTCGGTGGAAGCTAGAGTTTCTCAGCACCTCAGAGGAGTGGTAGTTGAATCAAGCCCTAGCTGATTTTGAATGGGGCTCAGAAGAGAGAGACAGCTGTCTACATACCATATTGGAAATATTGCAAGTCTATATAAACAATGAAATAAGTCACTTACAGTTATTATCTCAGAATTTCCCTGTGCATCCTGTGTTCTCTGTGGCCAAATCTGGCAAGCATATTATGTCCATGCTTAATTTTACACCTGGAATTAGTTCCATTGAACTCAATGAAACAGACACAAAAGGTAAGAAGGGGCATGAGTTTTTATAGACTGAGGGCCTATGCCTCTTTTTTATATCACATGCACTGTCATAACTGTGTTAGTCTCGGGATATTAGAGAAACAAGATGTATGAGGTAATATCTTTTATTGGACAAACTTCTGCTGGTGACAGAGAGACTAACTTCTGAGTTTACACAGAGCTCAAGTTATACGTAAGCTCAAAAGCTTTAATCTCTTATCAACAGAAGTTGGTCCAGTAAAAGATTTTACCTCATCCATTTTGTCTCCTTCTCTCTCTCTTTTTTTTTTTTTAATTCCAGTGGGGGTACCCATGTTAGTCTGTGTACAGCAAAAACAAAGATAGTCCTGTGGCACCTTAGAGACTAACAAATTTCTTTGGGCATCAGCTTTCGTGGACTCCAACCCACTTCGTCAGATGCATCTGACATATCTGATGAGGCAGCTGATGCATCTGACAAAGTGTGTTGGAGACCATGAAAGCTTATGCCCAAAGAAATTTGTTAGTCTATGGTGCCACAGAACTCTTTATTTCTTCTCTTTTTTAAAATATCATAAGCATTTTGGGGATAGGGGGCTGATTTTAACATTATGTCTCATTTGTCATTGACATGCAAGTGACACTAAATAAACAGCAAAGGGATTGTATTAAAAATGCATATTCTTTTATCCAGCTTATTCCTGAACATTATTTTATAAAGGTGATATTTTTATAGTATAGCTATGACATTATACCAGAGTTCTCTTTCAAGATAAGTATTAGCTATAGTCAGTTGAATTTATAGTGTCCAGAAATATATTGAACAAGATATGTTGTTTTGCTTATGCTTTCTTGATTTAACAAGGAAATTTTATACTAACAAACGGCTAGTTTTATACCAGTAGGGATATATATATAAATAATGATTTCAATTCTTGTGTCTTTTAAATAAGGAACAAGTGAAACTTCAGGAATAAAGTTATGGGAATGAAACTGCCACAGCAATAACATATTGCTAACTTCAGAAGACTTGTACTGTATTTCGGGTATTGTGTAGCTAAATGGCTTTTGCATGTCTGAAGTAAGAATTGCTAAAGCTAACTGTTGTTGTTTCGTCACTGCATTGTAGATTTTAAAAGCAATGCTAACGGATAATAAAATTGCAAATGGCTTGAATACAGCTTCAGTCATAGGAAAAGCTACAGCTGAGCTTCATATCAGAAAAAAAAAGATTTCAAGTTATCAAAATGTTTGACAGATGCTCTTAAATTTAGGAGATGATTAACTTGCAAAAGATAGAAAAGAAATTCCTACTACAGCCTGACAGCTGTTGCAGTTATTTAGCTGTGCAGTCTTTGGAATCATAGTAAGCAGTGCTTTAGCTCTTTGGTTAAACTAGAAAGCCAATCCTCAGCTCAAGAAGGCAAATTTGCAATATAGAAATTGCATTTTAATTTTCTCCAGTTTCTGAAAAGTAAAGTAGGTTGTATCACCTAATTTTTTTATTATGCCTCTTAAATGAAACATGGCTGCATACACAAACTTTGACCTGTTCAGTAAGGGAAGTTGTCTTTCAAGTTCTCCACGTGCATGTTATAAATACTCTAGACGTACATTATTCTATATCACTCCTGCCATCTGTGTGCCATCGCTTCAAGGCATAAAAATTCCTTCCTCCTAAGTTTCTCACAACACACCTGCTTGGATAAGCCTCAATTTGTTTGAGAAAAATGTTCACAGAATCATTTTCCTTTGACTTGCAACTCCACCTTTCCCCTGGGGCCATTGGCAAAGCCATATCCTCTTTAGCTGCTAGAGTAACGCCCAGTAATCATAACTACAAAGCAATGAGTTATGTGATCTGGTGGAGAGCTCTAGTGGAAAGCCAACAGAAACACATGTTCATCTCTGATTTACACAAGATACAGTCTTTTTGAAAAAGAAAGCAAACTCTCTCTCTCCACAAATATAGTGAACAAGGGCAGATAACCAGAGTATTTTCTTAAACAATTCATTCCATAAAGTCACCTGTGTTAAAGACCGCTCTTCCTTGACAAAGTCAGTCATGTCATGCAAGCCCTTGTCAGGGAGTGGCTGGAAAGGTGAAACATCCATTGCCATTTTATTTCTGGCAGTCAGTGATCAAAGATTCTAGGACTTATTCAAAGACTAATAGAAGCATAAACTCCTGATATGCAGCCCTAAGCTGCAACGCATTTCTCTCCTGTAGTTAACTTCCTTGATATAAAACAGTCTTTCTAACTGGAAATTATTAGCTACATTTGTCACATGAAAAAATATGCTAAAAAGAGCAAAGCATAAAACTGTAAATTAACATAAGCTTTTCAACTCCAGTAGCTTTCTTCATGGGACATTGTGTAGAAGCAGCAAAATGTTAAGAATAATTTTCTGTATATGGCAAGTATAGATAAATAGATAGGTGCTAATTTATGAACCTGATTCTGTTGTTACCCGATACACTGTGTGGCTATTGACAACTGTAGGCAGAATATGTGCTGCAAAATCAAGCATATGAAATTATCTTCACTACTGGATATATTTAAAACTTGAGCCATCAGGCATGCTGATAAATTTCAGAAGATCTAACTTCCATCGACTTGTTTGTAGTCTGGGACACAGATGCTGGACTGGGCCTAATGGCTTGCTGACTAGAATGGCCAAAGTGGCTGCCATAATGCAAGAATTGGCTTAGTCCAATCTTCATAGGATAGCAAAACTGATGGTTAAATGCATAGTGAGAAGATTGGAGTGTCAAATCAAATCATAGGGCTGGAAGAGACCTCATGAGATCATCAAGTCCGACCCCCTGGGAATTGAACCCAGGACCTTCTGCATGTTAAGCAGAGGTGTTAGCCACTACACTAGTGTGTGCCACAACACATTACTACCCTCAGCAATATAGTAGATAGATAGTTGAACAATCTAGGTACCAACTTGTGATGCATATGAAAGAAGAGGAAGACGGGCAAACAAGGAATATTAAATAACTGCCATTTTCTGAGAACATAATTTGCAATCCCACAGTATGCCAAAGCATGCTCTTGCTTTTAGGAAAAGAATTAAAAAGGTATTATAGGCATGATGTCACTCCTTTGCTGTATGAAGCAGAGTTAAGTGTAAACACTGTAGTTGCTAGAATACAATTTCTCACTTTGACTTTTAATAAAGTAAGGCAAATACAATATCTTGTTCTGTCCTGATAACTATCACATTATTTAACAACACATTCAAGTCTAAAGGGAAAGGAATATCAGTGTACACCTACCAAATACATGGGTTGTGTCAACAGTGCAGCTATTTTCTTCTGTCAGTAAGGAGAGCTGGTTGATAACTTGCCACACAGGGTGCCAGGTACTGAGGGAAAGTTTTAATTATTATCTTCAGATTACATATTTTGTTCAAACAGAGCTTAAGTCATAAATAGTTATCAATGGCTTAATAGCCAAAACCCTCAAAAAAGCCCACTCTTGAAAAAAAATTTTTGCTTTCTCAAAAACACAATCCTGGACATTTAACATTAACAATACACTTAAAAACAAACAAAGAAAAAAAAACCAAAACCCTACAACAACAGAATGCTCGGCAGTGCACATTTAAGGTAACCTAGCAACCTCACTTGTGTCCTACGCTTTTGCTGACCTTCCATTTCACCTCCTCTTGTGGAAAAATGGAGACATTTTATTGAAAGACTGGTGTTGAAAAAGAGGTTTGATAAGAATGTTCACAGCCAGCAGCTTGGGATATTTTCAGTCTATTAAAATCACTTAATTTCTCCATAGTTAATAAAAGACCTTAGAAGTACATGGTGTTATTTTTGTACATTCATGTCAGTTACGTGTGTGTGTTTACCCTGATACCCTGTGCAATGTAAATTACTTAATATGGGTCTTGGTCTTCTAAGGCCTATACTACCAATGTGTTAAATCTCAGACTGTGAAGACACTTCCATGTATTCTATAGCAGGCACCTTAAAAACAAGAAATAAAACAGACGCAGGTACACAGTGCAGTAGCTCCAAAACAAGGTGAGGAGCAGCTCTTGTTATATTTTTGAGGAAGATGAAGTATATGCTTCCCCGAGAGCTGGTTTGCTTGCATGCTTTCTGAACCCCAGTATGTTTTTCCCTCAATCCATTGATATACACCCCCAAAAGTGACTAGTTTTGCTGGAAAAACAGTCAGCCCCTTTGTGCTCTCCATGCCAAAATTAAATCTGCCTTTTGGACAATGGAAGTCCTTATGCCTTCTTCCCTTCCAGTGCACACACAATCTCAGGCGAATACAGTTTAGCTCTAGTAATCCTGAGCATGTCTGAGCAATATGCTATTTCTTGTATCTTGTCTGATGAAATCAAAACTTTGATATTCTGTTTCACATATAGGTCACATAAAGTGGTTAGTTTCTACTGTATGAAAGACAGTTCAAGCAATGGAGACTGATTTGGAACTCTTTGTGAAATGTGAGTGAGATATTATTTAGGCAACATTGAGAAATTGAACAGAATCCTTAAGCAGAAAAAAGTGAGCTTTGTTTGTTTGGGCTCCTAGGAAAAATGCCAGTGACCTGGTCCTTGGAGCTCTGACAGCATATACTACCTGATTGTCTGTTCCTACACTGATTTCCATGAAACAATGCTGATTTACACCAACTGAGGATGTTGCCCTAGGAGCTTGCAAACTATAGTGGAATGTGTTTTGCAGTTTATTTTGCAATTCTGAGCTTCTACAGAAAAGGAAGTGAGAAATATCTGCTAGTAATAATTGTCCTGATGGCAAATGCACCGGACATTAGCATGTGAACTAATCAGAATTGTATTCAGTAGATAGTAAAAACTGGCCAGCTGAATAATTTCTTTTTATAATCTGAAGTGACATAATGCTCTGTTGAAACATAGACCTGACTGGGCATTGGGGCTATGTCTACACTAGGAAAAGTTAGTTCAAATTTGTTAATTTGAACTACTAAGTTCTAGTTTAGTTCAAACTAAACTCAAATTTATTAGTTTGAATTAACAACATGGACTAATTCAAACTAACCTTAGTTTGAATTAGTCCACTTTGTTAACTCGAACTAACTGCCCTTAGTTTGAACTTATTAAGTATGAAATAAGGATTAATCCTGGTCTACATCATCCTTAGTTCGAACTAACGGCTCAGTTTGAACTAACTGGGAGGTCTTACTAGTTCAAAGTAAGCTTTCATTAATTCAAATTAACAAATTCCTTAATTCAAACTAATGAAAGTCTAGTGTAGACAGTTACTAAGTTAGTTTGAATTAAGCCTCCTTAATTCTAACTAACTTACAAGCGTAGACATACCCACAAAGAACAAAGAAAGGCAAAACACAGGCCACATCTTTTATCACAATTAGAAGGGAGCCACTGCGGGTGAATGAGGTTGGGGGCAAAGAGAAAGATTCGGGAGATCAATATGCTTGCTCATCTTTTATTCTGCAGAGAAACCAATCTTCAGCCTAGCTTCAAACAGAATGTAACTGGATGCTACTCTGCTGAAGTCAAATGACTGATGCCTGCTTCACTAGATACTGAAAATCCCTGATATTATGCAATCACACTAGATGATAATGGTTCCTTTCCCTTCTGGTCTTAAAATATATGAACTTTATATTCATATATGCACACATGTGTGATACACACACAATATAATCTAAAGCGCCTTGGAATGAAATGCTATATAAAACTTGTTAATAATGATAAGAATTCTGGTTAAAAGTCTTTTCAAGGGCTGAGGGATTAAAAGCCCTATGACATTTGTAACTTGGTATCCTTTTTCCCCAGAGACCCTACCTTCCTCTCATAGGTAGTTCAGCTTTCCTACACACATCTACACTTTTTAACTGAAGAACACTTGTTTTGTATGCATATGTTTTTGCCAGATTCCCAGGAAGCCATCAATTGTGCTATCGTAATCATTTTGAAATTCAAGACAAAAACATCAATGAGAACTTGTCAAGACATCTTCTGAGGTTTTTATTAGAGAAGCCTTCAGGGTAAAGGAAATTGGAAGTGACCTTTGTACAAAACCATACTTGCAAGTAGGTTTATCAAGAGAAGAAAAAGGTTCATGAAAAGGTCTCAGTTATTTTGTACTCCAATTTAAGCCATAAACAAATACAGATCAAAATCAGCAACATCAGTCCCCTAAAAGACCAAAGCTGCACAGGAGGAGTTTGGGATTTAAACTGAGTAAACAGTAAACCCTATTGTGAATATATCATTGCAAAGAATATTGCTGGAAACCTGTACAGAATCAATGTTTTGTCACACTCCATATATGACAAACTGGTTATAATATACCTTCATTTCAAAAAGGAAAAAGGTGGCCCTAGATATCAAGAAAGTCCTTAAAAATGAGACCTTGTAGATTATCCTATTATCCTGCCACAGAAAAGTTGGAGAAGTTCTATCCCTTGAATTTTCAAATCCAGTGGACAAAACACGAGCCAGCCAAAAGTGGAGAGCAAAGCACCAGTAGCTGGATTAGCTGACCTCATAATTTTGGTCTTTTTTGTCTCTAATTTTTATTTGCATAAGATAACCTATATACAAGGAAAGATCAGAATTAATATTTCCCCTATGTGACAGGGTCAGACCAGAAGGTTTCCCAAGAGTTCTAGAAAACCAATATATTAACCCCAGTCCCTTTTCCCCCTTGTAGCTGAGCAGTGCTTACTCCAGGCTAACTGGCACACTTGGAGCTAATCAAGGCCCCGCCCAGAACATGTTAAAAAGCCTTCCCTCCAGAGAAAGGGGGTAGCTGGAGTGTGAGAGTAATGAGAGCTACTGGAGTATGCAAGAAGAAGCAAGGTGCGGTTAGAAGGCAGATGTCTAGAAAAGGAGCAGAATGCTGATGAGGAGGAACCCTACAGCTACAAAGACTGGTGGAAGAAAGAAACCCCCATCCTGAGGGGAGCAAACAACTTTTCCCAGGCCTGGAGACCTGAAGGAAACAGATCCACTGCCAGAGGGAAGTGTGGGACCCACCAAGGTAGAAGAGAAACTTTGCCACATAACATTAAGACAGAAAGGTAAAGCAACATCCATCCAAATGAAACTGTATTCATTGCCCCATTCAAACCATATTGATTATGCTTTCCCATTTTAATTATTGAACTTCAGCATACATTTTTTCTTCATTTCATCCATACATCAATATTTTTATGCATATCTTAACTAGATCAAGTTGTTCTAAAGAAGGATGTGAGGAATATTGAAATTGGGATTTCAGAGATTCACAGATTCCAAGATCAAAAGGGACCCTTGAAATCATCTAGACTCGTCTCCTTTATAGAACACAAGCCATAGAGTTTCCCCAAAATAATTTCTAGATCTTATTTTTTTTTAGAATACCTAATCTGTCATCAAATTTTAGTTGTGTGATTAGTTTCTTTTTTAGGCAAAGTCTAATATATTATTCCCCTATGGCGGATGAAATAATTTTTGAGTGAGAAAATTGTCATTTATTATGTTTAGAAATTCCAAAGTGCCAGCAACATGAGGCCTCTAGCATATGTCACTCAAACAGAAGAGTTCTTCAGTCACACAGCTTTCTCTTCTACCCATTATAGACAAATGCATAAGGAAGAGATCATACTGGGACCTAGTGTGATGTGGTGCTCTAAAGCAATGTCCTAACAGATAATGCACTAGATGGAGTATTAATGAACTAATCATCCCAGTTCTTTTGTGGGATAAGTACTAAGGGGCCATAGACTTTTTTGATTCTATAGCCAATTATTATTATTCTGTAGACCAATTATTATTAGTACATGTTTATGGTTCCTTATTCTCCCCAAGAAGCTCTCTGTACTGCCATCCCTCTTTTTCAGAAGCACTACCCCAACATTTCCTTCATGCCAGTGTCTCTATAGCACTGGTTCCCAACCTTTTCTCTGCTGTGGCACACCTGGACACCTTCAAATTTTTCAAGGCATACCACCATTAAAAAACTCATGAATATTCAAATTAGCTCAAAATAACATGAATATTTATGAACCATGGCACAATCATTCAGAAATGCTGCTGTGTGGGGTAGTAGGGGTAGCAGAGCAGGGATGGCAAGACAGGGGACATCAGGAGTCATTTGCAATGGCAGAAGTGAGTGTGGCGAGCAGAGCAGGGCAGGGGCAGGGCCAGCGCAACTCGATAAGTCTGGTAAGCAATGCAGGGGGTGCTGGCACCTGCTCTGATTGCAGGGGGTGCCAGAAATGGTAGCACCAGGCCTGAGCAGGGGTGGCCAAAGAGAACAAGGGCAGCCATGTGGGCAGCAGCACAAGGGTGGCAAGAGAGGAGAGGGGACGGGAGAACAAGAGTGGCTTTGTGGGGGGGCAGGATGAACCTGGGGAGTGTGAGGGTAGGGCAGGGGAGCATGGTGCAGCACCCACTTCCCCCTTTCTCCACCATGGCTCCCTGCCACCCAGGGCAAATCCTCACCCCACTGCTGCTCCCTCCCACCCCAGTGGGTCCTGTCCTCCCCTCCCCCAGCCCTCTTCTGCCTGTGATGGACACTCCCATCACTGCAGGGGCCAGAACTATCCCTCCAGCCCCCAGCTCACTCCCCCCAGCTACACACACCCCCAATCAAACAGCCACCCCACAACCCCAGCCACACATCCTCTGCTACACATTCACTCCCACCCACCTCTGCTACACACATACCCCCTGCCCCCCACAACCCCCAGTAGCCCCCTTCAGAGCCCTTACCTTGGCTGTTTGCAGGCTGGCTGACAGGCTGGTAGCTGTTTCCCTGCCACAAACTACTTTGTGGGGCCCCCTAAAGGGCTCACTATTGGCCCCTACTGCTACCTTCCCCACGGCTCCAGTCCCTCTCTGCAGCCCTAACCACCCCACACGACCCCCCAGGACTCCTTTTTTGTTTTGCTAAACTGAACTAACATGACTATCCCTCTGGAAGTCGTAAATTATTCTTGGGTATAATATTTTTAAAGATCTTCCCATCATGAAGCTTGTAAGTTGATCAGCGTTCACTTAACATAAATGAGCTAATGCTGAACTACAAAGTTAAAATGAACATTTTAAATTTTTTTAAAAAGTATGAGCATTAATTAATAAATAAAAAGTGGTAACATTAATGATGTCTCAAAAATAACAAATGCCATATTTAAAATTTTGGCAGTCAAATCTTACAAATTTTTCATATAGGCTTGGGTTTACGTGCAGTAGACATTTAATACAAATAATTATAATAAATAAAAATAGGTAAAAAAAAAAAGGTTCCTAGTGTGTGGCTATAAATGAAAAACACCAAATTTCAGTGAAATTCTCTGAAGTACTCAACTTTATGAGACTCTTGGCCCCTCGAAAATATTAAATAATAAGTACAGAAAAAGCTAAACAATTACTAACAAAAAAAAAAGATATAGCACAGACATTACACACAACTGTAATGATTGTCTAAGGGCAGCACTGTGTTTATATGTAGCAGGCTATATGGACCTACCTGGTAAACTGATCTAACTAAAGCCAAAGTCAAAGGAAAACACAAAAGAACAGGTAAAAAACAAAAGGAAAAGGCAATATTTCACAAAATTAAAAAAAGGCAGAATGAATGGCCACACTGAGGAATTAAAAGGCCAGCCCAAGGGAAAAGTTCCTGCTATTGTGCCATCTATTGCTTGCTCCTGCTTTTTAAGCATGTCAATGTGAAGGTGACGGGCAGATAATGGTGAAATCTGCAATTCAGACTAAGCACAGATACTAATGATAGTTTGTCTTGATGAGCCAAGAGTGAAAATTGCGTAGGCTTTCAGCCCTACTAGCTCTGCTAGAAGGGAACAATTTCTATATTCTTCTATATTTTTATTTCTGTCCACCAAATTGAGGATGGGGACCCTTATTGCTCAGGGCCCTAGGCGGCTGCATGCTTCACCTACCCCAAAAGCCACCACTGCTTTTTCCCAGCCCTGCACAGCCCATATGGCTGAGCTGAGCAGGGAGGGAGCTCTAACTCTAGCTCTCCCAGATTCTCACAGCACACTTTGGGTGTTGCCACGGCACACCAGTGTGCTGCAGCACACTGGTTGGGAACCACTGCTCTGTAGGACCTTCCCCTGTGACATAGGTTCTGCATATCACCCATTTCTACCTCCTCATGCTACGGTCCCCCATTCTTCCCTCATGACAGGCGTCATGTGTGCACCACCATACTTCCTCAAATCAGTGGAACTTAGGTTCCTAAATAACTTAGATGCTTTTGAAAATTTTGCTCTAATTAATATGTCCAGGATCTACTTTATGCAAATTTAAGCTATTTTTGAGTTAACCATTTGGTTTTACATGGAAACCATGGTAACTGATTTAGATTGTACTTTAGAAGGTGAGATTATTACTGTTAGGGTCATAACAATTGCTTTCAACTTGAATGTACAGAGAGGAACCCTGCCCCCTTTTTCTAGATTACGTGAATACCATGTACTTTGTCTTTTAGGCAATCCAAATTCTGTTGTGGTATCAAAGTGGTGGTGGTATAAAAACTCCAGCTAAAGGAAATGCTTATATACTGGAGTCTAGAAGCAGGTCTCCATAGTAGAATCTGTTAAGTCTTTAAGTGCCACAAGACTCCTTGTTTTTTTGCTTTACTAGACTAACATGGCTGCCACTTTTGGAACATAGTAGGTCTGGTTTCTAAACTTATGATGAGTGGAGGGGAATTGCATATGCAAGAATGTGTGGAACCAGCTTAGATAGTGGGAGAGAGGTTGCAGCGTACTAATGAGCCACTGCTATGTGATAGCCATTTGAAGAATAATTCAAACACTTAAAACTGAGTTCCTGCAAATAAAATTACTGGCTAAATATCATGGGACACCTTACAGATAATAGATGACTTCAGGGGTTCTTGGAAGCATGCTGAAGAAGAAGAAGGTTGTCCGAGAAATATTCTGAGATCCTTTCTGTCTCACAAATGAAGAAAGGCAAAAAATAAAGGGAAGAGAGCTACTGGCTAGGTAAGCAGTGTAGGGGCTTGGTTTGTGGAATGTTGGTCCACTTTATATAGGGAAATGGCACTATACAAGTTGAATGGCTTTAATATCAGTAGAAGGGGAACAATTCTCCTTGGGGACAGGTTGGCTAGAATAGTCAGGAGGCTTTTCAGTTAATAGCAAAAGAGGAACATAAAATGAAGGAAGATATGAGCACTCATTTAGCTAAGAATTGAGATGTTGAAAATAAAATTAATCAAGGAAGCAGACGACACAAAGAGAAGAAATTCTTTAATTGCCTGTACACCAATTCTAGGAGCCTGGGTAACAAACAAGAGGAATTGGAATTCCTCAGCTATCAGCATAAATTTGGCCAGTTGGTATTAAGCCGGTAGGTTGATTTGTACAATGGAATATTAAAAGCAATGGTTAACTTATTTAGGAAGGACTGTGTGGACAAAAAGGGAGGGGGAGAGGCACTTTATCATAAATATCATTACCTGTTTCAAGTCACCCTTACCTTAGAAAAAATGAGACTGAAGTATTATGGATCAATGTCCTAACAGATAATGCACTAGATGGGAGTATTCACTGCAGATAATATTCGTAAACCATTGTCACCAGCTTGCTGGCCTTTTGAGACAAGCTGCGCTCAGCCTGATATAATAGAGGGGAACTCAGAAGAAGAGGGAAGATCCTAGAAAGAAGAACAAGGGTTATTCCTTCTTAAAAGAGTCTGAAGCAATCAGGCTGGGACACCTAAAGGGAACAGGGTAAACTCCTGTGACAGGATCTTTGAGTTAGGGCCAGCAATAGGAGCAAGTCCCAAAGGATGCTGTGTGGGGAAGGCAGGGAACTCATTGGAGGTAAACTGCTGGAGTCTCTTCTAAGGGAAACTGGGAAGATGAGAGAATTCTGCTAAGAAAGAAGTGGTTGAAAAGAATCTAAGCCTTTAGTGAATCGTTTGGAAGTTGTTTGTTTGATAAATGTCAAGACAAGTGAAGGACTGGATTGGTGGCATTATCAACTTTAGGGGAAAGAATGAAAATATGTTGTAGATCACTTTCACAGTAGTTAAAGAGCACTTAGGGTATGTCCACATGAGTCTTTTATTTTGAAACAACACTGAACAACACTGGTTGTTTCAAAATAAAAAACAATGTCTACATGAGGTTTTCTTATTTCAAAATGACAGGCTCTGTCATTTTGAAATAAGAACGGTTATTTCAAAACAGCTTAAACCCCATTCATTTCAAAACAGCTGTTATTTCAAAATAACACCGTTTGAACATGTTTTGCAACAACACCACTGTTTCGAAACAGCTGTTTCAAAACAACATGTCCAAATGGCCTTATTTTGAAATAACCATTTCAAAATAACAGCTGTTTCGAAAAGCAGACTTTCCCTTAATTCGAATTAACATTTTCTTAATTCAAATTAACTTATTTCAGAATAAGGACTTTATTTCAAAATAACTCATTTTAAAATAACTTATTTCAAAATAATGATGTATGTGTGGACACAGCCTTAGTGTAAATGGAAAAGGGGAAGGGCAACTTCCGTCATGTAACCAATGTTAATTTCACAGAGAGATGAGGGACAGAAATGAGACAATTGAGTGTTGAGGCTGGAAGGGCATAAATAAAATAGTGTACATTTAAAAACACACACACTTTAAAAAATGTCCCTCACTACAAAATTCTGACAACCTATCCCAAATTTGCTGGTATGTATTCTCCCCAATAAAATATTACATCAGCTTTTTCTTTCACCCTTCATGACTCAAATATACAAATATTTTTTATTCCATGCTCACCAATAGTAGCGTGATGGTAGTTTTCTGAAGTGAGTAAACAGCAGTTTTGCAGGGAATCACTTTGAGTGATTCTCAGATCTGAGAAAATATTCAAAAGTCTAGATACCAGACTAAACTCTGATTTTCTTGAAACTGTAAAATTAAGCTGGAAATATCATCAGAACAAGCTTTTCCAGGAAATCTCTAATAGAGTAGTTCCTGCTTCTGGCAGGGCAAGAGGTACCACAAAATAAATAAATAAATAAAAACCACGTCTCAGATTATGAAATTTCCAACTCTGGTATGTATTTGTCAGAATTTAAATTGGTTGGGGAAATGGGCAACTAACATGAGGAAAGTGTCTAGTGATGCAGCTAACAATATTCTCAAAATTAAAGGAAAATCTCCACTCAATGGATTTGTCAGATTTGATGGAGGTAGAAAGACTGGACGGGGGGAAGGGCAGTTATATGATGGTAAATTAGCAGCAAAAGCTACAGCTATGCAGCCCAACACAAGGCTAGGCTACATAAGTGAGTGAAGGAATGTTTCAGATTAAAATTAGTAGAGCAGTATTATCTAACAGCAAAAAAACAACAAGCAGTTGTGTGGCACTTTAAGACTAACAGATTTATTTTTTGCATGAGCTTTCATGGGAGAAGATCCCACTTCCTCAGATGCTTCAAAGATGGGTGAACTTACAGAAGGGAATGAAACTAAATGCAAGGGGGTGTAAAACATAAGATCAGGTCATAAAGTAACAGCAAATCAGAGCAGTTTACAGGCTCAAAGAATGGGAAGCCTGAAGTCAAATTACCCTTTGTAATGGGAAAAGAATCCATAGGTTCGATTCAGTCCTGCTTTCACAGAATTTAGCTTGCATATTAATTCAAGTTCAGCTGTTTCTCTTTGGAGTCTTGATGTCCCAGGTACATCTCTAACAACAGTCGTTAACAAATCCATCATCGAGTGATTAGGAAGATGGAAGTGCTCAGCAACTGGTTTCTTTGTTCTTTGATTTCTGATATCAGCTCTGTGCTCATTCAGTCTCTTACGGAGCGATCATCCTGTTTGTCCAATATATAAGGTGTTGGGGCATTTCTTGCACATGATGGCATAGACCACATTAGTAGATGAGCAGGTAAATGAGCCTTTGATGGAGTAG
>ML681990.1:33083500-33107091 GCA_007922195.1 Podocnemis expansa | reverse complement strand
GCCGTGGCCGGCAGGGTCCTGCATCCCCAGCCTGGGATGGGGCTGCCACCAGCACGCGTGGCTGCAGGCGGCCAGGCCCCAGATCCCTGGCGAGGGACAGGGCTGGAAGTGGCCACAGGAGGCCAGGCCCCGCATCCCCAGTTGGGGATGGGGCCCCTGTGGCCGCAGGCAGCTGGGCCCCAAATCCCTGGCCCAACTGGGCCAGAGATCCAGGGCACTGGCGCTGGGGTTCAGGGCACATGCCCTGGGGGTGCCCAGCACCAGTAATGCCTCTGCCTGCCGTTTGACTCTAATCTCTTTCAGGTGAATTTTTTTCTTACTTTTTTTTTATAGATTCTAGTCCAAAATATACCCATGCATTCATTCCACTATTGAATGCAACCATGTTTTGTTTTGAATAATGTATGGAGGAAACTGCATGAACAGTGTATGCGTGTTTTCAATAGCACATAAAAAGTAATCTCATGCTTATCTTTGTGTTAATCTACATTGCTTCATTGTGCATATTCTATAGGCTGCCTCTGACTCATATAATTCCATCCTGAGAAAATTGAAAGCTAGTCTATGTGATGAGCAGAATACATAGGCTCCATTATTTATAGTAATAAAATGCTATTTAGCCTGTTCATTATGTACATTTGGTTTAAAACTATTCTAGGAAAATTAATAGACATATTTTCAGAGATGTTATTAAATGCTGGGGAGTCTTCATAGAAGCCTTGTGAGAAAAGGAAGTCTTATGAAAGAGCAGGGAAACCTGGCAGACTGCTCCCCACTGTCTGTGGGAGGACTGGGAAGGGCAGTCACTCCTCCTTTCTCCAGGGAAAAGGAGGATTGCCTGGGTAATACCTCCTTAATATTCTCATGCTAGGAAACACTGACTCAATGGCACTTTGTACAACAGTCACCTCTCTTCTGATAACCTATAGATTGAATGTCTGAGATGGTCACTGCCAGCAGTAAGGGAACAATCCTGTCGAGCACTGGTTGGGAATTTTCTGACAGAAAGAACGTTTCATCAGAAAACACTGATTCATTGAAACAAAAATTGGGGGAGAGGAGGGGCTGATTTTGATGAATCTCCTGATTAAAGTGAAAAGTTATGCAATTATCTAACTGTGTCACTTCAACAAACCTGAAACAAACTTCTCAATTTGGTTTAAAATGACTTTTGAAAATGTTAGTTACCCTCTACTTTAAAAAAATCAATATAAAGGACTGAAATCAACTATTTGGGGGCTGAATTGAGGGCTTTTTTTGCTCACAAAAATTCAAGATTGACTTCATTTCAATTCAGGACAGGAAATATTTCAAAATACCAAAGTTTCCCAGAATGGGAAAACTGTTTCCCACCACCCCTGTATTTCTGTGGGCTAAGTTCATAAATGCCTGCGCATATCTGTCCTCAGGTAAACAAGTTCCTTGCTTCAGTGTTTGGGTTGAAAACACCCAAGTAGGTAATTAAAGCTACATGGACACTGAAGTGGTGTTTTGGCTGAAACACTACTTTTCTCAAAATTAAAAAAAATTTTAAAATGTCAGTTTCCCTGGAAGAGTTTTTGAAACAATTCATTTTGGAAAATTTTGAAATTTATTTTGAGTTATTATTATTATACTACCTTCACAATCTTTCATTACGTAGTAGTAATAGTAATGCAAAATGGGCTACTACTGACATTGTATAACTTTTTCAATACCCTTTTCCAAATAATTAAGGACTGGTGCTATTGCATACTGTCTGAAACATCTGAATTAGCACCTTAATTTTAAAAAAATAATTAGACCTTCATTTTAAAAATAGAACATTTCAACTATTATGTCATTAAAAATAAAATTGAAAACTCAAAAGAAATTTAGAAATGAAACTTCAAAATTCCAAAGCAAATATTTAAAAGAAATTATATCATGGAAGTTTTGGCTGCCAGATTTGTCTTCTATTCAAACCACAATGAAAACAAATTCCAAAATGTCCATTTCTCACAAACTGAGAGTTCCAAATTTTGACCAGTTCAGCTTAACCTACAAACCGTCTCCTTTGAAATGAAGTAAAACGGCTTAGAAACATAGCTATCAGTCTCAGGCTTGTGAATAGGCAGAGTCCCCATCCCACTGAACTCAACACACAAATGCCAAGTGAATCTTTTTCTGGGGTTTTATTTATTCTGAATTTAAAGAACTGGTGAGCCAGCCATAGTTTGAACTCCAGAACTGGCAGGTTTGAGAGGTCTCCCCTGACTGCCGACCTCTCCTTTCACTCCCTTCTCCTTTTCTCCAGTGAGGGAAATGGCAAAACTTTAATATTATGGACTGCAGCTAATATGACTGGCCTGGTCTGGTTCCTATCCTGAATCAACAGAAGAGTCTCTGCTGTACAATTGGCTTACTGTTTTTTGTTTTTCCCCAGAAATCCACAGGAAATAGTCATTCCAACCACAGTTAATAGAGGCTGTGTAGTTAAACCCTACAACTGTAAAAATTTAGGTTTAGATGTTCAGTTTTCCCTGCCAGGTTTGAGCAATACATTGTGTGAAGTCAGTTCCCAGCTGTGAAACTTACTGTAAGCAGGCACTCATGCTAGTCTCATCCTGCTGGTTCACCAACATTTTTCAGAAGAGTAAATGACTACTATGTGAATTATGGAGGATGCACCAGCTGAAAATAGGTATAATTTGCATTTTTGACAAGTTCTCACTGTTGCATTATTTCAGCAGTGTTACTGATTGTTACACTATGTGCTACTGCAACATGCCAGAATGATGAAATGCTGGCTCCTGGACAATAGGTAAAGCAGTATACACCCAGTATTGGCTGTGCAGAAAGTGACTCTCCCAACTCATAAAGGGCTTAGAACTGACAAAGAACCAGCAAAAACTAAAATATCAAAGGACACAGACTTCTTTCTATCACGTGTATAACAATATAAATAGTGACAGAGGTTCGCTTTCTATTGTCCAGAGCCAGCAGTTTGAGTCATCAGCTTCCTGCATCATTCTCTAAGTAGCTGATACCACTACAGGTGCGTCCGTCATGATGTGGGGGGAGAAATTATGTTCTAGGAATAGTGGCCTGTGTTGGTCCTGGATGAAAGATGGTCTTCTGAAGGGAGCTTTGCTGCAGGACTAGTGTTGTTCTTTGTCAAACTGGTCTAGTATTGAGTGGTATGTTGGTAGGCTGACACTTAGGAGGTGTGACCCAGGCATACCAGCCTTGCCCTGGCCTAGAGAGGGTTCATAATGCACTGCAAGCTGAGGAAGCCATGCCCTTTCACCTCTGCTGAGCATGCTCAGCCTGGAAGTCAGCTAGAAAAGGAAGCAACCTATCTCAGACTGAGCTGGCTGCTGAAAAGGAAAGAGGAGAACCACCCACTCTCTTCTAAGAATTTTGACCCGAGAGCTAAGCCATGCCCAAGCCCTAAGCTGACTCTAGGTTGATGGATGAAGCTGGGAAAAGAACTGAGCCACCAGGAGCAGCACCAGCTGAGGACCCTGGAGGCACTGGGGAATTGTGGACCATTGCCAAAGGAGCAAGGATGGGACATAGCCCAGAGAATAGGGATGACACTATGATAGTAGGATTGGACAACCACTCGGTGCATTGTAGGAGGATCCCTGATGACTCAGTTGTGTGTATACCCATCACTGCTAGGACCCCGAGCTGGGGTTCAAAGGATCAGGGAAGGCCCAAGTTCCCCTTACCCCAACATGCCAATAGACCACCCTATTCTGCTGAAGTATGCCACTCTGCTGTCTCCAGCCACTAGGCCATGCTGCCCTCACTGATAGGGCCACCTTATTGACCCTGGGTTTTGGGCTATATTACCACATGAGATAGTCCAGGGTTGAAAATGAGAGACCCATTCAGTGATTTCTATGGTTTTTTCCTGCCTTCCCTGTTCTTGTGACCCAACATGTATGGCAAGATGTAGCAGCCCCGTAACGGAAGAGGAAATTGTGTTTTCAGAAAAGAGGGGGAAAGCCTTGAATAGCTTCCTTTTGCATATTATCCTCTCAAATCCAAGGGTCTAACAAGGGTGAGGATGTTGTTCCTTCACCAGAAAAATCCACATAGCTGTTGGATTCTAGGGGATCAGCTAAAGACACAAGACATGGGCTATGTCTACGCACACATCATTATTTCAAAATAAGGATTTTGAAAGGAGTTATTTTGAAATAAAGTCCTTATTTCAAAATAAGTTAATTCGAATTAACAAAATGTTAATTCGAATTAAGGGAAAGCCTGCTATCGAAACGGCTGTTATTTCAAAATGGTTATTTCGAAATAAAGCTGTTTAGACATGTTGTTTCAAAACAGTTGTTTTGAAACAATGGTGTTTCGAAACATGTCCAAACGGCCTTATTTCAAAATAACCATTTCCAAATAACAGCCGTTTTGAAACAATCAGGGTTTACCCTGTTTTGAAACAACAGTTCTTATTTCAAAAGGATGGGATCTGTCCTTTTGAAATAAGAAAGTGTCATGTGGACCGAATATCTTTTATTTAGAAATAACCAGTGTTATTTTGAAATAAAAGTGCTGTGTAGACATACCCATTGTGTACCTCCATACTTGCAAGGGTTCCTCTGCAGCCACAATTCCCTGGCAATGCTACTCCCATGAATGCTCTGCCAGGATGCATGTCCCTTAGAATGCTTCTTCCAAAGAACTTTTTTCAAAAGGAAGGTATTCCCATTAAAAAATGAATGCCAAGGACAACTGCAGTGAGCCTGGTTGATTTAATGCTAGAAAAAGACTGCCCCCTCAAAAATCTAACAAAGTAGAACTCCGCCGGTTTTGTCTAATAAGCTTCATCTTCACAAACTCTAATGCTGGCAAAACTTTCATCACTCAAGAGAGTGTCTCCTACTGACATAGCACTTCACACATGAGCTTATGCCAGCAAAATTTACACTGCTCAGGAGAGTGCTTTTTCACATCCCTGAGTGACAAAAGTTTTGCTGGCATAGGTGCTAGCGTATACATGGCCTAAGTTATTCACACTTTATGTTTGGAGGAAGTGAGATCAAAGAGTTAACTTTGGTTTTTTCACACCACTTAGACACCAGCTTGTTGAACCAGTTTAGAAGGAATTTTAGAAATCATCAGCCTGACCACTTCTACTATGAACTTAACCCAAGAACTATACTCGTATCTGCATGTATAATGATCTTAACCATGGTAACTTTTCTTTTTTAATAAATCTTATATTCATTAATAGGAATTGGCTGTAAGCATGTATTAGGGTAACAGCTGAAATGTTTGTTGACACGGTGGGTAACGTGTCCAATCTCTTGGTATTGGTAGAACTTTATATATGGTGAATAAGATTAAGTAACCCTCACTACCTAGACCTGTCTGTCTGAGTGGGAACCAAAGGTTAGATCAATTAAAGAGAACTGTATTTTAGCTTCTTGAGAACCAGTAAGTATTACAGAAGCTGTTTTGCTTCTGGCTTAGTGAGTGTAATTATAAGAATAAATCATCAGTTTGGGGGATCATCTGCCAGTGGTCACAGTGACTCTTAGCATAGAACTCTTTATATCTTCAAAGTGTGCAAACATTGAATCACTAGCCAAATTCATACCACCACACCAAACAAGTGAGACAAGAACTTGCATCAGAGCTGTGGGAACCTCTTTTTTATTGCTAGAAGCATCTATAACACTTCAGTTTGTTGCTGTGATCCAGTCAGCCATCTTGCTACAACTGTCTCAGTACTTATTTTTGACTGAATAATTCAGTCTCAGCCATCTCTTCCCATTGGAAAAGACTTACTACAAACATTATTTTCCTTCAGAGGAATGCCTCCATGTCACTTCTAATCCACTCTGCTCCCAAAAACAATTTTCCACACACATGCACACTCCTCATCTAAAGCAAGAAGGCATTATTTCTATTCTTGAGGAAAACATACACATCATCAACTCCTCCTCTCGCATTCATCCAAGTCTTTTTGTAAGAAAGGGGGGTGGAGGTGGGATGGGATTACATTCTCTAGAAATGCCTTCCATTTTTATTCCTCATCTCAAAGGTCCCAGTCCATCCTTCCAGCCTAGAAGGTTTACCTGAGGTGAAGGCAAAGCACACTCTTTTCTCTGAGTGTGAAGATTTGCCAAAGAGTATCCAGTACTTAAACTATGGTGATAGTGCACTTGGCAGCAATCTTCTGCAATTTGAATTACTATTCTTCAAGTCATTTCAGTAAATGAGAATCATAGAAATTTCTTAAACTACCAATTGGTAATCACTGACTGAAACAAATGTGTACATTAAAAGAGGCCTTTTGCCCTATAATTTGCAAGCATTTGGCTACAGCTCCTCCTGGGCCTCCAGTAGATCTTATTAAAAGATTTCTTCAGTTGCTAAGACATTCTTTTAAAAAATTGAGCATTGCCCCCAAAGCATCCAGAAAACAAGAAACAAATTCTGTATTGGTGCTAGTAGTTCATTAAAACATGTACACCTACAACTTTGGAAACTAAATGGTGTAAAGTTTTCTGTCTGCAGGGCTTAACGCACTGTGCTTAGAACAAGAAAACCATAGAAAATCAGGGTTGGCAGGGACCTCAGGAGGTTATGAAGTCCAACCCCCTGCTCAAAGCAGAACCAAACCTGCTAAATCACCTAGCCAGGGCTTTATCAAGCCAGACTTCAAAAAACAAGGGTTTTTTTTTTGGCCCCCCCCCCCCCCCGCAGCTAATCCATTCCAGAGGTTATCAAGGGAATTCATCTGCACAAGTGTCATTTATGTATAGCTCTCCTTTATTAATAAAAGCAATTTAAATTGGCAGCCCACACAACTTGAGTGGGGGGAAAAAAAAGCAAGGAGTCTTGTGGCACTTAAAGGCTAACAGATTTATTTATTGCATGAGCTTTCGTGGGAGAATACCCCACTTTGTCAGATGCTTTGAAAAGGTTTATATTCTCCCACGAAAGCTCATACAATAAATAAATCTGTTAGTCTTCAAGTGCCACAAGACTCCTTGCTTTTTTGCTTTACTAGACTAACACAGCTGCCCTTTTGGAACTTGAGTGGGGTGTCTGGAACATAGGAAAACCATAAATATTACATATGAGATTAAGGCCAAGTCTACACTTATGGCAGCAAATTTCCCTGTGTCGTGTTTGATCTTTCTGGTTCAACTGAGCTGTCAATGAAGGCCTGCTCAACTGATGCAAAATTTGATGCAAAAGTCCACTCCCTCAAAAAGAGAAGCACTGAATGAAAGGAGGGCATTTCCCTTTGACTTAGTGCAGCAGAGACACAGAGATAAGTGTCTTAGATTATAGTAAAGGGAAGAAATGCAAACTATTTTACATAGCTTGCATATCTACCTTTGGCTGCTGCCAAAAATGGCAGCAAGTGTAGACCAGGCCTAAGTGAGTTCTTGGTGAAGTCTGAAAAATGAGACAAGGCAAGGCAGAAAATCATTACACAGATGACCAGGAGTTAGCTAAAGCTAAAAAATTTACATCATACATTTGTTTGACATATAACTGATATCCTTAATACAGGAATTGTTTGCATGCTAGCTTCATCTAAAGCAAGAATTTTGGTCATTTCATAGATGTCCAAGAGAGAGAAGGCTGCAAGCAAAGGAGGATCCTTGTGTCTCTATGCAGCAGCGAGGAACAAATTACTTCTTGCATACTCCTGAGCAAGACGAGGAGCAACAGTATGCACCGCTTCTAACTGAAGGTGGGGAAGAGGCAGGGCAATGGCAGCAGGCAGAATGAGCAGCCCATCCTGACAGTGAAGTGTGCAAGCCATTCTTGCTCAGAGCTCCTAAAGCAATTGGGCCTGCCCAAGTGCCACAGCCTCCTGAAGTTGCCTCTGTCTGGGGTTCTATTGTAAAGGCACCATCAATAAAAGGGGCATGCACAAAGGGAAGCAAGCAGGGGCATAGCCCTCTTCACAGTAACAGTTGGGGGCAAAGAACTTCTCTAGGTCTGGGGTCATATTGGGGAGTGGAACAAAGCAAGCTCCCTGATGGGGTCAGGGCAGTGGGGAGGAGCAAACTCCAGTCAGGGTAGGACATAGAACATTTCCCTACAAAAAGGGTCAAATTTAAATTCCTTTGCATGCCCCCATCCAAGATTTAATGGTCTGTTGTTCATGCAGATGTCTTTCTTACTCCTCTGCTTTGGGGCAGACCACTTATTACAGTCAATATGAAAAGTATTGGCAAATCTTATCTTGATGATGCATTGTTGTAAATATGACTTACTATTTTGTAGAGAGTTACTTAAAACTGCGTTGCAGATACTCTAGTGGTTTAATTTCCTTTAAAATATAATCACTTTTTTTAAAAAAAAAAATGACAATGAAAAGGCACAAAAAAATTATTTAGTGAATAGATTTAGCCAGAAATGGTATTTGATTTCTTGACCCATTGAGGCAGACAAATTGAGCTCTGAGATTCTGTCCAAAATTGTTGGCCTCTTTTTTTTTGCATACCTGTGGTTTCATGAAGGTTTCAGGATTTGAAATGCCTTTATAGGTCATCTAGATCAATGTATGTTTTTCCTAGTTAAATATAATTCATAAAGGTGAGGGTTCTCTGGAAAAAGAATGCTATTTCTCTGGCAGGAGGTAATATAAGTGCATATGATCAATATAGACATAGGAAGACAAGAGATGGCTTATGGGAGATAAGAGCTATCCAGTAGCAATCAAAACGTCAAAAGGAAATGAGACACTGGTAAGACAAGGCAAAAGGCTTTCTGAGGAGGTGAAGTATTGTGCATGTGCAGATAGGGAATGTGCTAAAGTAAATGGGGAGAGATGAGAATAAATTGGAGGAACGAAGATGTACTGTACTAGAGTATGGGAAGATGAACAGGCAAGACATTTAAGATAGATATGGAAGTAGCTAGAGAAATTAAGATATGCTTTGGAAGATGAAAAATACATCACAGAATCCAAGAGAACTGCTAGGAGACATACAATCTGCTAAACATAGCCAAACGCTTTCTGAAGAGGATAAAAACAGGCTGGAAAGGCAGAGATAAGCACTAGTAAGATGAATGGAAGTAACCAAAAGACAGCTCCTGGCCTTTAAAATGAGGAACACAAGGATGCCAGGGTTCAAGAAACAGTCACAAAGAATGTACAGATGATTAACAGGTCAAGGGATTTGAAAACTATGGTTTAGCAGACATGGGCTTCCAGCAACCTTGAAAGGTTAGCAGATTTTTCTGGTTGCATACCAAGAGCAAGACAGGGAAAAATGTAACTCTGCTAAGCTCTGTTTTCTTAGGAGATGGGAAGGGGTGGAAAATACAGGCTTCTAACAAACTCTTGTAAAAAGCATATTAATTATTATTTGATAATTGCTGTCAATGTGATCGGTGCTGTATGAAACAGTCCCTGCTCCGAGATGAATAGGTTCAAATTGAAAAAACAACTTAAACACTCTCTTGTAAAGCAAAATTTTCTATTTCCAGTGCATCTTTCCAAGAATTATTCATAGGATGTGAAAACTCAGTGAACTAAACTCAGCCCTACTCACAGAGGTAGACACAAGTTGGCTTGGTGCCTTCTCCTAGGGGTCAGGAACCCAAAAGATAAGAAGAGACATTTTTAAAAATTCCTTCAATAACCAAGTGTTTTGAGAGCTGCAATGGGTGTAGCCTCCTGGTAGGGGGTGAGGGGAGCTGGGCCAGTGTGCCTGCTGCAGGGTCCCATGGCCAGGGGGAGAGGGAGAACCAGAAACAGGCCCTCCTGCAGAGTCCCCCAGTGGTGGTAGGGAGCCTGGAGCCAGATGTGAGCCACTCGCAAGGTCCCCTGGTTGCAGGGAGGTGGAGACCAGAGACATGACAGGGCAGCCAAAGAGCAACGTGCGGCTTTGGAGATGCAGGTTGCAAAATCCCAGGGATCTACTGAAAGGAATCACAATTTGCTCTCTTTCAGAGGCTCTGGCTAGGAGGCACAGTGTAGTAGAGGCTCCCAAAGAAATTTAATGAAATCAGTGATTTTCCTATTAATGACCATTCCATGGACACTTTTTGTGTTGTGAAGGCCAGCTATGGGCACTGGTGGATGTGATGATGCAGGTTCCTTCAGTACATCTAGACTGGAGGTTTAAGACAACTTGACCAGACTTAAATCAATTTATGCAACCCCAGGGCCACACCCAGAGCTCATTAAAGTACTTAAGTGAATTTAATAACTCACTCTTAAAGTTGACTTTAAGTGTTAAGTCAACTTTATTAAGTCAACTTAACAAAATTTGGCCATTAAAGTCAATTTAATAAAGTTGACTTAAGGCAGGAGAGCCATTTAACTTGACTTCATAAAGTGGATTTAAGCCACTTTATTAAGTCAACTTTAAATGGGTCCCCTGGCTTAAGTCGAGTTTATAAAGTCAGCTTAAACAAATGGGGGCTCTAAGTCAATTTAATAAACTAGACTTTAAGTTGATCTTATTAAGTTGACTTACCTGAACTCTAGTGTAGACATAGCCCTTGTGCCACCAGAACTCTCCTCTCCCAATGCTCTTCTGCGGATCAAGCTGCTCCTCTAGAGTCTATCCAAGCTTTTCCCAGTGCAGGCTCCTAGCCTGAATTCCCTTTGCCCTGGACTTTGTGAAGTGATCTACATCAATGCAAAAACCATAAAGTGCTACCAAATCAGAACAGGAATAATATTGCATGCCTGTAAAGGACTGCACAAGACGCAGAAAACAGGAAAAAAGAGAGAGAGAGAGAGATTTATTCAGGGAAATAGGTCCATAACTGAGATAGGGAGGTGTTAGTATCATTATGCAAGGTGCTGGTGAGACCTCACCTGGAATATTGTCTGCAGTTCGGGTCCCCCATGTTTAAAAAAGATGAACTCAAACTGTAACAGATGCTAAGAGCTACA
Source organism: Podocnemis expansa (assembly GCA_007922195.1). Taxonomy (NCBI): domain Eukaryota; kingdom Metazoa; phylum Chordata; order Testudines; family Podocnemididae; genus Podocnemis; species Podocnemis expansa. Next base: position 33,096,227 of record ML681990.1, on the reverse strand, counting down.
AGGATGATATGTGGAACGGAGGACCTGCCTTATGAAAGGAGATAAAGAGCTTGGCTTGTTTAACCTAACCAAAAGAAGGTTGATGGGAGCAATGTTCCCTGTAACGCCAGTGCAGGGAAGGCTGCCCGCAGCACACTGCCGGCAGCCAGACTCCTTCAAGGGAGCTCCTGTGGAGCAGGGAGTTTTGAAAACTCCCGCCTAGAAAAGCTCTAACGGAGCATGCCCAGAAAATCTGGGCATGCTCCGTAGAGCTTCTCTGGCCCAGGAGTTAGGGCTGGGCCCTGCCCCTCCAGTCCAGCCCAGAGGTAAGTTTGTGGGGGCTGGGGACGAGCAGGGGGGGGGGGGGAGTGGGAGTGGGGGGGGGGCTAGCAGGAGCCGGGGGGCAATGCCGGGACCAGGGTGCGAGTGGGAGCGAAGCCGGAGCCGGGGCTGGGGCCGGGGGGGCGAGTGGGAGCGGGGCAGCGATGCCGGGACTGGGCAGGCGAGCGAGTGGGGAGGGGTGATGCCGGGAGCAGGGGCCTAGCGGAAGTGGGGGGGGCCAAGTGGGAGTGGGGGGGGGGCTGCGCCGCGGGCCTGGGGGGGAGAGCAGCAAGCAACAGGTGTTGCTCAGCTGCTCTCTCCCCTTAGAGGGAACATTAGATGGGAGATATGATTGTTCTCTATAAATACATCACAGGAATAAATACGAGGGAGTGAGAGGAATTACTTGATTACGGCACCAATGGGGGCACAAGAACAAATGGAGTACAGTACCTCAGGAAATTTAGACTTGAAATTAGATGCAGTTTGCTAACAATCAGAGGAATAAAGATCTGGAATAGCCTTCCCAGGGGAGCCATGGGGCCAAAATACCTAACTAGCTTCAAAACTGATCTTGATAAATTTATGGAGGGGATGGTGATGGGGTGACCTAGTTTGACAACTGACTGATTTTTTTTTACTGGTGGTTCATGCACTAATGACCTGAGATGGGACGCTAGATGGGGTGGGTTCTGAGTTCTTGTAGAGAATTCTTTCTTGGGTGTCTGGTTGGTGAGTTTTGGGCACATGCTTAGGGTTTAACTGATTGCCATATATGGGATTGTGAAGGAATTTTCCCTCAGGGCAAACTGGTAAAGGCTCTGGGGCAGTTTACCTTTCTCTTTAGCATGGAGTACAGCTCACTTGCTAATGGATGCTCTGTACTTTAAAGTCTTTAAATCATGATTTGAGGACTTTAATAACTCAGTCATCAATTAGAAGTTTATTACAAGGGTGAGTGGGTTAGGTTTTCTGGCCTGCATTATGCATGAGGGCAGACAATATGATCATATTAGACTCTTCTGACCTTACAGTCTCTGATTATTCTGTATCTAGTTGCAAAATATGGCTAACCTTGAACGTCGCCTGGTGTTGACGTCAAGTATTGTGTCATGAAACTGGCACGTTAGAGCCCATGCTCCAGAAAAACTGCAGGTAACTGGAGTTTTATCATTATTTGTAACCATTCACTCACAGTAAAAGAATTAGGCTTATTTCATTAAATTTACATATTAAGTAGAAATATGAGTAATTCATAGCCTTGTACATTGTGTAGATTTATGTACAAACTGGATATTAGCATTAACTAATCAGTCAGTTCCTTTGAGCACATGGAAAGCTGGCATCATTAAAAATGAATTTCTAGCATTCAGATTAAGATGTAAATATTGTTCAGAAACCCTTACGATATACTGGAATGATGATAACATTAGCTAAAAAGGAGTCACAGAGCTGGCGTACTGACAAAATAAAACCTCTTTGATTGTTTTTCCCACCACAATGGGAACTACATTTTATAAGTACTTAAATATATTCATCTGCACACCAATGTCTACTTCCTCAAGCTATGAAGTTCAAGCTTCTTTTGCAGTGGTAAAAACCAATAAAAGATAGGGAATAAAGTAGCTGCTGCCACAAAGATAAGTTGAAGTTGAGTCAGATATATTATGCACGTTAACCACACCACACAAAGCACTAATGATTAAATATTATAGGTCATCTCTTCCTCACTGATTCAGCAAGCAGATTATCACACAATATCCCAGTTCACTGCCACAAGATTGTGAGCTAAAAATGTCCAGAAGCAAAGCATCAAAATCCTAATTATTGCTGCCTTTGCTACCTCAAAGCATGTCACAAATATACAGCTGTCCCAAATGGAAGAGTCACCCGAAGCATTGTAATCACCTTAATATTGCTGAATTAATCCAGTTTTTATATCTGCTCAACATTAAAGGACATTTTCAATATATTTTTTATATTTATTTAAAATTCTTTCAATTTTTCTTTCAACATTCCTACACAACATATTATAGGATTGTGCAAGAGCATGGGACTAAAAGCTTTTTTAAAAAAGCAGTTTAGGCATTTGGAGAAGAGTCTAGAGTTGGATAGATGTTGTATTTACTGTGATTAATACAGGTTTTTCTGCAATCCTTGGTACTTGTCTTTTAGAAAACAGGTGACCATGAAATTAAACATTGCCATAATGTACATGTACCAGGTGGCAGATTTAAGGTTATATGCTCAATTATCTTTTGTATTTCCTACCTTTGGGTAGTTAATTCTGCAATTGTAACATTGTATATTTTTGCATATAACTATCTTATAATTTAGAGCAATTAGTCTAATTTAGGAAGGGCTATACTTGTCTCCAAGATGGAGCTAATAAAGACAAAAGGACCTTATGATTCCTTCAGACCCCTCCTCATTTCCATGCCCTATACACAAAGAGACACAGCAATGCACTCAGCTCTTCTTTGCACAATTAACTGACAACCACCAAAATGTAAAATTATAGTTATTGCTTCACATCTACAACAGCATATGAAAAAGATGACCTTTATGCACTGATCTAACTATTTTGCATTGTGACTAGACTGGAAGATCCTAGGGACAAAAAATAGTTTCATGTGTTTATTGAACACCTAGTACAGTGGGTCCTCTAGGCACAGTTGCAGTACATATCACTGCCACATCCAGTCAGGGCTGGCGCACTAGACAGTTGTCTTCACTTGTCTGTGAATCTATGCACAATGCTTCCATTTGGGGCTAGCTTGTCCAGCAATGCAGCTGTGTCATCACTTACACATTTCACAGTTCCTCACAATATGCAAAGACAACATTCACAACTTCATTCAAATATATGCAATAGGAAAAACACCCCATTCAGAGTTGGCTGCATCAAAGAATGAGAAAACATTTCAATGCCCATCACTTGCTCATATTAGGACAAACACTGGACTCAGGAATAAGCTTATGGCATTGGACTTAACCCCTGACTGACAGCTCCACCAGATAGACATGCTGAACATCTTATGGATTGGTTGGAAGATGCTGAAATTTGCCATTTTGCATAGGATTGTAAACGTTTGCACCACAGTCCGACATACAAGCAAACTCAACTTTTAATGAATTACACTTCCTAGAGTTGCAGTTGCCACTCAAACTCTGTACATCTCCTCTGAGCAGGACATATTTACTGAACCTTCATGCAAGAGAACCACACATGCTAACAAGAAACACAAGGACTCTGATATTCTAAAGTATAAGATCAAGAGACTCTGTTTATACTACATGTTTTGGATATTACTACATGGTGTGACAGGGTCAGGCTGGATGGCTATAGGAGAGTGGTCCTTTTGAAGAGGACGTAGGGTGGCTGGGCGCAAGCCCACCCACTTCTAAAACCCCTCCCCCAGCCTAAGGGGAGGTGGCACTGATTCCTACTTCAAATAATTGCAGGGGACAACTAAAGAAATCACAGGAATGGGTGTGAGGGTCACAGGCTCAAAACTAGGGTTTCAGAAGGGGACACCAAACAGAGAACCCTGAACAGCACCCACTGCTCCCGGAAGGTGTTGAGGGAGCCAGCGGACGCTGCCCAGAGGAACTCGTCAGGAGATGTGCACAAACTAGGGACTGGAAATAGGCCCCACAGTCACAGGTCCCTCCCTCAGCCAACCTCCTTTCCCTGGTCTTATAGATGGCTACTTTTGCGTAAGCCAGGAGGAGGTTGATGAGGAGGTCCTGTGACTTTGTGGGGCAACAGAGAGGGAGTGCATAAATGAATACATGTGGGGAAAAGTGCAGCCAGAACCTCAATAAGAGGTTCTGGAGAAGCCGGAAGAGGGGCTGCAACCTGGCGCACTCTAGATGGGCATGCGCCAGGGTCTCCCTCACACCGCAGTAGGGGCAACCATCCGGGTAAGGGGTGAACCGTGCCAGGTACACGCCCGTGCTCACGGCTCCATGCAGGAGCTGCCAACTGATGTCCTGGGCAGGCCATGGAGTAAGGGTGGCATACAGACTGGCCCACCAGGGGTCCTCGCCCTCCACAGGTGAAATGAGATCCCGCCATTTTGTATCAGGGTGGGACACAAGGGCGAGGAAATGGATGGTATGCAGCATGAGCATGAACAGATATTTACAGGGTGCGGTTTGGAAGGAAGCCAACTGCAGATCTAGCAGTGGCTCGGTGTGTGGGGTGGGGGCAGCCCTGGAGCTGAGAGGGCCAAGGCCCAATCAAAAGCTCCAGAGGGCCAGAGCTTGGGGGGGGGGGGTACCCTCTCACAGGACCCGCTCGAGATAGTCCCGAGCAGAGGGAGGCAAGGCTGTCTTCACCTCTTGGAGTAGGCACCACGGGGTATGAAGAGTGGAGAGCCCCATGTGCCAAGCCAGCTCATGGGGATCCACCCAGTCCCCCGAGCATAATCCAGGATGTCTCTGACCCGAGTGACACCTGCCAGGACCAACCTCTGCCTCACAGAGGGGGCCTCTGGCACCTGCACGCCGAGATGGGGGTTGTGTAGCAGGGGCTCCACAAGAACGTCCTCCCCCTCAGTGGGTACAACCAACCTGGAGGCTGCAATGAGCCTCCAGGTCCAGAGGAGGTCATGGTGGAAGGCCGGCAGCTCAGAGAGGTCTCATGGACCACCTCTCAGATCGAGATAAAAGAGCTGCTGGTCATATCGGAGCCCTCGGTAGAGGTGGAGGAAGGTGCTGCCGAGTGGCTCCATGCTGGACTACCTGTACCATAAAGGAGTCTCTGCAAGGCCTGGAGGCAGAAGGTGTGGACCTGGCTGTAGATACACTACAGGCCCTGCCCCTCTTCCTCCAGGGGAAGGCTCAGAATCCCTGCAGACACGCAATGCAGTCCTGGTCAGAAGAACTCCAGAATTGTCTTCTGGAGGTTGGCCAGGAAGCTCAGGGGCGGAGCCAGTGTGTTGAGCCGGTGCCAGAGCATGGACAGGATGAGCTGGTTGATGACCAGCACTCATCTCCGAAGGGAGAGGCACTGCAGCAGTCCTGTCCATCTCCACAGCCGGTCAACAACCCTGCCCTCTAACTCATGCCAGTTTTCATCCAGGGAGGAATGGGTCGCAGAAATGTAAAAGCCCAGATAGAGCAATGGGCCCACGCTCCATTGGATGGCTTGAAGTGCGGGTGGGAGGTAGCTGACCAGCCACCCAGTCCTTACCATCAGGCCAGAGCTCTTGACCCAGTTGACCCAGGAAGAGGAGGCTGCCAAATAGATGGCCAGGCAAGCCTCCAACTGCAGCAGGTCACCCGGGTCCTGGCCTACAAGGAGTACATCATCAGCCTACACCAACAAGATCAGCCTCAGCTCTGGCTCAAGGAGCACCAACCCCATCAACCTCCAACAGAGGAGACAGAGGAAGGGCTTGATGGCCAGAGTGTACAGGTGGCCCGACAGCAGACAGCCTTGACGCACTCCTCACCTGAAGCTGACCGGTTCCGTCAGAGACCAGTTGAGCTTGACCAGACACTCCACGGAGGTGAACAGCACCCAGAGAAACCCCACAAAGCGGTGCCCAAAGCCAAACGCCCGCAGGATGCCCAGGAGATACCCGTGGTCCATCCTATCGAATGCCTTCTCCTGGTCCAGGGCCAGGAGGGCAGACAACAGACTGTCCCTACCCCCGAGCTCCAAGAGATCCCGGACCAAATAGAGATGGTTAAAGATGGAGTGGCCCGGGACAGTGTAGGTCTGGTTGGGATGGATCACGTCCTGCAGCACGGACTCCAGGTGCAGTGAGATGGCCTTGGCTATTTTGTAATCTGTGCTGAGGAGTGAGATGGGACGCCGATTCCAGAGATCATGGAGGTCCCCCTTCTTGGGCAGCACGGCCAGCACTGCCCACCAGCAAGAAAGGGGGAGCTCTCCGCTCTCCGCCCAGGTGATGGCGAGGTCCAGGCCGAGGACGTCCCAGAACATGCAGTAGAACTCCACAGTCAGCCTGTCCATGCCCAGAGATTTGTTGGTGGGCATGAGACACAGGGCTTCTGAGAACTCGGCCAGAGTAGAGCCAGTCCCAGTCACCCTCACTGACCATGGGAAGTTCATTCCAGGGCACCTTGCAGGCATTGGCTTCTGTTGGAGCTGAGGAGAAAAGACTGGTATAGAAAGCCCTGGCCCTTCCATGCATCTCCTCTGGATCCGTGAGGGGGGTGCCATCCTCCTCCAAGAGGCAGGTGACATGCTTTTTGGCCCCTCTCCATTTCTCCAGGGCATAGAAGAAGTGGGAGCCGCGATCCATCTCCCGAAGGAGCTAGATGTGGGATCAAACAAAGGCTTCCCGGGCCCGAAGATCCTCAAGGGCCTGCAGCTCCTCTCACTTCTCCTGGTGTGCCTCGCAGAGGGATGGATTCTCAGGGCTGGCGGCCAGATGCCTCTCCAGCTCTAAGACCTCCCGTTCCAGCTGCTCCATTGCCACATTCCTCCGCCGGCTGGCCCCCTGAGTGTAGTCACGGCAGAAGAGCCAGGCATGCACTTTCCCCATGTCCCACCAACACCGCGCCGAGGGAAAGATGGCCCTCTGCCTCCTCCAGGCCAGCCAAAATTCCCAGAAGGATGCCACAAAGCCCACATCCTCCAGCAAGCTATTATTAAAATGCCAATAGGCCAGCCCCAGCCTCTCCGCTGAGAGAGAGGCTGTCATGGTCACCAAATGGTGATCCAAGAAAGGGGCTGGCTGAATGCTGGAGGAGTGGGCCCATGTGAGGTGACATCAGGACAGATAAATATGGTCCAACCGGGAGTAGCGTGGCCCATGGTCCCCCACCCGGACATAGGTGAAGGTCACCTCATTGTCCAGGCGGTGGTCGCGCCGGACGTCCACCAGGGAGTGACGGTCAGTCTTCCCCCGGAGGATGTCCATGGCAGCCTGGCTGTGCTCAGTCCCTGTGCAGTCCCGTTCCTCAAGGGTGGTGTTAAAATCCCCATCTAAGACCAGGCACTCCTGAGGATCCAAGGTGCCAAGGAAGGCGGCTGCCTGCCAGAAGAAGCACACCGGCTCTGGGCCCGATGTTGGGGCATAGACATTGACCAAGTTCAATGCCAGACCCTCCGTATGGACCCAGAGGTGCAGCAGGCGGCCCAGCACAACCTTGGTGACCCCCAGCACCTCAGGTTTTAGGTCGGGGGAGAGCCGGGTGGCCACACCTCTGGAGCGGGTGGACAGATGGCTTAGGTACACCCCACCCCCCCACTCCAGCCGCCAGCTGGCCTCAGCGGCTGGATCCATATGGGTCACCTGCAGGAAAACCAGTTACCCGCCCCCTCCCCCCCCCGAAGGAAGGAGAGCACCTTGGCCCTGTGGTGACCCAGCCTACAGTCTCTGGCATTTAGAGTTGCGAAGATGACAGGCGCCATGAGGAGGGATGGGGGGTATCCTCAGAGGTGGTGGGAGTGACAGCAGCCTCCGTCGGGCCACACAGCAGTCTGTGACTGACCCCGAAAGTCATAGGGGAGTCACAGAAGCTGCGGGCCCTTTGGTAGGCCGCAGCATCCCGCCTCCTGGTCCCTTTGCCCTCCTTCTGTAAGGCCCTCATGGCCCAGAGGATGAGATGGAAATTCCCCCAGCGCTGCAAGACGAGCTGCACCCGGCTCCTGGCCCCACAAGTGTCGGCTAGGAACACACGCAGCTCTTCTCGCAGCACCAAAGGGTCTGGGGTTGAAGGTTCCCAGCTGTCCTCCGGTTGGGTCCTGGTATTGGCCCCGCAGTCAGCCAGGATAGAAAGACAGGGCACAGAGCTCCATCTCGGCACCAAAGTCGTGAGCGCCATATCACCCAGCTGAACCCCCACCACAAGGAAAGGTAGTTGTGAAGAGAATCTAGCAGCCCCAGAGACAGGGGGAGTCACAAAAGCCACCCCCCAGGAATCGGTCGATGTAAAGGGGAAGGACACGATCCCAGGGGCAGTAGTAATAGGGGATGGGGCGGAGCAGGGTCAGGAGCAACCGTGATGGAAACAAGGGGAGAGTTGGGACAGGAGCCCCGGTGGTTGAACCACCGGGGTGTGTCTCCCCTTGACCAGGCACAGGATTTTCTAAAAAGGAGTGAGGAACTGCAAACAACAGGGGACTGCAAACAGGGGAGTTTGCGAGGGAAGGAGTTGTTGCCAGGTGCATCCAAGGTAGTGATTTACTTGTGTCTTTTTCCCTACAGGTGATTGCTGTTAATTGTGGGACTGTGCTTGTATGATTGGGTGGGGGCTGTTTACACCATTGTTCCCTGATCACCTTTAATCACCAGCTTCCAACAGCCTTGTGATTGGCCTGCCCCTGTGTGACTAACAAGGGGCAAGAGCTGACCTAGGCAGAGAAGGCTTTAAAAGCCAGTGGCTGAGCGACCAGAGGGACTGCAAACAGGGGAGTTTGTGAGAGAGTTTGGAGAGGAGTTTGGTGAGGCCACAATGGTAAAGAGGAGCTGCACTGCTGGTGCTAGAACCCCTTTTGTTTCCTTTGCTTCTGTTTGTAGCCAGACAGACTGTCTGACCATGGATAGTTCCACCCAGATCCTGGTGTGGATTTGCAGGGACTGTGGCCTTCATTTTCCTGCCACTGATGATGAGGCTAGGGAGGTGAATCTATGTGATAGGTGCCTTCTGGTGGCATCTCTCCGGAAACAGGTAGGAGAGTTACAGGAGGAGGTGTCACGCCTCAGGGGTATCTATGCCCTGGAAAAGTTCCTTGACAATGTCCACGATGAGACCTGCAAGGAGGAGGTCCCTATCCCACTGCCAAGGGCTACTGCCACAGCTCTGGAAATGGATGGAATGCCTATAGCAGAGGAAGGACACTGGCAGCTGGTCACCTCTAGCAGTAGACAGTGCTCCACGCCTGCTCACATCCCACCATCCTTTGGGGTGAGGAACCGTTATGCGGTGCTGGACACAATGAAGGAGGTAGAGGAGATGCCATCCACCCCAGAGGCAGGGCAGATCACAGCCACCTCACCTAAGAGGAAACGTAGGGTTGTGGTGATTGGGGACTCACTCCTGAGAGGAACGGAAGCATCCATCTGTCACCATGACAAGGCCTCTAGAGAGGTATGCTGCCTGCCAGGTGCCTGTATCCAAGATGTAATGGAGGGATTGTCAAAAATCATCCGCCCCTCAGACTACTACCCCATGCTTCTTATCCATGTGGGTACCAATGATACTGTGAGAGGTGATCCTCAGCAGATCAAAGGTGACTTCAGGGCTCTGGAAGCAAGGGTGAAGGAGTTTGGAGCACAAGTGTTGTTCTCCTTGATCCTTCCAGTCAAGGCTAGAGGCCTGAGGAGAGACAGATACATCCTAGAGGTGAATGCCTGGCTGTGAAGATGGCATGGTCAGGAGGGATTTGGATTCCTTGACCATGGAGTACTGTTTCAGAACAGAGGATTGATAGGCACAGATGCCCTTCACCTGTCCAGGCAGGGGAAGAGCATATTTGGGCACAGATTGGCTGACCGAGTGAGGAGGGCTTTAAACTAGGTTCAAAGGGGGAAGGAGACCAAAGCCCACAGGTAAGTGACAATGTGGGTGATCTGGGGGAAGGGATGGAACTTGGGGGGTGCTGGGACTGTAGCACCAGGAATAAAAAAGAAGGTGGTTGGAACAAGGGGGGCGGGGAATCAAATAATTGTCTTAAGTGTTCTACTGAAGCCCCAATACGTGAGGAGAGTGGGGGAGGAGAACTCCAAGAAAAAATGCAAGGAGGTTTATAAGAGAATTGGAAATCAACATGACAAAGTAGGGTAATCGGCCGGGTATCTTAGTTGCCTATACACTAATGCGAGGAGCCTGGGAAATAAGCAAGAAGAATTGGTAATACTAGCGCAGACAAGGAACTATGATATCATAGGAATAACGGAGACCTGGTGGGATAGTCTGCACGACTGGAGCTCTGCCATGGATGGGTATAAACTGTTCAGGAAAGACAGGCAGGGAAGAAGAGGGGGAGGAGTAGGACTATATGTAAAAGAGCTCTATGACTGCTCAGAGCTCCATTATGGAAGTGGAGTGTGCCAATAGAAAGTCTGTGGGTTACATTGAGAGGGGAAAGCAACAAGGGGGGATGTTGTGGTGGGTGTCTGCTATAGACCACCAGACCAGAAGCAGGAGGTGGATGAGGTGTTCTATGGACAACTAGCGGAAGCTTCTAGATCAAAAGCCCTGGTGCTGATGGGGGACTTCAATTACCCTGGCAGCTGCTGGGAGGCCAATACAGCAGTGCATGGGCAATCCAGGAAATTTTTAGAGAGTGTTGGGGACAACTTTCTAGTTCAAATGCTAACTAGGGGCCTTGCACCTCTCGACCTGCTGCTCACAAACAGGGAAGAATTGATTAGGGACATAGAGGTAAATGGCAAGCTAGGCAGCAGTGACCATGACATGGTTGAGATCAGGATGCTGATTAAAGGAAGGAAAGAAGCAAAACAAAAACCCTGGACTTCAAAAAAGCAGATTTTGGCTCCCTCAGGGAACTGATGGGCAGGATCCATTGGGAAGCTAATCTGAAGGGGAAAGGAGTCCAAGACAGTTGGTTATATTTTAAAGAAACCCTGATAAAGGGCACAGGAAGTTGCCATTCCAATTAGGAGAAAGAACAAACATGTGAGACAGCCGGAATGGCTTAGCAGAGAACTCTGCTCTGAGCTTAAACATAAAAAGGAAGCTTACATGAAGTGGAAGCTTGGTCAGATGACTAAGGAGGCATATAAAGATATTGCTAGGGACTGCAGGCATAAAATCAGAAAGGCCAAAGGACAAATGGAGTTGCGGCTAGCGAGGGATGTAAAGGATAACAGGAAGGAGTTCTACAAGTATGTTAATAACAAGAAGAGGATCAGGGATGGTGTAGGTCCCTTGCTGAATGGGGCAGGCATCCTCGTGATGGAGGATGAGGGAAAAGCTGAAGTGTTCAATGGTTTTTTTTTTTTTTGCTTCAGCTCTCACAGGCAGGGTCAGCTCCCAGCCCACTACCATGGGTATGGCAGATTGGAGAGAAGAAGAGAGGCCCTTGGTGACAGAAGGTCAGGTTAGGGACTGCTTAAAGAAGCTAGCTATGCACAAGTCCATGGGGCCAGATGAACTGCATCCAAGGGTGCTAAGGGAATTGGCCGATGAGATAGCAGCACCGCTGGCCATTATCTTTCAAAACTCATGGAGAACGAGGGAGGTGCCAGAGGATCGGAAAAAAGCAAATGTAGTGCCTATTTTCAAGAAAGGGAAAAAGGAGGATCCGGGGAATTACAGACCAGTCAGCCTCAACTCAATCCCTGGAAAAATTATGGAGCAGCTTTCTCAAAGGCTGTGTTCACACAGCACTCTTATTTCGGAACAGAGGTTGTTTCACAATAAGAAATACCCTGTTCACACAACGCACGGTTGTTTCAAAACAACGGGAACAGTTGTTTCAAAACAACGAAGTTGTTTCGAAACAAGTTAAACCCCATGCGGGGACGAAACAATGTTGTTTCAAAATGCTTGTTTCAAAACAACGCCGTGCGAACATGTTGTTTCGAAACAATGGTGACTTGTTTCGAAATAACTGTTGCCTGAACCTGCTATTTCACTTTGAGCTTTTTTCCTTAATTCAAATTAACAAACTGTTAATTCGAATTAAGTTATTTCAAAATAAGGTGCTATTTCGATACAAGTTGTTTCGAAACAACCGTATCAAAATAACCCCATGTGTGAACCAATGTTCCCTCTAAGCTGGTGATGCAGCTGAGCAACTTATGGATGCAGCTGAGCAAGTTCCTGGGCCCGGACCGGGCCCCTGAGCCACTGCCCATCAGCTCCCCAAGTGCATCCGTAACTTACTCAGTTGCATCACCAGCTTAGAGAGGGAACATTGTATACATGTCTTTTTGTTCAAACTTTAGTAAATTAATAAAACCACAGTATTTTAGTTTAACATTTTTATTAAACAAATAGGAAGCAATGATGCTGCCTATCAAGCCTCCTCTACACCTCAGTTTTTGACGCCTGTCTTTGTCACATTTCCAGAATGCATATACAGAGTCTAGGTCAGCCTTGAATCCAGCACTTAGATATGACTTGATGCGCATTAGCATGTCTAGATGAGAAACATCCAACCTGTTATGAGGCTCTGTCTTAATATTATTCATTAGACTGAAGCCTCATTCAGCATCTGCACTAGATGCTTGAAACGTACCACATATATCAACCAACTGGGCCAGAAATGGGAACTTATCTTCTGTCAGTGTATAGGTGACAAACATCTAAGAATGTGTTCAGTGTACCAGCCATTACCTTTTCCAGAACAACAAACATTTTGGTTGTCTGTAATTTCAGCTCACCTTTAGAAGATGTGAAAATACATAAAGAGAATTTGTAAGAAATTACACTGATAAGAGCTGATGATCACAGATAGCCAATACAATTCTAT
>ML681990.1:33053392-33078500 GCA_007922195.1 Podocnemis expansa | reverse complement strand
AGGGATGTGATCATTCCCCTCTATTCTGCACTAGTGAGGCCACATCTGGAATACTGTGTCCAGTTTTGGGCTCCCCACTACAAAAAGGACATGGACAAATTAGAGAGAGTCCAGAGGAGGGCAACCAAAATGATCAAAGGGCTGGAGCACAAGCCCTATGAAGAAAGACTGAAGGAACTAGGCTTATTTAGCCTGCAGAAGAGAAGACTGAGGGGGGATTTGATAGCAACCTTCAACTACTTGAAGGGTTGCTCCAAGGAGGAGGGAGCTCGACTGTTCTCGGTAGTAACAGAGGGCAGAACGAGAAGCAATGGTTTCAAGTTACAGCTGGGGCGGTCCAGGCTGGATATTAGGAAAAACTTCCTTACTAGGCGAGTGGTGAAGCATTGGAATAAGCTGCCTAGGGAGGTGGTGGAATCTCCATCTCTGGAGGTGTTCAAGTCCCAGCTGGACAAAACCCTGAGTGGGATGATCTAATGGGAGTGGTCCTGCTTTTTTTGGCAGGGGGTTGGACTAGATGACCTCGTGGGGTCCCTTCCAACCCTATGATTCTATGATTCTATGCCCCATGGCCCTACAGAGGAAGCACCAAGCCTCCGCAGAGGAATAACAGATTTTATGATGGGCCCCTTGATGGGGCACCAAGAAGGACCCCTTTAATGCCTCCCCGTCACATGCCCCCCACCGGTGGCAGTTGGAGTTGCACCTGCCAGTGGAAGGACAAGATGTGATGGAGGGCAGGGTCCTCACGGCCCAGTGGGAGAGGGCTTCCCCAGGGTGGGAAGGAGGGGAAGGAGGGTGGCATTGTGGAGGAAGGGAGGAACAGAGGTGAGGACCACCCGCACACCCAGGTCCTCCAAGGGTTCCACTGGGACGTGGATGCCCCCCACCGCCAGGCCCCTGACAACTGCCTCCTGCGCGGTGGCCGCTGATGCTAGGAAGAACACTATCTTCCATCCATCTTTGAGGCCACCACAATGGCCGAGGGCCCCACCTCCCTTGCCATCGCTCGCACCTAAGTTTCCTTGTGGTGCGAGGCAGCCACCAGGAGGCAACGGACACTGTGCCTCCTGGTCAAGGAGGGAAAGGTGCCCCGGTCCCCTGAGATTATGTTTGAAGAAGCAGCACAGGCTGATGGTACAGCGGTGGGTGGAGGGGTGGCAGCTGCCTAGGCATATGATCTGGGGGCAGAAGAACCCCCAGAAATGGTGGAGGGAACAGCAGGGGAATAAGGGGCCACAGCTGATGGTGGGGCTGCAGGACCAGCAGGGCCCTTACTCGCCTTTTTCCCCTTGCTCTTTTTACCAGCCAAGGAAGTCAGGGCAGCAGTAGTGGAGGCATCAGAGGTGGTAGAAGTGGCAGCAGTGGTCAAGGGGGCAGCCGCAGGGATAGAGGGGGGTGCAGGCTCAGGGAGAGGTTCAAGGCGGACTAGGGAGGTCTCCATGTCCTCGGAAAGGGACTATCAGGAAGGGAAACCTGGGGTGGGTGGACAGGGATAAGGAACAGTGGGGGCAGGGAGAGCCAGGGGAGACCATTCCTCCCTGCTAGGCAGCGGGCTGGGGAGGTGGGTTTGAGAGAACGGGAGAGGAAGAAAACAGGCAATGGGAGAGGGGTGGGCTATTTAGGAATTAAGGGGTGGCAGACTACTCCTCTCTGCTGGGTTGCAGACAAAGGAGGAGGGCACCAAGGGAAGGGGGACAGGGAACTTTGGGGGCAGGATGGGGCTGGCTCCTCCAGCTGCACTGGGTGAGATAGGTCACTATGCTATCAGGGGGTGCATTGCGCAGGGAGAAAAACAAAAGATTAGGGGTGCATGTGGCCTGGCCATCCCTGGCTGGAGGTGAATGCTGCAGGAGTGGGGCTACTAGGCATCCAGGATGGGATGAGGAGACAGTGGGGGCTAAAGGGGTGGGGCAGGGGAACCAAAAACAAACTTTCAGAACTAGAGTGGGGCAGGAAACTAAAACAAACTCAAGGATTGGAGGAGGGATCTATGGGGGAGTCTGTGAAGGGTGGGGAGCACTGAACCAGCTGGAGGGCACAGCAAAGGGTGGGAAGCCCTCCAGCCACTGGGGGTGGGGGAAGAATAAAGGGGGGGACTAAGCAATGGGGAAGGGGGAGCTGCTACTGTTGTGGGGGGGTTGTGGTCCCTGCTGCTCAAACAGTCCAGAGTTGTTCCAATGGTCTGAGAGCCTGCTGCCCTCTTGAAGGGAGGGGAGGCCAAGGAGAAAGCAGCTGTGGGGGGTGTGGCAGTGTTAAGTTCACAGTCTCTTAGAAGCTCACCCCCAGCCACAAGCAGCAAAGTCTCAGTCTTCAGAGGCCTCCCCTCGCTGGTGGTATCTTCTTGTAGAGACAGCAGGCTTTGGATAGTAAGAGGTGCAGCAGCAGCAGGGACTGGCTGGCTGCAGGAGAGGTGATTTTCTTCGGGTGGTCTTAATAGTGGTGGTGGCCTTCTTCTGTAGCTCTCCCCCCACTCCCCACAGAGCAGGTGGGTGGGTGGGAGGGAGAAAGGCCAGCCAGTAACAGCAGTAACAGGAACAGTAGTGGGAGCAGGTCCAGGACCAGGAGCAGGTCAGGCTGTGTCCTTCCCCCCTCAACTTCTTCATAGGACAGTGGTGGAATGGGTAAATATTAGGCCCAGGCTTAATAAAGCTTTGTTCCCTTGGTTAAGTTAGCTGGGAATATTCTAGAATAATTGGTCCCAGGTGTCCCAGTCAACAGGCCTGCTACTTAAAGCCTCCTTCTCAGGCAGGGTGGGGCAGCTGAAAGAAGACTAGAGAGGAGTACTGTTCCCTCTAAGCTGTGCGCGCACACACAGGTCATGAAACCTGCACACACAATAAAAAGTGCACACACAAAAATTCAATAGCACTAATAATGGTGCTCACAAAGAAATTTTTTTGTGTGCACAAAGAAATTTTTTTGTGCACACAGCCTATGAATAATTAGAGGGAACATTGGAGAGAAGTAGGGCTGCTGAGAGGACACTGACAGTTTGCTTGGAGTTTTGCCACAACACCAAGAGGTACAGTGGGACAGTTGGGAGAGAAAACCCTACAAGCAAGGCCACTAGGACCTGCAGTCGGAGCGTGGACTGTATTTAATTGAGGGAGACTGTGGAACTTTCCAGAGCCTGAAGACTGAGACTTTAGAACTAGAGACTGGGGGACTTACCGGAGTCTGAAGCCAGACCAGGAGCAGTGGGGCCACTGAGTGGCGATCCAGGGAAGCTAGGAGCCCTCCTGGACTAAGTGTGGAGACTGCTACTTAATAGGGTCTCTGGGTCAGGGTCCAGGGTAGAGGGCGGGACCAGGCCCCCCTGACTCCCTCCCATCAGCCAACCCCTCACTACCAGGGGGAAGGAAAAACTGAGAAGGGCCAGTCAAATCTCACCTCACAATAGAAAGTGCAGGACCTAAAAGGGCGCCTGAGGCCTCACCTCGCCACAATGGATACTACACTTATGAATTTTTTTAAAAAAAGAATAACTTTCTGGTTTCAAGGATGATACCTTCACTGAGTACATTGTATAGCAGAGCTAATTCCACACACTACTATGCAGCAACTCCCAGCCTCTCCCTGAACAGCATTAGTGTATGGAGACAACAGTACTAGATGCTTCCAAGAAGGGGGGGAAAAACAGAAAGAAAATAGCACTTGCAAACTGCTTCCAATATGAAAATCACACCATCATGGCACTGAGCCAAGTTTTCAGCTAAGGCTGCAATGCCCCCACAGTGGTGGTTCAAAACAATCAGAAAAGCCAATAGCTTTCTGAGGATTTCCCATGTATAAAATGACTTTCTAAATGGCAGAGTTAACTAGCTGAACAAGTCCTGACAGTATTTGGCTTACATAGTTCTTAAGTTAACAAGACTGCAGATAAAATTTAATCAAAAAACCTAGACTTGCTGTTTCAATTAACTATGAAGTTTGCATGTAACATGTTTAATGTAACATTTTTATTGCATGCAACATTTTAATGCATTTCCTGAATATGAATACTTAGTGAACATATAATCTAGGATCAAGTGGAAGTAGACAAGAGATGTTTGCTTCTGTTGCTTCAACTCTGGAAGATCCTATTAGAGGGCTTGTCCTCACTGCTGGCAGCAAATTCACTGCCATCAGATTGATCTAGATTGAGTGAGTGGGTCTGTGAAGACCTGCTCAGTCAGGAAGTTGATCCCTGAACATCACCCCAGCAAAAACTCAGTGCAGGGGACGTGCTGGATGTAATGAAGTCAAAGGAAGATAAGGAAGCTACTTTAAGTAACTTACATATCTACCTTCAAATGCTATTGAGAATGACAGGCAAGGTACACCTAAATGGATTATTCTGGAAGCCAGCTGATTGGCTGGCCTTCTGAAAATCCCAGAGGTAAGTGAGCCAATTGATTACTGAAGAGCTAGGACAGCCACATGCAGATTTTGTGAGGAGGCCCAGCATGACCTTGAGTCAAGACAGCATCTCTTGAAAAGAACACTTAAATGTGTTTAATCCTGCTGAGTGATTTCAATGGGATTAAGTAGGTACTTGAAGTTAAGCAAGTACATTAGTGCTTAGCTAAACAGGGCTGGATTTAAGCATTTAAATATTTTCCTGAATCAGACCCAGATGACCAACAACCAGAAATAATGATTGTGAATGGGGTATTCAGTGACAGTGGTGGGTAGAAATTAGACCTTCACTATCTCCCTCAGGGAGAGAACTGGAGATGGGGACTGTTAATCAAACTATCTTGAATCTCAGCACATAGCTCATTTTGAATATGAATGGACAACTGATTTGGTATCCTTACTTGTACTGAACTGGTTTGCCCAGGCCTATAAAGATATCTGCTGTAAACACTTCATAATTTAATAATGGCACAAAATGCCACTGACCTTTTGAACTTTCAGACTGCTGATCTGACCACTAGCCCATCACCCTGGAAAACAGAACATGCAGTATTATCGATAAATCCAGTTATCAGGTAACCTTCCTCTTATCCTTTCTCCTAACACTGACAATTCCTTTGTGGGGTTTATTAATATTAACAACTCATCTTTTAGAAATATTGCTGAGTGCTGAACCATGGGGTGGAGATGGAATTAGATTGAGTAGTATTATGCCATCATCTGTTTGGTATGTTACTTCCTTTCACTCTAATGTTTGGGAAGATCACACCCAGCCCTCACATTCCTCTTGAACAAGTTGTGTCAAAGAAAGAGGAGAAAGGAAACTGCCCCACGGACTGCTGGATATCAAAAAGGAAGGTCATAAGTTATGGGATAACAACTTCTGCAGAAAACAGCCCTTCCTCTTCTCAGCTCTATTCCAGCTGTTTTAGCCATTTTACTAACATGCTCTTAAGTGAGGGTTCATAGATAACAGCTTATTCTCTGGGGTTATTTAATGCTTTTGGCTTGCACCTAAAAGGGACACCAGATCTTTTAACCACAGGAACCATTAGGAATTCCTTAGAATGAAAGGATATTAGTCTACTGGAAGCAAATTAATGGTGTTTATTCTGGCTGACATGAACTGATTAGGGCACATATATCAGAATGTGCTAGTTAACATGTTTAGAAGTAACTAGCAACAGTAACTGATTCTTTACTAGTTTAAAGTAAAAACTCAACTTTTCCTTTACTTTTCTTCAGATTGATTGATTTGACAAGTACGAATTATGAAGCCTTTAGCCCTGTATATTCTCTAGTTTTCAGCAATAGCAAAAGCTATAAATAACCATAAGCCTAGGAAACTTAAGGAAAGAACACAACAAATATGGTTGCAATACTTCTGCCTATAATATTTTAAGATACTGAAAGTATTGTTATGGAATTTTTAAGAGACTTATATGCATAGCAGGGAATTCATTTACATGGTTCAAATAAAAAAAACTTAAGCATGCCATAACTCACCTTACCGAGGAGTACACTGACACATTGTAACTCAATTATTGATGCATTGAGTCTAACAATTTGACATAACTAAAACTAGACTCATAGACTCTAAGGTCAGAAGGGACCAATATGATCATCTAGTCTGACCTCCTGCACAGTGCAGGCCACAAAACCTCACCAACCCACTCCTACAATGAACCTCAAACCCATAACTGAGCTATTAAAGTCCTCAGATCATGATTTAAAGACTTTAATACAGAATTTCACTCCTAAAAAAATAAATAAAAGAAGATAGCTCTATCGATGCAAAGAGGTTTTATTAAACAACCTTTAAAAACATCACTTGTTCCTTATTTGCTAAACTGGAAATTACCAAATTTGATACTGGCCAGTAAGAAACACATTCACTAGCTCCAAAGTGCCATCACCAGTTCCTGGAAAAAAATATTTCTGGATATTTACATAATATTTGAACATTGAAACTCCAATAAACTTTATTTTATTTTTGAACGTTCAGATGAAAAGTCGAATCTGACAAACACTTAGTTCAAGGCAGACACATTTGAGCTCTAAAATTGCAGAAGCAGAAACCTAAAGTCTTTGGTAACAGTGCAGGGTCCTCCTCTCAGATACTAACAATTCAGTGCCAGTCACCAGTAACAGAATCATACCACTGAGTTTGGGAAATTCCAATTCTCATAAAGCTACACAAATGTCACACAAATAAGTATGAAGAGTATTACTACAGTTTTAGAGATAATTGAGGGATATGCTCATGTCACAGACCATTAGTAACTCTTTCACATGAATATTTATTTTATAAAGCACTCAATCATTGTGTTAGATGCTCTCTTCTTCATTCCTTGTTTCAGATAGCATATAAGACACTTTGCTTTCTCACTGCCCTTCAGACTTTTGTGCTATTGGATCCTAAGCACACCATCAGCATTTTTGTTTGTTTTGATATGGTTTAGTACAAAGGGCCTAATTCTGTTTTACAGTTAAATCAATTTAAGGCCTCTTACAGGACTAGAATAGCATAAGCATGTGTAAATAATATGCTCCCTTTTAAGGATCCTGTTACACTGGCAGAGTGGTGTAAAATGGCCTTACTGTACATGAGACTCAGGCACTAGGAGTACAGCATAGTAGCAGTTTGAAATCCAGGCTTCATTGAGAAACCAATGGCAAAAATCTATTGGACTTAAATAGGAACAGGATTTTGCCCAGTGTGCTTAACAACTCATTGATACAAGTTATTCAGCCTGCTCATTCAACCATCTTCCTTTTCATGCTTTGTATTTATTCATAGTTTGCATCCCTTTATTCATTCTTTGAGCCGACCTAGATAAAAAGTCAGATACAGAAAGAAACTGGACTTTTAACATTTTGGTCATGTGGGTTTTCTAAATCCCTCATTCATCTCCACATCTCCTCTAAGAAACCCTCCACTATATATCCCATCCAGAGAAAGATAAGTATCACTCACAGAAAGAAAACCTCAATAATTAGCTCTAATCCCTCAGGTTCTGACTCAATATATAGCAAAGTATGTTAAGCAATCTGTAAACAGAGGTGGAGGTAAGAACAGAAAGGATGCTTATGGTTTGTGAGAGAAATAATACCTGGCACACTAATTAGTCACTGCAAATTCATGAATATTATCTGTTACTGTACAGCTTCCTAGGTTGCCAGCAAAACTAATATGTACAGAATTACTGACTTCTTTGAATAGTAGAATTATGATATAAAGGTTGCTAAAAGGCAAACATAGTTCACATGCACTAACACACTTTCATAGCTGTGGTTCCCATGTGTGACTGAAAAGTGTGCCTGTGCACACATGAACATACGTTTGCAACTATAGCCTGAGTTTTCATAATACAGCTTTTAAATATAGTTTAGGCAAAGTTATATAGCTCATTTAGTTGTTTATTAATATTTGGTCACAAATCAAAGAGAGTTAATTCCTAATCTGTGCATAATTATGGCCCAGGATGAACTTCATTAGGCTCATTTCAGATAAATATGGAGATGTTTGGAGGTTTATCTGAACTCTATGATCTACTTATTCACTCATCTTCCCTCTCCTTCCAAAATCAGCTAGCCTGATCCAAAACCCCGCTTCTGAATGTGACTGGGAATTTGTGCTCACATCCAAAAACTCTAAGAAGCAGATTTAGAAAGTCAGACTTCTAAAACTTAGAAAGGTTTCAGGTTCTGCTGTATTTCACAGCTCCCAGTTCAATAATGATACAGTAAGACTTCCTAGCATAGGTGCAACAGAAGATTCTAAAAAGAATGAAATAAATCCTCACCTCAATAGTTTTATTTCATCCCATATTAAGCTACTGCTAGAACCTCTCTCTGATTTCCCCAAAGATTTTCCCCTCCCTACATAAAAAACACAACAGTATGAGTCTGGTTCTGGTACTCAGTCTGTGGTACTCTATCAAGTTGCTCTCATCTTAACACAGTAGCAAGCCTAGGTTTCCAGTTCATAGAATCATAGAAACAGGAAGGGACCATGACAGGTCATCGAATCCAGTTCACTGCACTCATGGCAGGACCAAGTACCCTCTTAAATCATCTGACAGTTCCTTGTCTAACCTACTCTTAAAAACGTTCTATGATGGAGAGTCCACAGCCTCTATAGGCAACTTATTCCAGTGGTTAATCACCCTGACAGTGAGCAATTTTTTCCTAATGTTCAACCTAAACCTCCCTTGCTGTCATTTAAGCCCATTCTTTCTTGTCCTATCATCAGCAGTTAAGAAGAACAATTTTTCTCCCTCCTCCCTGTAACAATCTCTTAGGTACCTGACAATTGTTATCCTCTGAGATTCCATTCAGTTCAGCACAGGAAGCAAGCTCACATATAGCCAGAAATTGGGAAAGGAATACATTTTTCCCCAATCTATCAATAAAGATTTGGAATCAAGATTTTAGTTAAGGACCCACCTAATCCTCCCTTCTGAGCTGGACACCCATCAGTAATCAAAAAATTACTACACAATTTAACAAAAATCAGCTTGATTTGCATCCTTTATGCAAAACAGGATGGGACTATCACACAAAATACCATTTAAATCAATGGCAATTGTATCTTCTCTTAAAGGCTGTCTTCAGTGTAAACAGTTTTTCTCCCCCACAAATTGCTACCTTGATGTAAAATCCTTTGGAGACAAGCCACTCTAATCTTTACTGCAAAGTAGCTAAACAGTATAAAACTCAGATGTCGGGAATATAAAGCTGATCAGCTAGCTACATGGAGGTAAAAACTACCCATGCCTTGTCTCCATTATTTTACATCAAGATATCTTATCCTGAGTTAGGTACCTCAGTGTAAAAACATAGCCAAAAGTTTATCAGCTGCAGTCTCCGCAGCTGCAAGCTTCTGATTTTGTGTAACTGGATATCCGCCCTATCAGTAGCAAAGTAGAACAATAGGTTGGAATTAGATTTGGGATGTGGTGGGTATTCTCTTCCTGCAAACTGGAACTATGTAGTAGTCAGGAAAAGTAACATTGAAAATATTAAAGTTAGAAAGCAGACTGTACAAACCTAGACAGAGAAAAGGGACAATACTCAGTGGGGTCTGAACTGTAACCCTACCCCTGAAATGAGGGGTAGTGCCTAACACTTCCCCACAAGCAGGACGTGAATCAGACTGTGGCCCTGAATCTCAATATACAGCCGCCCACGCCACTCAATATCACAGGGAAATCGCTTCTGACAAGCTCTGTTGTCTCTAATTCTGCAAGTTGCTGGACTCAGCTCCCACAGAGATGTTTCAAGTGGTGCTCAGCTGCTCAAAGAACAAGGTCTTTGGATGCCACAAGAGAGGTTTTGGAGAGCTGTAGGTATTTAATTACAACAAGATTTTCATAAGTTCAGTCTCATGGAGAAGTATGTTAAAAGTAAGAGAAGTCTCACTACTGTATAAACTAAAATGGGGAATTTAGAGATTGTTTAGACAGTCAGCTCAGGTCTCTCTGGAAAAATGACACACTTACTAGACATCATTGTGGGAACTTGTGAAGGAAAGAATTTGGGGGTGGATGGAGGGAGAAAGGAAAGCATGCTTCAGAAAACCTAAAGAGGTAGCATTTCCAACAAGCAAAATTTAGAAACCTTGTTAGAGAAGTCAACCTCTCTGGCATCTGGAAGATCATAACTCAAATCAGATGTGTGTAGTAACCCTTATTAAAGATTAATCAAATGTTTAACCATAATAGGTATTTTTCTTTTAGGAGTATTGCAGTCCTTGGCAAGAATATTAATTGCATCCTATGAAATGCTCTCAGCAGTGCACTGCTTCTATTCTGTCTCATACACAAGCTTGACAGTAAAAGGAGGAGGAAGCACAACCAGAAGTGGCATCAAAATACAGGAAATTGGTTGTTAGCCTAAAAGAAGAATGGAGCTAGGTGTGACAGTGTGAATGGCTCAAGCAATATTGTCCCATAATTCAACATGATGAACAAGTGGGAAGGTACCTTTCAAAGTACAAAACAAACAAGGAGTCCAGTGGCATGTTTAAAGACTAACAAATGTATTTATTGCATGAGCTGTTGTGAGAGAAAAATCCATCTTCCTTTCAAAAGACAGACTCCCAAGGTTCCCTTAGAAAGGAACCCACGTTTCTGAAACACAGATGAGAAAAGTGGCTACAGAGTAACCCACCACAATTTAACAGAGTCACAGTGGATCAGTGAGAGGCAAAAATAGCTACTACCTGTAGATACTGCTGTCACCAGAAGAACTCAGATTGGGAGATAAAACAGATCAGGTCACGTTGGTCTGAGCTTGCTGATTTTTCCATGCCTAATATGTCTTATGTTCTTAAAAACTTCATGTATCCAGGAAGGACCTGACACCTAAGAGATGCTCCTTCCAATGCATGGCAGAGACAGAGCAAAAGAGAGAAGAAAGGTCCTTGACTGTGGTGGAAATGTGAGTGGTGGTGGGGAGCAGAACAGACTTTGTGGGTATGGCCACACACACTTCTTATTTCGAAACAACAGAGGTTGTTTCGAAATAAGAAGTGCCATGGCCACACGACACACGGCCATTTCGAAACAAGCAAACAGCTTGTTTCGAAATGGCCGTGTTCCTCCCGAAACAACTTAAACCGGAAGGGCAGCCCCCCCTCAGCACCCTGGCCAGGGTGCTGAGGGGTGTCCGTGGGCGAGGGGGGGGCGCGGGGCTGCAGGCACCCGCCAGGAGAGGGGCGGTGGGGCACCTCACCACGGGGGCTTTAAAGCCCCCAAACCTGGGGGCGCAGCCCCGGCACACGGCCCCGGCGCGCGGCTGGAGCCCGCGGCTGCCGGGGCCGGAGGGAGCCCCGCCCCCGGGATTCCCCCACGGGGCTGACGCACCTGCCCGGGGGCGGGGCTGGGGCTGCCTTCGAGGCCCCGCCCCGGGATTCCCCCCGCGGGGCTGACGCGCACGCAAAGTTTTTTGTCCTCGAAATAAGTTGTTTTGAAATAAAGAGTTATTTCGAAACAGCTTGTTTCGAAACCTCTTGTTTCGAAACAAGCCCTCCCCGTGTGAACATAGCCTGCATGGTCCTCCCTAAGGAAGAGTCCTGTGAAAGACACAGAAGCTGAGGTGTTGCATGCTCTAAGAGGCATAGCTGGCAAGACAAACAGCTACTCTGTATGCAAATCTTCCCTCCAAGCTTAGTGGAAATACTGCTGGAAAGACTAGCTGTGTGGTGAAAGCAATGCTAGCTGCTTCTGGCATCTTTTACCCTGCATGGGAAAAGCATGGGAACAGCAGTGTGAAAGCCATTTTGTCATGACCTCAGAAGCAGTGCATCAGAGTAGGTCTCCTCATGGACCATCCCTGGGTTTGGAATCTATCTATGCATATTTAAAAAAAAAAAAAAAGGTCTAGTTATGAGGGAGGGAGGAGGTTAGTTACATGGGGGAGGGGACATTGAAGGGAAAGGAAACAGGGCAGGGAAGAAAAGGGGAACAGGCAGGCTATATAAGAGGGATTTTGCTCCTGTTTATAAAGCAGTTTCAATGGCAGCTTCCCCTTCTCCCCCAGACCCTTCCCCCCAACACACTTGATTTAGTGATAAGGTTAGTCATCTAATTTTTTCCTTAATCCATGGAGTTGAAACCATCACTTCTTTTATAGCACAAGCTTTAAAGGAAGGCATTTGCTGCATGAAAGTGTTGATTTTAATTTGGAACTTGATTTTTATTGTATGTGGAAAAACTGTCTTTAAGATATTTCCCCATCAGGCTATTTGGCAAAATCTAACATTTCGATCAGAGAACAATGTGTAAATCAAAGAAATGAACTGGACAGAAGGAGGGAGTAGAGGACTTTAACCCTGGGGTGTAATCCACAAATTTAAAGGGCAAAATAGCCACTGTATGACGAGAAATAAGAATTGCAAGCACTGACTTCTTGGGGAGGTCCCCTCTTTTTTCATTCTTCTAATGCCACTGTTATGGGGATTCCTGTGTGCATGTGAATAGAAGATTTAAATTCTCTGGGACGTGCCACAATCCGGACCACTTATTAGTGGGTCAGCTACTGTGCATAGAATAAGACTCCATTAGGAATAGAACTGCTTACACAAGCATATAATATCATTGGACGTTTTCAGGAACAGGCTGGACAAGCACCTCTCAGAAGGGCTTAGATATACTGGGTTCTGCCTAAGTGTGGCGGGGCTGACCTTGATAAGCAAGATCTCTTGCATCCCTTTATTTCTATCATTTCTATCCATTGTACGAGTCTATCAAACCACAGTGGTCATCAACAATGAACATGCCAAGAATGCAGAACACATCAGAAGGATGATAGCAGTGAAGATGAAATCATGAAAGCTGAATCAAAAGAACAGTCTTGCCAGAAAAATAATTCTGTCTAGAAAGACAATGCAATCCACAATTAAACACCACTTTTTCTCCTGCAGATTCCCAAAGCATCTTAAAGAAGAAAACTTTAAGAAAGACTAATAAAACAGAAAGGATTAAAGGAATTTAACAGCCTACCAGCCCACAGATCCCCAATAAGTCAGAAAATTAATCAACATTGATTTAAGCCAGTCATTCATCCCTTGAATAAGGCATTTACCAAACATCTGTCAACACCTCATTATATGAGCACACATACAAAACAAACTTCTAACATACATGGAAATATAGCTATGGAAACTATATCTATCTCAGCAATCCTTTCAGACATTCACTTGGGGTTTATAGAACTTGAAATTCAGTCAGAGCCAGAAAAGCCATAAATGAAAAGGGAACTAGCTCCTCTCCAAGTTGTCCTTCTCAGCCCAGACTACACAGAATGCCCATTTGTAAAAGGACAGCAGTCGGCTGTGATGGGGAGGAAGTTTCTAGAAGGCAACTTAGCTCTCCCCAGACTTTGCTCCTGGAAGTTAGGAAGAGTCTTAAAATTACTCACACCACCCTTGTGCTCCTTATCAAGAAGTATATTTCCTACCTGATGGCTCCCTTCTTTCTCTTGAGAGGACCCAACACCACCTTTGCCTTTACCTTCACAACTTCTCCAAAAGGTCTGGTTTAGAACTTGGCCCATCTGTCACGTGAGATAACTCATTCTTTCCATGTGGAGAGGCAAATTAGATGTGCACAGGGGCCCAAAAAGGATCAGTGACTGTGAGAAGCTGTTGGCTATATAAGATGAATAGACACAGATAGCTGCAATCAAGGAAGATCTTTTTATAAAGTCTGATTCAATAAACAAAGACTTAATTCTTTAAAAGTTCACTCTTCCTCTTTTGTCCCAGGACATAACAATTAGTTCAGTTCAGGACTGTAAATTGGCCAGAGTCACAACAGCCTCATCTGGGACTAGAGCCAAAGTCAAACTGCCCCAAAATCTAAGGGTAGAGTTCTACATTTGGAGGTTTTATGTTTTAGGGATAGATTTCCCCCTCCGTACCGGCAAAAAATGGGAAGCAGTAAGTTCAGTGGGAAAAAATCTTGGCCAAGATCTCCTTGTGAAATTACCCTTTAGCAGTTGGGGTTCCATTAGTGGTGGCAAAGTTTGCAGGGCCTTTCACTAGTCCTCAAGCACCTCCTGAGAGCCTTAAAGAACCAAAGGTCATCAATGAGATGTTCAGCTATTTGCATGGAAGCTCTATATCTGCGGCACTGCTGGTATGTCATTCCCATCACAGTACTGAAGCTGTATGAGCAGGGGTTCACCTCAGTCACAGCAACCCACATATCACCTTTAGAAAGAGATCAACACCATGGAAGCAGCTCCATAGAAAAGATGACATGGCCTTTGCCTTGTGAATTCTTCCAGCTCTCAACTCTGCAGCTCCTTTTGGTGCTGGCTTGTGAAATTACCTTGCAAAATATTATCTTGAACATATATTGCATCAGGCTTCAGGTTTGCCTCCAGCACTACTGAACATATTTCATTCCATGTGTGTGTTATGCTTTCGTTGTAGAGAGAGGGGGAAAAAAATAAGTAAGAAATATAATCTGGCTGTGGGAAGGAGATGATGAAAATGACGCCTTGTGAGAGGTGAAGGTACAGCCAGACCAAATCCAGCCTTTTTTTTTCAATAACTGCCTTAGGGTTGATTATCCCTGCTCTCCTATTATGCTATTCTGAGGAAATATGAAATGCTGCCAATGTTTTTTTTCTCCTTATAACAAACCCTCCATTATGTTTTTCTGTCATGTCTTTCAGCAGACATGAGTGCCACCCTCTTGTATCAAGAGTACATTATCATCCTCTGACTTTCCTAAGGAACCTGCTTCATTCCAGACAAATGTTCAGAAAAGAAAATTTGATTCATACTAGACAAGAACAACACTCTTACTGTTGGTATCATTAGAATGAGCCTGCATGTGGGATGAGAGAGGACAATGACTGGATATTCAATTATAGTCAAAGTAATTCAGAACAAGCTATTTGTCCAAATAGCTGTCTGTGATGGGAGTATCTCTGGCAAAGAGCCTGTAACCTTGCAAAGTCAGCCAAGAGAATCTAGTAAGAGCTTGTTTAAGGACTGGTCTACACCAGAGCTATGAGTCCCCTGACGCAAGTCACCTGTAATGTCAACTTATTTCACTGCTGCAACAGGTGTAGCACTTAATTCAATATTGATGTGTTGACAGAGAGGCAATGTAAATGCAATATTGAGTAAATCGATGGAATTGGCCTCCAGGAGGTGTCCCACAATGCTCCACTGTGACCAATATGGAGATCATTTTCAACTCCACTGTACAGCAGCCAGTTATACAGGCGATGGACCCTCCCCTGTCAAAACCCAGGAATTTTTGAATTCTTATTTCCTGTTTGATTAGCATAGAGAGCTCACCAGCCCAGCTAATCATGGCAAATGAATGCCCCAAACCATTAACTGGCCCAAGGGCCCTGGGCTGCTCCCCACCATGGGTCCCCCATATGTAGGGCCAGGCCACCAGCTGCCCATCACTGGTGGGGTCCCTGGAACCATGGGCACTCCTGATGTGGCCCCACTCCAGCTAGACTGCCAGGGGCTCACTGGTATGCAGTGCAGTGGCTCCCAATGCAGCCCCCTAGGGCCACAGGCCCTGGAGAGCTGCTCCAGGTTGGAGTGGAGGCTGCCCTAACTGGCCCCCCTCAACCCCATCCCCAGGCAGAGCAAGCCAGCATTGACTCACCCTGCCCTGCCCCCAGGGACAGACCAGTCAGCCCAGGGGTGGGCAGGAGCTCAGAGCCCAGCCTCTGGCTCCAGGGCCACACCACTCCCTCCACACAGCAGCAGAAGGGCAAGAGCACTGAGCACTCCTGCCCTGCCAGTGTTGGGCAGGACAGGGGGCACTAGATTATAGTAGGTGTTTTAGGAGCTAGAGCCCAGGCACTTGAGCCCTGAGCTTTTGACTACAGCCTGGGACTTAAGCCCCTCTGATAATCTGTCCCTGTCCCAAACACACTCTAGCTTGGAGTACATAGGAGACAGTGGTTCTTATGGGTCTGTAGAGAGAAGAGTCTGTGCAGGCACTGCTCTGATCCAGCCAAAGAAACAGAGACATCTACAAAAAGATCACACAGGACATGGTGGAGATGGACTACACCAGGCACACATAGCAGTGCCACATAAAATTCAGAGAACTTGGGCAATGTAAGACAGGTGTCTTGAGCCTCCCTGTTGAGGTGCCTGGCTGCTATCTTTCACCTCTGCCTTGCTTTTTGGGCAGGCAGGCTGGCAAACATCAGCATCTCTGGCCCCTCGGCGGGGCGGGCAGGCAAACGTCACCGTCTCTGGCCCCTCGGCGGGGAAGGCAAGCAAATGTCATCGTCTCTGGCCCCTTGGCAGGGAGGGCAGGCAAACGTCACCGTCTCTAGGGGGTGGAGACAAAGGGAAACAAGAAGGTTGCTACAGATTGCAAGGAGCAGCTTCCAACATGAGCTCGGAAGTGGGGAGGTCAGAGGCCTCAGACTGACCCAACTCCACTGTGTCCCAGTCCACAGCTCCACACTGGGCAGCAAGGTCTGTTACAGGACTGGCGGGTTCCTGACCACAACATGCCAGTTTAGTCCCTGGCTCAACCAGTGCCACCTGGAGGTCCAAGCCCCTCGGTTCATCCACGGCCCTTGTGTCCCAAGGTACCTGCTCAGGTTCCTCATCCTCCACCTCCTTTGGGTAGTAGCTCAAAGGCAGGATACCGAACCACTCATTTTCATCACCAGGTGTTGGCAGGGCCAACAGGCCAGGTAAGTCTGTCTCCAAAGGCAGTTCCTCCAGGTCACACCCAGCCTCACTGGGGTGGTCATCACTGGCCAGGGGAAGCTCGTCTAGGTCACAGGAGACCGACTGGCAATTAGGGGCTGCAGGTTTCTCCAGTGGTGGTGGTGGCATTGGCAGCTCCAGAAACTCCTCCAGGTTTGTCCCCTGGGGCAGCATCCTCAGCCTTTCCATCTCTGGTATATCCAGGCAGCCATCCGGTCCCCAGGGTGCCAGCAGATTCTCAGTGGGGCAGGTCTCCTGCAGGGACTGTAGAGACAGCAGAGGCATCTCCTTCCCCTTTGGCTGCCAAACCCTAACCGAGCTCCAGGGTCTGCCTTTTACACTTCCTGTCCCACCCACCTGTCTCCAGCCTGACGGACAGGCTGCCCATGGTTCCACCCACTTATGGGCAGGGTGACCCAGGCTACCTATCTCTGAGGGAGATCATTTTGCCTCCTTATATAAGGGCGACCACCTTCCCTTCCTACAAAAGGGGGCCCATCTGGCCTTCTTATAGGCAGGTAAACTAAAAAAAAAAGTAAACAATCAGTCTGATCGTGCACCAAAGACCTGTTGCTTCTACAATGAGCTGCAAGCGTTTCTCTGTGGCAATACCACCACTACTTCCCAAAGCAGTATGGATACCTCCCAGAAGCCTGAGTTCTAGACTGCCTCAGCACCAATAAGGAGGACATCCTGAATGAGGAGGAAAATGGGAGACAGGCTTGTGAGGGAAAGAGGTGCTATTCTTAACCCAGGAGCAGACTGGCCAATTGCAGGACAGCAAGGTGGCTGGCCATGAGTCTAGGGAAAGTACCTTTGGTGAGTATGCAATTCCAGTCAAACTGTAGATGTTACATGCTCTTATATTTTATTTATAAAGTATGAAGAAAAAATGAGGTGCAGTGGGTATCTGCTTCAAAATTGGCTGCTCTGACTATGATGACCCCCCAGAAAAGACTGTGTATACAGAAATGGCCCAGGAATCCTCCTTGGAGGGCTCCAGGAAACTTTCCTGTGGGTACTCTGCAGGTACTCTGCAATCATTTGCAGGAGGTTTCTGGGGAGAGCTGCCTTATTTCTTCCATCACAGTAGAACA
This sequence comes from Podocnemis expansa, assembly GCA_007922195.1. NCBI lineage: Eukaryota > Metazoa > Chordata > Testudines > Podocnemididae > Podocnemis > Podocnemis expansa. Next base: position 33,060,785 of record ML681990.1, on the reverse strand, counting down.
CTTTCCAACATCATTCTAGTATTAACCCTACAAATATCATTGCAGTACACAGCATAGCAGCATAAAGACCATCTCTGTCCCAGATGCTTGCAGCATCAGCTCCCTTGCTGCCTCTGTTATCCTCAGGAGACTAAAATCACTTATGGTCACCTAGGAGAGATGGTGGAAGATTTCATTACAAGTATGTGTAATACAATCAATAGAGCAAGCAACTTCTGGCACCCTCAACCACATTTTCCCTAACATGCCGGTGGTTTCTTGGTAGAGAAAAGTCTAAATCTGAAAGTCAGGGAAACTTCTTTGTTAAGGGAAAGGGACTGGGCTTCCTGTGTTTTCCTGTGGCTTCAAACTTTCCCATCCCCCTCTCGGTCCCTCAGAGCCACTTTAAACAAAGATCGCAATTTGAGAGCCTTAATGCTGGTCCATAGTCTCAAAGCAATGTCCATGTTGCTGGGGGGGGGGCATTGCCCACCTCCTACCTGTGTGCCCAGTGCAGGTTCCCCACAAGGTGCAGCACAAATCTCATTGCCCCTGCCACTGGGCCATACTCACCACAGCGGGAACAGCAAAGCAGTTTACTAAATAGCTCAGTATTCTAATTGCATTCTGGCTTGAACTAAAGTGTAAAAGGGGAAGTGTTTTTCAAATAGCAGCTTTGCACCAGACACAGGATAAGGTGTTGCCTTGTGCTTTGCATGCCTTATAGTGAAAAGCTTTGCCTTCAGCACATCTTCACACCAGCTGTCACAGATTAGAAGGTGGAAAAACAGAACATGTGATAACATTCAACAAGGTAATGAACACCTCTGGGGCAGCAGACACAGAGCTAAGAGCCAAGAGGATTTCATTGTCTGAAAAACTGGACATGGACAAAGAGAGCAGGAGAGCATCCCAGGAGCATGAGTATGCCATGCAGGATGAGATGATGTAGATTATGAAGGATCCATTAGACATGTTGAGACAAATGGCTATTGATATCAGAGTAGGAAGGGAAGGAGGAAACTCCATCATGGGAGCCAAAGCCATGGTCCCCTTCCCCTCTGACAATGTTTTGATCATCATGAAGCTTTGCCAGCCCTTTCCAAAAACTCACTGTGATGAGCTACGCCAAGCACTAATTAACCACTGTACACTGTTCTGTTCATCAGTGCAAATGATGTTAGTGAGGATGCACTCCACTGCCACAATGAGGGTGGCGTGGACATGCCCAACCAATTTAAATAGTGCAGCAGCTGGATGGCAAATTAAATTAACTTAATTTAACTTTGTAGTGTAAACATGCCCTAAGTGTTTATTTCTGGGAGTTTAAATTCTAAATGTATTAAAGAATACTTGAAATCAAAGAGTGAAGAAAAACCTTTCAGGGGGCATTCACATCAACAAAGCAATGCGTAATCTGGTGTGGCAATCAGCCTCTAATGCCCTCTGATTATCCTGTTAACCCTCTCTCTCGGCCTAACTGAGACATTTTTTAAGGTCCATTGCTCCTTACTGGTCTCAGTCAAGTCTTTTGCTCCCCTTTGCTGGTATGCATTAGGTATAGTCTTAATGAACATTGTCACATACTATTTTTTCCACAGATTCCCTACCTGGTTCATTGTACAGTACGGACACACAAGAGGCCAGAATTAAGGTCACATGAACGACTCTAAACTTGGTATTCCCTAACTTCCAAGTGTTTGACTTTGCATGTAAAACCTTGTGTTTCAGGGTAAAAAGCAATTTCTCACTACTGGGGATTGTGGTCTAGCAGAACAGTTGCTTCATCTCTCCCATTGCAGTTTTCTGTCATAGAGGCAGAGTTCACGTCAGCAACACTTTCCAGTTAATGAATTGACCTAGGTCAAAGCCACTCCAGTATTATAGCAGCCCCATTGTTGCTTCAAAAGAGCCTCACTCCTTCCACCTTTTTCTTTTTTTCCCTTAGCAATTCCATCATGGTGTTCACAGCCACTGATGAGCAAACATCTTTGGGGCTGAACTCAGAATACTCAGGGGTAGGCAACATCAATGGATCAGGAGGGGGAAAAAAACCAAAAACTCTTCCAACATCTCAGTTTCTTTTTGTGAGATTTGCTTCCCAAATGACAACAGTGCTGCAAAAATAATTTTAAAACTGTGTCTATTTCATTATACAATAAACATGATGCTGGAGAGAGCAGATGAAAGGCATTTCAGCTATCTGCTACCCACATGGAGACCGCAGAGGGATTTGAGCATAGATGAAACATTCACATTTTGGAAACAGCAAGGAGGGGTTAAAGATTCAAATGATACATATATCTATGAATTTATCAAAAGGCCCCAACTAAAAGCAGAACCTAAGGAAACCATCACAAGAAGCACCACAGCAAAGCAGAGTTTTAAGGGGGGATTTTAAAGAAGAGAAAGAAGTAGTTCTGCAAATGTGTACAAGGAGCTCTTCCCAACAGTGAAGGCAGTGTGGAAGACAGTATGCAGATACTTGTTCAAAAAATCGTATGAGATGGTAATAGAGGCTGGCATCATGATTCACTTGGAGGCAGGATCCAAAGGGGCAGACGTGTTAGTATAGTTCAGCAAAATAAGCAAGGAGCCCTGTGGCACTTAAAGACTAACACATTTATTTATCACATTAACTTTTGTGGGAGAAAATCTGATGAACTGGGATTTTTTCCCACAAAAGCTCATGTGATAAATAAATCTGTTAGTCTTTAAGGGTATGTCCACACAGGATTCTTATTTCAAAACAACAGAGGTTGTGTCGAAATAAGAACTGGCACGTCCACACAAAATACTCTTGTTTCGAAACAACAGGCTCCATCGTTTCGAAACAAGAGCCATAGTTTCGAAATGGCTTAATGCCCTTCCATTTCGAAACACCAGTTATTTCAGAATGACTTGTTTTGAAATAACACCATTGGGACATGCTGTTTTGAAACAATGGTTATTTCAAAACGACTTGTTTCTAAATAACCGTCATCCGGACATGTTATTTCGAAACAAGCGTTGTTTTGAAATAACAGTCCGACATTCCTCCCAGGGTGCTGTGCACCCTGGGGAAACAGGAAGTTCCTGCCTGGGCATGCCTGTCAGGCAGTGTGCCTAGAGGCTTCCTTAGCCATGGCCTCAGATGGCAGCACCGCTGCAGGGGAGCAGCGCAGGGACCCAGTCTGGACACCTGAGGATGTGTGCTGCCTCCTCAGTATACGGCAGCGTGAGGACATCATGTCCTGGTTCCAGGCTATTTACCAGAACCGGGACATTTATTCAGACATTGCTGCAGCAATGTCCGAACAGGGCCATGCCCGGACCACCGAGCAGGTCCGGAGCAAAATCAAGGGTCTCCGGCAGGACCATGCGAGGACCCGAGAGGCCCAGGAGCTCCAAGGGGCAGGGAGCACTGCTGCCTGCCCCTATTTCGACAAGCTCCATGCCTTCCTGGGGCCAGAGCCCAGCAGTCTCCCTGCCGAGGCCATTGATACGGGGGCATGCCAGAGCCCATCCTCTGGCCTGGAGGCAGCGGGAATGGGCTCAAACGTCTCCGTTGGGGAGCCTCCTGCTGCACCACCATCAGAGGCGGAGGCTACCCCCAGCGCTCCGGAGCTGTTCCCCAGCCCTGTGGCAGAGAGCAGCATGGAGGACCAGGGGCCTGAGATCATCCCAGCCCCTGGGGACTCCAAGACCGACCCCGGGATGTCTCACCGGACCGCTGGAGCCCCTGTGGGTAAGTATTCCCCTCCCGCAGAGGCACACAGGGCTGGGCCTGTCCAGGTCACGGGCAGCAAGGGGGTACAAGGCAGGGCACCGGGCAAGGTAGGGCACAGGGTCAGCAGGTGCAGAGCCCCCCCCCCCCCGGCCATGGATCCCTGAGAGACAGGTGGCACCAGGGTCACAGGCCCCTGTGTGCCTGGGGGTGGTTAACGGGCTGGGCATCAAAGATGCAGCTGCATCTTGGGTGGGGTGGAGAGCATGCAAGCCTCGCCACTCGCAAGTGGCCTTGGGAGACCCCCTAGAGCAAGGTGTGGCTGAGTCCAGTTCAACCTTGTGGGCACCACTAGCATGTGTGCCTCCAGGGTACGGTTCCGAGATGTCCGGCAAAAGGAGAACATGGTCCCCTCTTTACTGTCCTGTTCTTCTTTTTATCCTCACATTCTCTGTCTGGCAGGCCGTTTAAAATACAGGATTTTGTCAGGCTTTGTACTGTAGGGGTTGAAGTATCCTGGAATGCCCATAGAATACTGATTTGTACAGGAAAGTGTTCCAGGGCCCCTAAACACCGAAGAATATCACAGCCATACATTTTCTCCCATATGTCCTCCAATGTCCTCCGTTTGGTACTTTCCTGGCCTCCTTTCAAGGCTTTGCAATCCAGTAGCCCTACCCCAGGGCAATGTCCCACAGGATCCTGGGTCCTGCTGACAGTCAGGGCAGAGGTGTGTGCTGCAGACAGGCAGCACACAGACAAGGCCAGCAGGCAGCAGGGGCCAACTGTATTTTCTGCTTCCCTCCAGCAGGTTGCCCAGCTGCTTGCCAGCCACCACCACCTGCCCAACACCTGAGCCCAAGGGCACCCTGGAGGAGGAGGAGGGCCCCTGGTCGCGGGCTGAACTGTTGGAGACCGTTGAGGAGCTCAGGGAGAGGACCGAGGCATCCACCCAGGCCTGGCAGCAGGCGCAAGCCCAGTGGCAGGACTCAGCCCTCCGCCTGCTGCAGCAGGCATCGGCAGCAGACGACCAGGTGGTTGCCGCCCTGGAGCGCCGGGCGCAGGCCACCGAGCACCAGGTGCAGGCCAACGACCGCTAGGCGCAGGCCTTTGAGCGCCTGTGCGACCGCCTCCCCACTGCAGTCGAGGCCATCGCCACCAGCCTCCGCCAGTTGGTAAAGCAGACGGCCCCTCCAGGAGCTGCAGGGGGTCCACCACTTGGCCCTCCCTGGAGACGACGCCAGACCCAGGGCGGCCGTGGGCAAGGGCGGGGTACACCACCACCCCCGGATCCCCCCACAGGCCCTGCCTAACTTCTCCCCTACCACCCGGACTCTCCCTCCCCTTCCCCCAATCTATCTCCCCCTTCCAAGTTGCTGGCCCCCTCACTGAACTCCTCCTCCCAAGTTGCTGGCCCCTCCCCCAGACTGCCCCCACATTTCCCCATCCTGTAACACCCCCCAGCCCTTCCCTGCCCCAATCCCTGTTTTGTTGAATAAATCGTTTGAAATGCATTCTTGGTGTTGAGTGGTTTTATTTGGGGGTAGTTGACAGTGCGGGTGGATGGGTGAGGGCTGGCTGTGGGCAAATGGGGAAGAGGGTGGTATGGTGCAGGGAAGGCCTGGCCCTCAGGGTTCCTCCAGGGTGAAGGTGGTCATCAGTGCATCGCTCACTGTCAAGGCTCTGTGGGACAGCTGCTCCCATGGGGGCACAGGTCTGGGTTCCTCATAGTCCCCAGCAAGGAGTTGTGCCTCAGCTTCCCACGCAGGTGCAATGGGCTCACCCCGCTGCTCACAGTAGTTGTGCAGGGCCATGCAGGCACTGATCACCTGCGGCATTGTCCTCTCCGCGAGTTGGAGGCGGGTAAGGAGGCACCTCCAGTGAGCCTTGAGGCGGCCGAATGCCCGCTCGACCACCTGGCGGCAGTGGGTCAGGCACTGGTTGAAGATCTGCCTGGGGGGATCGAGGGGCCCAGCGTACGGCCGCATGAGCCATGGCCGCAGGGGATAGGCCGTGTCTGCCACAATGAGGACGGGCACCTCTACTCCCCCAACATTGATGTTATACGGGGGGAAAAGGTTGCCCACCTCCATGCCCTGGTACAGGGCAGAGTTACGGAGGACCCTGGCAGCATGGACCCTCCCTGGCCATCCCACATAACAGTTTCAGAACAGGCCACGGTGGTCCACAAGGGCCTGCAAGATGATGGAGTGGTACCCCTTCTGGTTGCAGTACTCCACGGCTCTGTGCTCCGGGGCTCGCACAGGGATGTGTGTGGTGTCCAGGATCCCTGCACAATTGGGAAAGCTAAGTGTGGCCATGCTGGGAATGGTGTCCTGCAGCTCCCCTTGGGTGACCAGGCATCACAGCAGGACCCGGTTGATGGCCCTGGTGACCTCCACAAGGATGTTGCCAGTGGTGGACCTCCCGAAGCCGAAGAGGTGTGCCACAGACCTGTGAGACTCCAGAGTGGCCATCTTCCAGAGGGCGATGGCCACTCTTTTGTCAACAGGGATCGCAGACCTCATGGTGGTGTCCCTTCGGCGCAGCAGTGGGGCAAGTTCTGCGACCAGGAGGTTGAAGCTGGCCCTGGTCATCCTGAAGTTCCTCCTCCACTGGTCGTCCCCCCAGGTCCACAGCACTACCTGCTCCCACCAGTCTGGGCTGGTCTCCCAGGCCCAGACCTGGTGAGGCACGGAAGGGGGCAGGGGCAGTAGCTCTGCTCTGTGGCCCAGCTGGCTGACAGCCTCGGGCAGAGGCTGGGCACCATCTGGGTCTGCGAGCAGAGTGTCCCACATCAGCAGGCCATTCTGCAGGCAGGCAGAGGGTCTGTGTGTCGCACAGTGCTGGCTGAGCAGCCGGCCAGTGTCCATCGCTTGCACAGTCCTACTAGCCAGAATGGACAGGGAAGTGAGGTTGGGGCCAGCTTTTATAGGATTGGCTACCAACATGGCCACTGACATGGCCCAGGGAGGTGGGCATGTTGCCACACCTCCCATGGTGCCCTTCCCCTGAAGCGAAATAGCAAGTCCACAGTGTAGACATGCTATTTTGATTCCCACTTTTCCCTTATTTCGAATTGGTTTTTGGTTATTTTGAATTAAGTTGTTTCGAAATAAGGGCTTTATTTCGAAATGATTTGTTTTGAAATAACCTGTTTCGAAACAACACCCTACGTGTGGACATAGCCTAAGAGTCACAGGACTCCTTGCTTGTTTTGGAAGCAGGAGTTGATGTTTTGAGAGTGAACGAAAATAGATAGGAAGGGTGAGGATAAGCCATAAGTGGCCTGAAAAGGGAAAGCAACAAATAATGTATGACAGAAGACAGCTGACGGATGGATTAAAAGAGAGGGGTGGGTTGAGCAAAGTAATAGACTGGGAGAATAATCTTTGCAACAGCATTCTGATTCCAACAGTACAAGGATGCGTTTGTCAAGGCCACAGAAAAGGATGTTGCAGTAATTGAGATGTGAGATGAGAACTGTCACAGCCTTGTTAAATAATAACTATAATTCTATGCTCACAAGCAAAGCCATCTTCTGAGTAATCCTTGGTATGGTTTCTAGTTTTTTTCCAAAGGGATAGCCGTGTTAGTCTAGTCCAGTAAAAAAACAACAAGCAGTTGTGTGGCACTTTAAGACTAACAGATTTATTTTTTGCATGAGCTTTCGTGGGAGAAGATCCCACTTCCTCAGATGCTTCGAAG
>ML681990.1:33027900-33052992 GCA_007922195.1 Podocnemis expansa | reverse complement strand
GCATCTGAGGAAGTGGGATCTTCTCCCACGAAAGCTCATGCAAAAAATAAATCTGTTAGTCTTAAAGTGCCACACAACTGCTTGTTGTTTTTTCTAGTTTTTGTCATCTGTCTTGTAAAGCACTGAACACACTGTTGGTGCTTAACAAATACCTGGGGTGTGCTGATTTTCCACCACATATGAACTTACCTTGTGTGTTATACAAATACAGGGGTTTTATCACTTGAAAACTAAATGTATAACAGAACGGTTAATCTGGAATGGGTGGAGAGGTAAATGACTTTAATGCAATTCACTTACATAAAATAGAACTAAAACTAAGAAGGGAAACAAAAATATGCAATAGAGAAAAAAATCTTGGAATATTTCTCAGGTTGCTGCTTTTCCTAGTCCACCTTTACTAAAATACAGTACCTTCTAAAATACAAGATACAGTGTATGTCAGAATCTAAGAGCTAGTTTGGTTCCACTACTTGAATATCCTTATATGGCTGATATGAAATAAATCAAAGCTTCCAATGCATTTTTAAACCCAGTAGTAACATGTATCAGGCAAGCAGATCACTTGGTCATACAGCTGCATTAATAATGACAGAAGACCTAGCTCTTCCTATTCTAAGCTAAGCAAATGTTTTAAAGAGAAGTATGTGCCTGCCACATAGCCTCCTAAACATGTATAAGGAAACATAAGAGTAAAAAGTCTTCCAAGAACTTAACCTAAATATTATATATTATATAAATTCATATGATGGCATATTACCTGCTCCTAAAACCTTCCATGCACATCCCACACCTCTCAATGTCTCAGGGTTACTTAATGCTGTTTCTATAGCATATTTTATGTAACAAATGAACTTTCTTCAATATCTATATGGAGAGTTTTGCACTTTGCCAACTACTGTAAAAATAAATTCATGCATCTTCTCCAAGGAAGGTTTCTAGTAAAATGCTTTGAAAAAGAGGCATGTTTTTAGGGGTAACAGAGCCAGATAGTTGAACTGAATCGAGTTTCAAGAACATTGTTTTGAAACCAGCCAGAAGCACCATTCATATCGCTTTTGACATTTCAGATTTCTCATTCACATTAGTCAAGTTTTGCTTTTTCCCCTCAGAGAGGAAAAGAAAGGCAAACTAAGGGTTTAGGGCTAGATGGAATTAAATCATACTGCAAAAAAGCCTTTTCTGTGTGTTTTACTTCCAGAATAACAGGTGGAATGAGAATAGAAATTTAAAAAAACAAGATGAATTCATTTGTATTCTTGGTTTGTCAATTCCAGCATGCAGTTGCTGGCACCATGACACATTCTGATGATCCTAATCAAGCTTCAGGCAATTGCTTTATTGGTAAGTGCACACACTTACAGCTCTCGCCTCCCCAGGAATCCATGGTAAGAAAGGTATCTACCTGTGTTTATGAAAAAATACAACAATTTTTCTGTCATTTTCCCCCCCACTCAATGTGCAGAAGAACACTTGGTAAAAGAACACAGTTTTTAACAGAAATTAACAGGAAGGCAGTAAACACTGCTGGCATTACAGTTCACAAATGTAATAACACATTGTAACTATGCAAACACTGACCCATGAGAACCACATCTGGGATGTGAAACTGTGGTTTTCTTTGCTGTTCTTACCACGTGGTATGTAGTGGGAGTTTAGGAGGCAGTGACCATGGAGATTTCCAAAAAATGGGGTGTGGAATTTGTGGATCTTAGGTCAATCAGAGGCTGCAGCATTTAAGGTTGCTGCATGAGAAATGCCTTTATATTCTGATGCATTTCCTTTTCCTGCCACAAGGGGCTTACATTGGATGCAGACCAAACGGAGAGTAGACTCTTGCACAAATAGGCTGACATAAGGTGGCTTATGACCCTAGTGTGGACCAGGCCTGTGACTGATTTTGAGTTCATCCATGTCCATTTTACTGAGTATAATTTATTGTTTACAACGATGGCTATGTCTACACTAGCAAATTAATTCAAATTATGGAGCCTTAATTCGAACTACTTTGAACCCTGTCTACACAAGTCTTTGCCTAGTTCGAACTAAAAGTTTTTTTAGTTCAAACTAAGCAAAGCTCAGTTCGAACTAGGTAGTTGGGCTGGTTAATTCAAACTAAATGCTTAGTTTGAACTAATTTGCATATTTAGTTCAAACTAACACAATGTAGGCATAGTAGCTTGAACTAAATAAGTTCAAACTAGTGGTTAGTTCAAACTAAGTGTGTTTTTTTTTAGTTTGAACTAACTTTTAGTTCAAACTAACCATGCTTTTTTAGTTTGAACTAAAAGGTTAGTTCAAACTAACTTTCGAACTACTTAGTTCAGACTAACCAAGTCAGAACTAAGATGTTAGGTGTAGATGTTGCCAATGAGAATCAGAGTCAGACCTATAGACTTCATCAACAAATAAGAATGCTAATCCATTTGTAACCAATATGCCTAATGAAAGGAGCTATGACTTCTAGGGATCTCTTGATGCTGGGTATGTTGCTAGGCAGATTTGGCTACTCAGATCCAGAACTTTCTGGAAATTAAGTGAGTAGTTGCATTGAGCATGCTCCACAAGGTTTTCTACTACTGCTGCTATGGTCAGATGCTATGAGAACTGGAGCCTGAGAGCCGCAGTTACCGAGTTGCAATGAGAGGATCCCATGTTTTCAGTGTGTGACTGGGAGAAGCTGAGCCAGGAGTGGACAGCAAGATGTCCTCTCCCTGCTGTGGAGCATTTTGCAGCAGAGTTTTCTCATATGTGACTGAGAGCTGGTTAACCAGTTCACTGACTGGATGGTGCAGGTTCCAGAAGAGAATAAAAAACCTACATGGACTCCTACCTAAGATCCCTGCAACCAAAAAAGCTTGCTGCTTCTTGCAACTCAAGCCATGGGACTTGAATAGAGATTGCAGCTGAGATGTGAGTGAACTCCACCTAAAACTTTGGGACTTTCTGGTTTCTTTCCCACAATGTTTCTGTGGGAACTGTTCTGTTTAAAATCACTTTGGTTTTTTAGGATGAGTTTTATCATGTTAGTAGTTAATAAAGTTCATTACGTTTGTTCTTAGGTAGTATTTTAATGTGGGGAGGGTAACTGAACAATCTTCACTGTGAGTCCCTTATGGACCGAATCCAGGGAAGTGTTCCCTCTAAGCTGTGTGGGCAGGCAGGTGAATGGCCCCCACTGTTCACCATGCAGGGAACACTGCCACCCGTGCACTGCTGACAGCAATGGTCCCTATCTGGTAAAAAGATACATTCTTCCAGCTGGCTGAGAGCTTCCCCAGAGCTAGGAACTTTTAAAACTCCCACCTGGAGCATGTTCTGACTCAGCATGCTCAGAGCCTCTGAGCATGCTCAGTCAGAACTTGCTCCCGGTGGGAGGAGCAGGCCATGGCCTGGCTGCGCTGCTCTTACTGCCAGATAAAGGACCCTGGGAGAAGGCTGGGTTCAGGACAGTCAGGTAGCTGGCCATGAAAGAGCACAGAGGGCTGAGGAGAAGATGGGGTTGGGTCAGCTGGGGGGTATGACTGGGCAAGTGGGCGGGCGGGTTAGGGTGGAAGGAAGGGATTGGGCCAGCCGGGGGGGGGGGGGGTGTTAGCCTTACAAATTGCTGAGCAGCAAGCACCATAAATTGCTCAGCTGCATCAGCGGCTTAGAGGGAACTCTCCAGCTGGTTCTCTATAGGAGTTGGGGTTTTTGTTTTTTTTTTGAGGCACTGGAAAAGGGCAATTAAATTAATTCTAGTCCTCCTGAAGATTACACATTTATCTAGTATGCCATAATAATCACCATCCAAATGAATTCAAAAAGCTCCAGCATCTACTGGAACAGATATTAGGAAATAATGTAGGACCCAAACATCATCTTGGAGTGGGCAGAAACCCAAACCTTTTGATCACACACAGAGCTAAGTTTACCGAAAACCTTTGACATACATTTGATTTAATAAAAAATAATTTAATTATTAAACGTGTTCTGAGAGATTCACCCTTCCCCCCAACACCAAGGATATTTATTCAGACTCTTAGAGGCAGCAGCAGCAGCAAGGAAATGCATTATAACTCGCAAGCAAAAAACCTTAGAATTTCAATGAAGCTCAATAAAATATGAGGCAGAACAAATAGACAACAGCTTGTATGAGATTGTCCAAACCACAGTGTGAAGAGCACTGGGGTGTAGCCAGAGAGTTGCTTGTAACATGCAAATTGTCAAAAATAAGGAACATCAAACTATCATCTCAAACTGGATCTACAAAGCTGTCCTTTTATGGGCCTGATGCTGCCAAGTGCTTTCTGAACAGAGTCAGAGAAACCTCAGCTTTCAACAGGAGATGCAAAACATCTTGTAGAACTGGCCTTTAAATGAGTAACTACATATTTCCCTGCATCAAATACTTGGGACTCTACTCACACAGTAAAACTCAGCACAAGCCTCTGTGGCCCTTTCCATGTACAACAGCACTGAGGCAAATACCGATGTTTTTCACAGAAGAGAACAACAATACCATAACCTAAAATCCAAATGCTCAATTATGTATTTTATGTCTATTTACTTTACTTTGCCATAGAAAGAACCCTACAAAACACATTTTTAAAGAACTCTCTCAACTTTTGTTTTTCAACTATATACACTTAAAGAGCTGAGGCTTTATATAACATTTTAAACGAAATGTGTCTATGTAAAATTTTCCAGGGTTTCTGTATTGCTATAACACATATTGTTTAGTTAGTTACATCCTTTGAGGATGTACAGTGCACATGGAAATTTTGCAATATAAACAAAGTGATGAAAAGAAAGCTAATTACTGGGACATTAATCTGTAAGGCACTAATACAAAGAAAGGAGAAGATCCATTGCAGTAAAAGTTCATTTTAAAAAAGTCGGCAATAATAATGAGATCTTCTATAATGTTCTAATATTTATGTAGGGGATGTTTTAGCAAAGCCCAACAGATTTGTTGATTGAAAGTAATCAGTCCTGTTGGAGGAACACTCAGGAAGAAGCCAGGAAGATGGGAGTTCCTCAGAGGGCAGCTGAGAAAATTTCACTGAAGGAATTCCTATCTGTAAAACACAAAGTGCAGCAGAAACAATGCTGTGAAAGGCCAGCAGACAACACCCAGGTTAATGGGGGGAGAGAATAATTCAGTACCAATGGTATCCCACACCACATCCTGGATTTTTAACAACATTTATACATATGCAGTTGTGAACTATGGAGCTCTATTTTATATTGCAGAATGTTTGGGCTGTAAAAGGGAAATTTATTGTGGAAATGAAACTAGCTTAAAGGTAAAAATAATAAATTAATTGGAAATTACAATGGAATCATTCCTCACAAAGTGGTATCTACAGAAGGACTTATCTGAATACTTTCAGCCATGTTAATCTTTCCTACCAAAAGTTTTGTATAGGCCAAGATTAGTATGTTATACTCACCTGTTTCTCTCATCTCTTGGGATTTTTTTGAACAGCATTATGTCATGGAAGCATGCTGTGAGCAGTTATATAGGTAAGGGACATCCTCATTTTTCTGAGTCAGAGAAATCCTGAATGACCATGAATTCTGTCTTCACAGCAGGGGTGTTGCTTCCCCCAAAAAACATTCAGGGCACACAGGCCCCATGGGTCCCCCCCTCACATACATCCTCAGACCCGATTCAGCCTGGGGCCAATACGGCTGCTCTGCCAGGGCCCTGGAGCTGAACCAGTGGTGGAGTAGCTCGGGCCAGGCTGCACCACTGGGCCGTGCTGCTGGACCTGACCCGTGCTACCAGGCCAGGCCCAAGCCCCAGCCCCAGGCCCAGCCAGACCCTAAGCTTGAGTCATGCTGCAGAGCCACTCGGACCCCCCCTCCACCCTTGCCCAGCTCCTGAGGCTCCCCCAGCACCTACCTGCTGTAGATGGGGCTTGGAGCCTCCAGGGCAGGTGTGGGCAGAACCCAGCAGTTTACATTTCTCATCCTGCTCCACCCGAGGCTATGTGCCTGGAAGCTGAGCAAGGCGGGAAATCTAAAATGTCCTCGCCAGCTCCGGCTGCTCAGTGGGACTCAGGGCACAGCTGTAGATATTCGGGGCACGTGAACTGTGTGCCTATGGCAGAGACTCCACTGCTTCCCTGTATGCTGACTTATATGGGGGCAGGGGAGCCAAAGAACCAACCCCACACCACTGCACCTAACACTGCAGTGGTGACTTGAAGAGATCATACAAGTGAGTTTCCCGTTTCCCATGCTGCATTATTTCTGAATTTAGGGTTAGTCCAGATGCCCATCTGCAACACTGCAGTTGTTCTGCACTGTTGTGGAGAACACAGACAAAAGAGGAAAGTTGTTTCAAACATGTTCACTAAATCAGATCGGAGTGTTATATTTTACCAAGTTACGTGGGAGCCATTCAAACAAGGAGTCCTGTGGCATTTGAAGACTAACAAATTTCTTTAGCGTTATGAGCTTTCATGAGAGAAAAATCCTACTTCATTAGATGCTCTGAAGATGGGCGAAACTTACAGAATGGGAGTAAGTTTTCTCCACCTTCAAAGCGTCTGATGAAGTGGGATTTTCTCACATGAAAGCTCATGCCATAAATAAATTTGTTAGTCTTCAAGTGCCACAGGACTCCTTGTTTGTTTTGCTGAACTAGGCTAACACTTTGAACCATGGGAGCCATTGGGGCTAGAAAAATCCTGCCCCAGTTTAATTGTTCTTTAGGAGGTTAATGATGCATTACTGCACCCTGTTTCCAGGGGTGCTGGCATGAGGAAGAAGCTCTTCAGATCAGTTTTTTATAAAGAAGGACATTAACTTTCTAGCCACATGATATTAGCTTTGCTTGTGCTTTCACTGTTTAACCTCTCAATCAGCAACTAGCTCAATCTATATGGCTTCTTTAAACATTTTTCTTGGCTGACTGCATGCAGAAAAAGTGTATTAATTCTGATTTTATTTATTTGTTACTTGGTTGCAAGATTAATTCAAAATCTGATTCATTTTGCAAATGCTTCCCTTTACTGGCCTCTTACATGTGTAAAGTCCTTTCAGATTCTCTTCTCTTGTCCTTTTCTGTATCTCAAACCCTTGTGCATGAGTGACCTCTAGAGGATTGAGTTACAGCTTGTTACCATAAAATACAAAGAACAAAAGCTATTTTAGTTCTGGCCATCCTTAAAGAGAACAAGACCACATTTTCAAAAGAAGGGGCAACAGCAACAGGTGTATATGTGCAAAAATGGTGCATGAACAGTTGCAACAGCATGTGCAAAGGAGTAACATGCTGCAGTTTGGAGACAAGAAAATTAAAGGTTCAGATGGGTTGGTATGAGGAAGAAGCAACTAATGAGCATGTTACTTGGCACAAGGTATCCTTAAACATTAGGGGTGCATGCCCCTCCCCCCAACTCTAGCCCATATACATTAGGGGTGCATGCCCCTCCCCCCAACTCTAGCCCATATACAAGTAAAAAGAAGTGGAACTGTGTGAAATGGCCCTAAAAGGTCCAGATCCTTTCCAGCTAATTCACCCAATGCAAGAATTGGGGAAGACAGGCGTACAGTTGCCTTCTGGGAACCCCACACACAAACACTGACATTGGAGGCATAGCAGGAAGGGGACAGGAGTAGACAGGGGAGGGCCATGGAGTCCAAACCCATGCATCAATTCTAGACAGAGCAGCAGCCCAAACGCAGCTGGGGGCCAACTACTGTAACTTAGAGAGGTGCCCAGTAAAGTCTAAAAATACACTAGTAACTGCAGAAAAGCTGTGGAGTGGGACACAGGGCCACCTCAACCCCCTCCCACTGCCCTGAGCTACTCCTCCTAGAGGTGCAGCCTACAAACTTATCCTATGAATTTACTTATAGAAACCAAATTATACAGCAAAGAGGCCCCTACGGGCATGCAGATGTGGTCTTAATTATGGGTCAGGGTGGACCTGGGCATATATCCAGGACCCCATGGGGAAGGTGCCTCCACACTGAGATCCAAGAGTTGGGGTGGGGCTGGGGCTGTCTGACTGGCTGTTTTAAATATCCCAGCCACCTACCAGCCCATGTTCCACACATGGGCCAACCAGAGCAGGAGCAGCTGAGCCAGAAGGAGTCTTCCTGCAGCTCCAGGCTCCCGCATGAGATGGGGAGACTGAGGCTAGAGAGGTTCATAGGGTGGGGGATCCAGCCAAGACTGAGAGGGCAGGTTGCAGGGGGCTGGCAGTTATGCATCCGCCCAGGACAAGGCAGCAGGAGTATGGTGGCAAGATGCGGAAGGAGGTGGGGGGGGACCCTATGACATCAGGGGGAAAAAGTCAAGAATGTGGCACTACCCCACAACATCCTCAACTTTTACTCAGGGCCCCCAAGTTGCTAACTACCCCTGCAGGCATCTCTACTAATGAAGCAATGAGTTTCCGAACCCGGCTCGACTGATTTGGGCTCATGCTAAAAATAACTGTAGAGCTACTGGGCTCAGGGTGGAGCTTGGCGCCAAAGGTGAGGGACGCAGGGTGTGTTGGAGCCTGAGCTTCAGCCCAAGCCATATCGTCTACAGTTTACACGGTTATTTGTAGGACCATATCGTGAGCCTGAGTCTGTGGGCCCAAGCTCTGAACTTGCTGCTGTTTGTTGTGTATATGTACCCAATGTGGCCTCCCACACAGTGGCAGATCTCTGGGCACTGCCCTAGTCTACTGCCCCCTTGGCTATGATTAGCTTTAGAGTTGGGCAAATTCCATGCAGATAGGGGGTGAGGGGGGATATCATTGCTAGTTTCAAAGAGCAAATGCTTGGGAATGGACAGAAATCTCACAGGGATTCTCAGGAGACCACAAAACAGTCCACCGCATGCATAGCTCTCAGCACTGCATACCTGGGAACTTTCTTCTGTCACTACTGTGAGACTCACTGTAAGGCACTGGTGGTATCAGATGTTTAGCACAAATAAGAACATGAGAAACCAAGAGCACATGGGCCACAAGGTGACCCTACAGGATTTTTTTTAAGGTGAGCATTATGGGTTTTAAAAGGCCAAGGAAAAGGCCAGGGAGAAAGACAAATGGAGCATAGGAGGAAGGCATACACATGGAGTAAGGAAAAGTCCCATGAATCCAAAATTGTTATGACATCCACATCTGAGAGCAGGGCACTCAAATGCCACGATAATGGGTGTGGTAGCATACTATCTACTGTAGTTCTTCTATAGTGCTTAGCAACCAAACCATTTAACCTAGGGATGGGTGGGTAGACAGAGATGGCACTACAGAATACATGCACAAGAGATGAGGACATTATACTCATCTCCTGAAGCAGACTCAGCACTGATATGGGACTTGTAAGGGAATCCCTTTTTCCTTCAAAATGCAAATCATGAGCACTGGTGGCTATTCCATGGCTAGCCTGCACCTTTGCCTCTAAGCCTAGACAGTTACATTGTGTCACAAGCCCCTTTGTAAAATCTTGTGTGAGCTGCCACTACTCCTCACATCATTTTCACTTACCCAGGCACAGTGCACCTGACGCATGCTGGCCAATTTTGGAGGTATCTTGGCCTGTATTTCAGTCTCCACCCAGCTATGGTATTTGATTATATGGCTTTCCCTGGCTTTCACTCCACTGAAGGAAAGAGCAAAGTCGAGCTTGCAGATGAATTTACAAATTGATCTTCACACTCATCCCTAAAATCTAAATTTGGTCCTTTCTTTCTGACTGTTAGAATTTGATCTACTGACAAACACTAGTTTTGGATGCACAATGAATAAGCTTTGCTGTCTGGGTTTTTGAATGTTGCCCTAAAGCTAAGGGCAGAAGTCCAGGGTCCATTACTACAAACATTCTTCATTCCTGCAGCTCTTTTGCTCAAACCAAGAGCAACTAATTTCAGCTTAGAAGTCCCAAAAATATTTATTGCACACTTTTCTCTAGAAAATTGGGGCATCTACTTTATATTATATACCATATATAACAGCACAATACACCAGGTAGTATATATGTTACTCATTCAAAAATATTTTCACCCCGCACTTAACTGGACTGTGCTTTTACCCAATCAGTTTTTAAAAAGATGAAGTCACACGAAGGTATTTTATTACTAAGCTCCCAAGCATAATAGCAAAGTACCAGTTGTCAATAAAATAACACACCAGGAAAATGTTACATCAGGTTCCATTGTTTAATAAGCAAGAGAAAGAAATCTGTCTGTTAAGGATGGTACATAAATCAATTTGATCATTTCAAGAAGTGATGAAGCAACTGTGGCATCCCTCTATCACATCATGAAATTACTCAGGCTTGTACAACCTGTGGTCTGCAAGCCAGAATCCAGTCTGCCAACGGCTCATATCTGGCTTGCAGGGCCACCACACACACTTGTATGGGCTATGCGGGGCTAGGAATGTAACAAACAAACAAAAAAATTTGCTAACCAGCCCCTGAGTGAGACAAGAATTGCAATGTGGCCCCTCATCCAAAAAGGTTGGACACCTCTGATAGATAAACATACCTAAAATCACCAATCTTTATATTATAGTTTTGTAGTAAAGTGCCTTATGATAAGTGGTAATATTTTCTCCATGCTTTACTGCTCATTTTCTGTTTTTACACATTCCCCACCATAGAAGTCCTGGATCTTCTCTTTATCTACATAATTATGTAGTCTAGTTGCATGCACAATTTTCAAAGGTAGAGATTTTTAATAGATGTGAAAACCACAAGATTTTAACTATATTAGTAATCCAGCCCTATGATTTGATTTGACTGATTTGACTGAATGATTTGACTTTTGACTACCTGCCCCAGTTCAGTCAACTAATGAAAAATCTATTAATTCATTAACTCACTCAGGTGTCATCTCACCCCTCGCATGGATCAGAATGGAAGCACAACAGTAGCACAGCAAGTGTCAGGAAGCTTGCACTGCCATTGCACTTTCAAGGCAAGATGACCTCATTCTCTGGGGACTTTTCAGGGGGAACCGAAGAACACACAAAGGAAAAAGGAAGAGCATTGTTACAATAGCATTGGCATCAATGTGTTGCTCTAGTACTAACATGACAGCTGCATGGGAAAACTATGTGATGTGCAGAGCTATTAGATGTCAAAGATTTTTAGCCACAAATGAGCCAATGGGTAACATTTTTTCTCTTTTCCTGGCTTCCAAATGAGCACTACTACACACTACCAAGAAGGTGCTACTCAGCCCAGTTTTTTCTTTTCATCATGAACTAAAGAAAACAGTGGGAGTGATGGAAACTCTGGTAATATTGATTTTTAATCACTCACTTTCCTCACTCACGCAGCCCAGAATCTGCCTCCAAGAATAGGAATAATAGTGGCTACTATATTTCCTCAAGCAAATATAAACTAGGGCACAAATCCTCAAAAAGTATTGATGCATAACCCCTCTAAAATCAATGGGAGCTAGGTATCTACACGTCTTTGAGGATCTGGGCAAACTTTAAATGTAAGATAAGCAAGGAGTCCTGTGGCACTTAAAGAGTAACAAATTTATTTATCACATGAGCTTTTGTGGGAGAAAATTCATTAGTCTATAAGTGCCACAGGACTACTCATTTATTTTGCTGAGCTATACTAACACAGCTACCCCTTCGGAATTTGATTAAATGTAAGGTGCATCTATTGCTACATTCTAGGTTTTTATGGGAAGCTTTTATGTCTCTATTTTCAGGAATAAGAAAACATTTCCAAAACCTGTGATCTATGCAAGGGTCAAAAGACTCTCAGAAGAACCTGTGAAATCAGCTGCTCATTCACTACAAATCACAGAGATTTATTGAACTAACAGTAATTTTATAGTCAAGTTCCAAAAGGGCAGCCATGTTAGTCTAGTAAAGCAAAAAGGCAAGGAGTCTTGTGGCACTTAAAGACTAACAGATTTATTTATTGCATGAGCTTTTGTGGGAGAAAATCCCACTTTGTCAGATGCTTTGAAGAGGGGGAACTTACAGAATCGGATGACTTCAAAGAGAACCAGCTGAAATTCAAATAATATGCAGATCAAATTGTGTGAAAGCAGGGCTGAATCGTGACTATGGATTCTTTTCACAGTATAACAGGTAGTTTGACTTCACCCTCCCTCTGTGCTGTTTCCTAGCGTTTGAATCCATACAAATGCTCTGATTTGCTGTTGCAGTATGACCTGATCCCATATCTTACACTCCCCTGCATTTATTTTCATCCAATTCTGTAAGTTCCCTCTCTTCAAAGCAGCTGGCAAAGTGGGGATTTTCTCCAATGAAAGCTCATGTAATAAATAAATCTGTTAGTCTTTAAGTGCCATGAGACTCCTTGCTTTTTTTTTTTTTTTTTTTTTTTTTTTAGAAATTTTATGCTACTTTCTGCTTAGAAGTTAGTGTGCAGGGGTCAGGAAGGAGAAGACATTGGAAATTATTTTAATTTAGAGACCTAAACATATGGAGAAGACACCTTCACTGTGAATCAACAATGCAAGTAAAAACCCACAGAGAAGTAAGAATGATTGAATACATGGGGAAGAAACCAAAGCCATGATACAATAGGTTAATAGAAAAACAAATTAAAGGTCCTCCCACAAAGCAGATTCAAACCTAGTCAGGAACTGATCTACCCAAAGAGTCCTTACCCAAGCCTGGGCTTCCTAGATGCTAAAATAATATAAATAATAAACAACAATTCATGCTTTCATAATAAGGTGCTATCATATACTGCTTGAGCTGGCTTGAGCTGATGTCACAATGCAGATTTGTTTGTTTTGTGTATACTGGATTTTCAAGAGGAAAAGACTGGGGACAGACAGACAGATAGATAGGCATGCACACACACACACACACACACACACACGCTTCAGATTCCTCCATGCACAAACTAAATACAAACATTAAAATTTTCCCTCAGTTTTGCCAAGACTTAAGTTGCTGATTTCAGTACGAAGGGGAAGATAATAGTACTGCACAGGTAACCAGAGGCTGCTATTCTGGTGTGTGTTTGGAAAAGGAAAAAGAAAAAAAGAACCGCAGCACCCCTCTGCCTCCAAGGAAAGCCCCACATAACTCCAAACCCCAACCACAAGGCCACACTGCAAACCCCCCACCTTGAACAACCATTTTTCATATCTAGAGGAGGATAACACAAAGATAAGATTGATAGCATCATGTTTCCTCACTCTCATATGCCCCTCAAACCCTCTTTTATGCACACGCACCATGTGTTTGCGTGTTGGTGGGCAGACATCAATAATTTGATTGATTATCAGAAACTGAGGAAGTGAGAACATTGTATCATCTTTAGCAGGACACAGGAACTTTTAACCTTAGCTAGCTCAGTGTATTGTGATAATAAGGCATATCTGTAGACCCATGTTAAAAAAAAAAATAACAAGAAAAAAAAACACAACGCTCGGTGTGATGCTGCAGAGGGTTCTCTTCTCCAGCAGCCATTGTCCCTTGCATGGTCTTCCATGGCTCTGCCCTCTGGCCAAGTCACAAAGCGTTTAGTCACTTTCCAGGGTAACAAAGGCTATGTCTACATCTAAAACCTTAGTCTGTACTTATTTAGTCAGTACTAAGTAGTTCAAAATCAGTTTTGTTTAATTTTTTAGTTTGAACAAGGCAAAGTGTCCTGGAGACATGGTTCAAACTGGTCTGGACTAAGCTTGCTTAGTCCAGACTAATTTTGTAGTGTAGACATAGCCAAAGGGTCCAACTGGAAGTCCCAAGTGCACACCTAAATAACTCTTCTTCCCCTCTCGGGCTGCACTGAAGTGTTCTTACTGGCTCTTCCTCACAGAAGCCTCACCTGGTCCTGCAACAGGACTTATGTATGACTGTTTCTCAGAGCCTGGTGGAAGCCAGGCCTATCCTCTACACAGGCTTCTGAGGGACCTCATGTTAAGCAGCTAGTCTGCTTCTTCCACCATGCGGTCCTGGCTGTTCCCTTCTCTGCTGAACTAACAACTCTTCTGCTTCTCACAGGAGCCACTGAAGAGCTTTTACTGACCCCACTCAGGGTCTTCCCTGTGGAAGCCTAACATACACAACAGGTTTCTTCCTCAGTTGTGTCATGTCATAGCAAGTTTTTCCTCACTGCACCCCTCCCCCTGGGACTCAGGCAGCTGCTCCTAGGGCTCTCCTTGCTCTCAGTTGGCCCTATCTTAGGTCTGCCACCCAGAGGAGCCCCCTACCTGCAGGAAAACCCTGCCTCTGCCAGACTCTTCCCAGGAAGCAGAAACACTCCTAATGCTTCTCCATAGTGTCTCCCACTGGTCTGAATTCCCAGCAACATGTAAATACTTCCTGATTCTCTGCAGCTGGGGCACTAATTATCATTAAGATGCCATATCATCATCAGCTTAGGATAAGATGGACAATCCAGGCTGAGCCTGGCTCATCTTTAACAGTCAACCAGCCAGTGACAGGCCCTAATTCAGGAAAGCACTTAAGCACATGCATGACTTTCAACACAGGCACAAGTCCCACTGATTCAGAGGTGCACATCAGCTCACACTTATTATAAGATACACACTTAAGGGCTTTGCCGAACTGGAGCTGGAAGAGATGGCCAGATGATGGACCAACCCACTCACCACATAACCAAAGGGTTGTACCAGAAAGTGATTGTTACAGGGGTATTTCCAATCCTCCCTCTCCCTAGATATGGGTTTTACTGGGATGCAGAAACTGCACTGGATAGAGGCCCTTTGCCCATTTCCTACCCCTCACCCCCATTTCCTCCTTACAAGGATGACCATATTAATGCTGGGGTTATGGGGGTTGTAGCCCAGGGCCCTGAACTAAGGGGGCCCCTGCAAAATTAAATTGGGCCCTGCAGCAGTGGTAGCACTTCCAGCCTGATCATCATCAGCCCGTGCTGATCTGAGCAGGCCAGTCCGCCCCAGGCCCATCCAAAAAGTGGTCCCAGAACTCCACTGTGCCAACTAGTCTGCCATGGTGCTCCTAAGCCCCAGCACTGAGCATCACCCTGCCTCACCCCACCCCCAGGCTAGTTGGTAGCTGGCCTCCAAACCAAGGAGTGGCCAGTTTCCCAGGCACCAGACTGTGGGAGAGTGCCAGATCGGCACACAACCCCCAAGGCTGTGGGGAGGGAGTGTAGGAGATGAAGCTGAGCAGCAGGTAAGTGCAGAGAGGGGGAGGTTACTGCCCTGCCCAGCCCATCTCAGTGAGAAGCAGAAGACTCTAATTGCTGCTCCCAGTGCCAGACACCCCTCACTGCACCCATCCCCCTGGGACTCAGGCAGGGGGGAAAAGTCTTCCTGGGAAAAGTCTGGCAGCGGGGGGGGGTAGGCTGCCTGTTCAACTGGCACCTGGCTGCAGTGCTGCAGCAAGAGAGGCAGGTACCATGTGCTGGGTAAGTGGGGGAAGGGCATGGAGCCAAGCCTTCATTTGTGCCCCCCACCGTCCACCTCCCTCCACACACAGGTACAGTTCCTCTCTTCCCCAGGCAGCTGGGAAGGCAGCACCAGAATCCCTCATGGATGTAAACGTAAGCTTGGCCTCCAGTGTTGGTGGAGAACCTTGGTACACCACCTGTCCTCACTTCTGCAATTGTTGCCGAGCCAGCCTACCCCAGCAGTGCTGCACTGACTCGCTCGAGTCCTGGGCTGGGCATCTGTCCCAGCTGGGCAGCTGCCTGCATCCCCCAACCCACTTCAGCAGAGAGGCCAGCTAAGACTGCCACTGCTAGGCATTGAGGGGAATGACAAAAATCTAGTAGATTTGGGCACACAAAAGCCTTAAACCAGCCCTACTCATAGATGGCAATTTTTAATTTACAAACTGCTTCAAGTTGATATAATTCTTCCAAAACAATGTATAGAATGTTAAGAGGAAGCTGTCACACAACAATTGATTCATTACCAACCCATTACATTTGCTTTCTGGAGCAGTAAAAGGTTTTGCTAAAGACATCTCAGTTTCTTAGCAAAGCATTTAGATTTTTTGTTTTCATTCTCTTTCTGCATCTGAATTATATATAATTAAGAATAATTCTCTCTACAGCTCTGCCTTTCCCTCTCTTCTGACTGTTTGGTTTGTATCTATTCAGCCAGAGCTGGTTAAAAAATGGGCATGGTTTCTCTGCTGAAAAATTAAACTTTTCATTTAACTTTTGACGCTCCATAAAAAAAATTGTTTAGTCAAACCCCAATTTTGATAGAAAAATTTCAGCCATTCCTAACCTAATCCTGCCCCATGGTGACTGTAAAGCACAATCCAAGCCTACTCTATGATGCTGTGCAATACAGACTAGGTTAAAAGTGGGAATGTACCCATTCCTACAAGACAAAAATATAGATGATATTTGGAGATTTTCATTTTATTTATTTTACTGAAGACAAATCTCCACGTAATGTACCACAGTAACCTTCAAAAGAGAAAATCTAGTTTGATGTTGATAATATCTTTGGATGGAAATCATTGAGGGTGAGTGATTTTTTTTCTACGACACCTCTGTGATAACAGACATTCTTATTCTTCCAGCTTTCATCATTTCTCTCCTCAATCACTGTCACATCCTTTTCTCAGTCACTGACAACATTGTCCCTTTTGTATTCAATCCAAAAGCTGCTGCAAAGATCATTTTCTTAGCCTGTTGCTTTGAATCAGTCCCCTGGCTCCCACATCGGTTCTCAACCACTATGTTGGGACACACTGCTGTGTCACCACACAGTGGTAAGGGTATGTCTATGTTGGAGGCTTTGTTAAGTCAACTTAACAAGGTCAAATTTAAGTCAACTTAAAGTCAACCTTGTTAAGTAGACTTAGAGCATATACACTAGAAACTCCTGTCGACTGCCTCAATCCACACTGGCAGGTGCCAGGTCAAAGCTTCTTGCTGGATGGGAACTCTGCGAGATGACCTGGACTAGGCCGCTTAAACTGACTTTAGGGCTTTCCCCATCTACACTGGCTTAAGCCGACTTTATAAAGTTAACTTAAGCATTAAGTCAACCTTAAGAGGCGATGTTATTAAGTCAACTTAAGGAAGCACTTAAGTCAACTTAATAAAAGCTCACTATGACTGCAGACGTCTGTAGGTCAACTTACGCTTCTTTAACTTGACCTAAGGCTCCAGTGTAGATGTACCGTAAGTGTGTCACAGAGAGTTGGGGAGATGGCTGGATTTGTCATGGGGGATAGGGGTGGGCTGGTGTGTCTTGTAGGGTTGTGAAATGCTGCCAAGCATGTTGCAACCTGCAAAAGGTTGAGATCTGCTGCTCTATAGAATTAAACAAAAGCTGCTTGTATTTATCTTCAAAGCCCTTCATAGTCAGTCCTCATCCTACTTATCTCTCATTTGTTACCAAGTCATTGAGTCTTGACTCTGATTGGCTCAAGATGTTTTTATGACCACTTGTTAAATTTTCAAAGAAGAGCCTTTGTGCTTTCTCCCATGCTGCTCCTCCTGCTAGAGAGGAGCTCCCATAAAGATCCTCATTATCTGTTTTCAGATCCCTCCTCAAAAACATGCCTTTGCCATTATGCCTACAAAAACTTGACAGTGGTTAGGCTTCTGGTGTGCCGATTTCACTGCCTACGATACTGACAAATATTGTCTCCTTGTGTTCCCCAGTTCATTTGTGTTTGTCTGTGTTCTGGGAAATTAGAGTTCTGGGTTCCATTCCTAGCTCTGCCACAGAGGTTGGTTGCCTGCTCTATTTAGAGTGCGAGTTCTCTGGTGTAGAGATCATTTCTCACTATGTGCACGGGCAAAACATGCAGCACAATGGAGCCTTAGTTTCAGTTGATGGTGCCTTTAGGTTCCATTATCATATAAATAATAAAAAATTACACTCTTATTAACAACTACAGGAATTTGCAGATGTTAAACTAGCCACCAGAGGGAGATTTTATATATTTGTAAATGCAATGAAAGCATATTGTGATTTGCAGGGAATCTATGTGTAAGAATATTGTGTATAAGGCCTACCCAAGTTCAGAAAGAGCTCACCATATCTGAATCTGTTTATTGTGGATTCTGCTTTTCAGGAAAATAGGAATGTGAAGAAGCACACAGATTTTCTATGTTCTAACTAGCAATTCTATTAATAGGATTTTACATAACACTTAGCTCTTTCACCTAGTGATCACAAAATGCTGTTGTATGCATTAAATCTGCTAAACCTTCCATCAAATAAGATAGTTATTGTAATACCATCTATTGACAAGTAAGCTGAAATGCAAGGAGCCGAATTCTTTACTGAAAATCTCCATACTATCCAATGAAATTAGTGTAGCCATATAAAGCATAGGACAGCACATACCTTAAACTGGAGATAACCATTGATTTACCATGGTTCCACAGGTTCCAAAAGGGTAGTGGTATTAGTCTAGTTCAGCAAAACAAACAAGGAGTCTACTGGCACTTTAAAAGACTAATAAAATTATTTATTGCATTAGCTTTCGTGGGAGAAAATCCCACTTCATCAGACACTTGAAGATGGAGAAATACAGATAAATGGGAGGAAAATAAATTCAGGGAAGGTAAGTCATAGGATCAGGTCAGACTGTTACAGCAAATCAATGCGGTTGTTCAGATTCAAACAAGAGAACAGCATACAAAGGGAGGTGAGGTGGAAAGGAAAGAAAAATTACCTCTTGTAATGAGGGGCAGGGAGACAAAAACCATAGTTCCTATTTAACCCTAAATGGATATTGTTGAATCTGCAGATCAATATCAATTGTGCAGTTTCTCTTTGAAGCATTGATCTGTTATCCATTTGCCTAAAGACAGCTACTAACAAATGATTAAGGAAATGATCAGGAAGACTGAAGTGTTTCCCATGGTCCCACAGACTAGCAGATTTGGGAATGAAATTAAAAATGGGTCAGATCAGGTGTAATTTTGCAAAACCTTGCTGGCCTCACTTTGTACAATCAGAACCAGGGTTTGTACCATGTTATAAACCACTCTGCCAAGGCCCAAATGCAGGATACGATGTATGACAAAGACCCCAAAATGAGGAACACACAAATATTTTTGCAGAAAACTTAAAATCATGAAAGATTAATTCTTTAATGTAAATAACTCTTCTTATCATCACAATGGTGCCTTCTAACTTTGGAATCTATGAATTTGTTTTATGGACATTTCTGATGTGAATAACTTTCAATCATAAAAGTGAGAGGCCAATAACTTTTTATGAAAAAGTGGTTATTTGGGGGGCTAAATGAGTGACATACTTCAAAATGAACAACATTTGAGAGAATGGGATTGTTCAACAAAATGTTTCCTGTTTTGACCCATCAAGAGTCCACAGTGCATCCTTCTCTTTTTATCATGAGAAAACCCTTCCTTCCTTCGTCCTCTCTCTGCTTATAAGGTCAAAGTGAGATCATCTGTTTAAAAAGCAAACATACAAAAACCAGAAGAAAAGATCCAGTGCTTTCCTTTAGCAAGAAACTAGATTCCCCACCAGATTTAGCCTTGTATACCTAAGATACAATCATAGAATCATAGGGTTAGAAGGGACCTCATGAGGTCATCTAGTCCAACCCCGAGTCTTGCTCTTTTTCTAAGCCTATTTGACTATGACTGTGCTGATTTCCCTTTTGGGTTGCACTTCCAGTTTACAAACTACTCTTTCTGTGACCCACAAAATACTATAGGATGGGGGCTGAGCTGAGGTAAGCTTTTAAAATAAAAATAATAATTGGTTCAAACCTCCACTTAAACCCTTACCTACCCTTAGATTTAGGAGCTCACTTGTCATCTCTACAGATGCTGCTTTTCCACTCAAGCATTCAGGAGTTCCTGGGGTATAGGAAATCACAAATACTTTTTATTTGGGAAAACAAGATAAATATGTAATTGCACAAAAATGAAATTAGCAAAACCCAGCAATGTTGGGTCCACAACCCTGATCACTAACCATTTGGCTATTTAAGGGCCAGAACTCTTATACACAGAATAAGCCCCATCCACAAATTCAGTCTCAAGGGTGATAAAGGGGGTTCGCAGCAGGGACTCACCTCAGCCTGTATACTCCAGTCCTGTGACATGTGCATGTTCACCAGGACCCACTCCAATCTGCTGCTGCTGTTGCAAGATCCTCATTTAGTGACATCAACTCCACAAGTTCTGCTCATGCCTGATCCACTTCTAAAGAGTCATCTCCATCAGTCCAATGCCATTGCGACCAGTCTTGACACAAGCTTCACACAGGATCCAGAATCTCTGGGCAGGAAACCCAATACAAAGTCTGAAAAGAACTGCAGGATTCTGACAGGATCTCTAGTCACTTTGTTTAACTGGACTCACTGCCTTAAGCTCAGGGTGACCCAATTTCCTTCAGCTATACCTTCGTAGTTGTTCCACCCCCACCTTTCAAAAAGGTATTTATATTCAGAAACATAATAAATGTCTAACACACATATCATAAACCACTGTAAGAAAACACAACCCT
The DNA here is from genome assembly GCA_007922195.1 of Podocnemis expansa. NCBI lineage: Eukaryota > Metazoa > Chordata > Testudines > Podocnemididae > Podocnemis > Podocnemis expansa. The sequence goes on along the minus strand of ML681990.1, from coordinate 33,032,594 downwards.
AGAATTTGTCAATTCAGTCTGTCAGAGCTTTCCCACTGCTCTCCTGAGGGTCAGCAGAATGTATCTACTTCAGCCTCAGAAGCTTTCCAAGATAAATCTTGACTTTTCACTTGTGTAGGCCTTTGAATCAAGTGGGGCATCCTGTGGTATTTAGAGGCTCCTTGGAAGATAAAATAAATCAGATTTTAATCATACTATCCTTTTTTGTTAATTTAATTTGCTGTTCTTCTCTAATCAAAGTGTATCTTTTCTACCTGCACTGGCTACAATTATAATTTCTGTTCTAAGTACTTCTGTCATCCAGTGTTACTGGAAATTTATGTTCTTGGGAATCCTGTTTTAAAATTACTTAATTCCATCAGTAAGCTTTATGCACCCACTCTTTTTTATTTAATTATACTATGAATGAATAAAAATCAAGGACACATAATACCAGTCTTATTAGTCCCACTCAGCTCTTTAAAAAATGGCCTTTTATTAGTATGGAAATTGTTTCTCTAATAAGAATATAATAGGCACATAGAATAATATTCCTACAGACTTATCTAAAAAGGAAGCCATTCAATTCATACACCTTCCACAAACTCTTGCATGCATGTCCTAGGACACCCATTTCTTTCAATTAATGAAAGGAATAGGATACCACAAACATATTTAACAATAGGTATTTGATTTTGTCCATGTTCCACACTGAATCAGCTAATTTATATAGAACAGTTGAGAAATGCTAGGAAACTTTCTAGAAAAGTACCTGTATGTCAGTTCGCCAGGAGGAGGACCATACCAAAGTAAGATGGTCTGTAATGGAGGGGGAGGCAGTGAAGTTCCAGCTTCAGGTGTTGGCTGCACATCTAGTTGTTCTTCCGGGTCTTCTTGAGTCCGGGTTGTAATGTAGAGTTGGTCTATCTCAAGTTGTGAGAGAAGCTTCCTCTTTACTATGTTGAAGCGTTGGGTAACTAGCTGTTTCTCAGTTAGTGTGGATGTAGTTCTTTTGTCCATCCATAGTTCCCTCATACATTTCATATATCCCCTCTCATTAGGCCTACTGTTGTAGTAGCGTTCCATCAATTCCAGGTTCTCTTGTCTCATCCATACATGGTTTGTTCCAGTACCCCACTTATCATCAGATTGTCCTGGTTCCCCAACATCTGGTGCGGACCTTGTTAATCCGGGTGATGTCCAAGCCAGCACGACTCTCCTAGTTCGTGTCACTCTCATATTCAAGGTAGGCAAGTGAGGCATTAGGGGGTCTTTTTTCCCAAGGACCCCTACTGGAAAGGTAGGTAAGTACCAACCAGGATTTGGACCCCGGTCTCCTGTATCAAAGGGCGGCGCTCTTAAGTGCTACACTATCCAGTCACCATATATATTATATCAAGGATCGGCACAGTCTATACACAAAGGGGCAGAGTCTTCTGCCCATAGAAATCGATACACCCATAAACATGCATCTACTTATGGGCCTAAGAAACAGAAGTGCCTAGGACCTACAAGGACCTTATTCCAGCCCTGCTCTGAAGAACAGTCCAGGATTTACCCCTTCCCACATTTAAAACTGCCTTCACCAAACAAGAACCAACTCAGTTCAAAGCCAGACCAGACCCCACCCTAAGAAGAGATGCAAAAACCTGCAGACATATCTCCAGCATTATGATAATCAATATCTACCACAACACACCTTGCAAAATCCATGGGTCTACACATGTCTATCACAACACTATGCCCCTATTAACTACTAAAGGACCTGTTTTAAAGTTAAGAATGTTCTTAACTAAATGCCTCCATTAACAACTTAAGCCTCTGTTTAAAGTTAAGCGTGTGTGAAACTATTTCTACAAAGTAAGGCCTGTCACCGTTTGGCTGGCACTTTAAGGCAAGCCAGGCTCAGCCTTGCCAGTGATGGACCAGCTAGTTTCAAACTGATAAAAGGGAAAAAACACTATACCACACATAGGAGAACAACTTTCACAAAATGATTGCTCTATATTTGACCTCTCAGTCCTCATCCACAAATTAAAACTGCACAACACCTTCAAAAGTCAAGTTTGGGATCTTTGCTAAACGTTAAAACTTTGCTAAGCAAATAAACTTTGCATAACTCTCCCAAACACTAACAATCCTGATCTTAATAAAAACACTGGATTTATAGAACAACAGAATCATGTGATTGGAAGGGACCTCGAAAGTCCCCTACACACATGGCAGATGTGCATATTCTCATCTAGACCATCCCTAACAGGTGTTTGTCTAACTCGCCATTAAAAATCTCCAGTGATGGAGATTCAACAACTTCCCTAGGCACTTTTTTCCAGAGCTTAACTACCCTAATGGTTAGGATGCTTTTCCTAATGTCCAACCTATACTACCCTTCCTGAAATTTAAGTCCATTGCTTCTTGTTCTGTCCTCAAAGGTTAACAAGAATAATTTTTCTCCCTCCTCATCCTATCAATTTTTTAGGTATTTGAGAGTTATTATCATGTCCCACCCTACAGACTTTTCTTTTAAAAACTAAACAAACCCAGGGTTTTTTTTCAATCTTCCCTCATAGCTCATGTTTCCTAGATCTTCAATCATTTATGCTGCTCTTCTCCAGATTTTCTCCAATTTCTCCATATTCTTCCAAAAGGTAATGCCCAAAACTGGACATAGGTCTCCAGTTGAGGCCTAATCAGTAAATAGTAGAGTGAAAGAATTACTTCTTGTGTCTTACTTACACCACCACTGCTAATACATCCTGAAAGGGTGTTTGCTTTTTTTAAGTGTGACACTGTTGACTCATATTTAACTTGTGACCCCCTATGACCCCATATCCCTTTCCACAACACTCATAGGCAGTCATTTCTTATTTTGCATGCATGCAACCGATTGCTCCTTTCTAAGTGGAATATTTTGCATTTGTGTTTATTGAATTTTGCCCTATTCACTTTAGACCATTTTGCCAGTTTGCCCAGGTCTTTTTGAATTTTAATCCTATCGTCCAAAGCATTTGCACTCCCTCTCAGAGTAGTATCCTCCACAAACTTTATAATGGTACTCTCTATCTCATTATTTAAATCATCGATGAAGATATTGATCAGAACCAGACCTAAAACTGAGCCCTGCAGTACCTCCCTCAATATGCCATTCAACTTGAATAACTACTTTCTGGGAATGATTTTCCAACCATTTATGCACTCACTTTATAGCAGCTCCATGTAGGGTCTCGGGGGGCAGCACTGGGCACAGGGATCTCTGAAGGGATCTAGGGGAGTATGGGGCAGTGTGGCGTGGTGTGCAGGCCCTCTGCGGAGAGGAAGAAGTGTGCTGGCAGAGCAGGGATGGGCAGGCAAGCATGCATCTGGGGAGCTGTGACTTTATAAACAGTGTCTTTGTGCTGCATAGAGCAGGGCTGGGTTTGCCACACCATAACACTTGCCCCCACTCACCCTTTTCTCCACAGACCAATCATGCTCACAGCCCACTGTTCGATGCTGTGTTGCCCCTGTGGGGGCCCAAAAATATATTTGGCATCAGGCTCACAAAAGCTTAATCTGGCCCTGCTGGCTTGAAGGCATCTGATTTGTCTAAACAATTTTTAAATTGTTCCCTCCCTATTTTAGCCTTTGAGCCTCCCTCATTTTTGCTGGCATCATCATATTAGACATTGTGTAAGCCACTACCAACCTTTTTAAAGAGAACAGAAACAAAAATATCATTTAGCACTTCTACCATTTCCAGGTATTATTTTTCCCCCTTCATCAAATAAGGGGCCTACCTTGTCCTTGGTCTTCCGCTTACATCTAATGTATTTCTAGAATGTTTTCCTGCTACCCTTTGTCTTTTGCTCATTTACTCTCATTTTGTCCCTTGGCATTTGTAATTTTGTCCTGACATCCTTGTGTTATTTGTTTATATTCATCTCTTTGTAATTTGACCTAGTTTCCATTTTTCGTAGGACTCCTTTTGAGTTTCAGATAACTTAAGAGCTCCTAGTTAGGCCAGGGTGGTCTTTTACCATGCATCCTATCTTTACGATGCAGTGGCATAGTTTGCTCTTGTATCCTTAAAAATGTCTTTTTGAAAATCTGCCAATTGTCTTGAACTGTTTTTCCCCTTATATTTGCTCACCATGGGATCTTACCTACCAGCTCCCTCAATTTGCTAAAGTGTGCCTTCTTGACATCTTTTTTCTTTACTGTGCTGTTTTCCCTCCTACTGTTCCTTAGAATCATGAACTCTACCATTTCATGATCACTGCCTTCTGCTTTCAGATTCTCAACCAGTTCCTTATTTGTCAAAATCAAATTTAGAACAGTGTCGCCCAGTGGCTTTCTCCATCTTTTGAAATAAAATGTCATCTTCTGTACATTCCAAGAATTTGTTGGATAATCTGTTCCACCATATATTTAGTTGTGACAGGCTCCCAAAGTACCTTTCCCAAACCTGAAGTAGAAGTCTGTGTAGCTGGAAAGCTTGTCTCTTTCATCAACAGAATTTGGTTCAGTAAAATATATTGCCTCAACCATCTTGTCTCTCTAATATCCTGCAACAACTTGCAAGCATCCTCGTTAGACAACTAAAACCAGCAAGATCTGCAGAGGTGGGAGGGCACTTGGAGATGGTTGGTATTTTGTGTATACACTTTCTCTCACTCTCTCCCTCCCTCACACACACACACACACACACACACACACACACACACACACACACACAC